>CM063499.1:56990551-57098051 GCA_032207245.1 Pardosa pseudoannulata
CGATGCCGATATGATGCCATTCAACAAAAGACATGAATTTTGCTTCTGTGCTAGTAGAAATCTCATAAGTTTAGCTGTTTTTATAGTTATAACTCGACTACTCGTAAGTAAATATTTTATTTATTGTAATCTTTAAATTTATATTCATAATAAATAGCCCGTTTCAGAATGGAGAACTGAGATGTCTCAATAATTAAAGATTTATTGGAAAATCCATGTTCTCTGCACACCCTGCATTAAAAACTACCGCACGCCACTGTTGCATACATACATACACACCCTAGACGACCTGACAGACGTTGTCCGGTTTTAACGCTGTAAATCCAAAAATTGTAAAATGCTTTTTTAAATAAATTATAAATTGGACCGTTTTGATGGAAAAGTAAGAAAGAAATTATTTTAAAAATACTTGAAGCCACCACGCGTACATTCATCACAAACATAATTAGATTAGATTAAAATTCCCACATCGCCTGTAAGGGGATTCGACCCTGTTATTTCTCGTACCGAAGCCCGTTGCGCTCACCACAGATAAGTAGGCAATGAAGGGTTTCGAGCGGCATTATAATAATCTCAATAAGCGAACAATTCTGGTTTTTTAACTAAAAAAAAAAAAAAAAACATTTTTATCGGATCTAATTGTGAATCTAAACCATTCTCGAATCAACTTAATCACATACACAAAATTTTATCAAAATCAGTCCAGCTGTTTAGGAGTAAAAACCTTTTCTATCGAATCAAATTGTGAATCTAAACCATTCTCGAATCCACTTAATGACATACACAAAATTTCATCAAAATCAGTACAGCCGTTTAGGAGTTCTATTACAAACAATTTTATATATAAAGATATATCCGTATATACATATATGATGTGTATATGTTTGTACGTGTGTGTACACACGCATACCAGATTTAAAGATTATTTAGCCTTGAATTTGTAAAAACAAGTTAATGTATTCCTAATTTTCAACTAAAACTTTCCTAGTAAACACAATTTATTCTTCAAATAAATTCTTGAATATAGTTTTTTTTTTTTTTTTAAAGTTTATTGAAACATCATGTAAATTACACTAGAAGAACAATTGTTAAAATATGTAATTTTTTCACGACACGCGCAATAGCATTTTGTATGTAAAATACAATTTAAGAAATACGATGCAGTTAAGTAACTTACGCACGATATAAGGTTATATCAATGTAAGGTTATTATCAGTATTCATCATTAGGATACCAATAAAACGCAAAAAGAAAAAAAACTGAAAATTTCTAGCACGCTTTGTTTGGAATAGATATTGCAAATTTTACTCTAACGATGTGAAAGTCATTAAATTTACTGTTAAATGTTTCGCGTTTGAGAAATGTTACTTTTATGGGCTTTGTAGAAGTTAACACGTTTAACTGTCTTTATGTGATGCTTTTTCAAAGAATTGAGGATGATCTTGTAGCAGAATAACTATAAACTTATATCTTCAGATCTGCTGGAATTTACTGTATTTATACAGTGGAAGGAAACAATGCATACTTATAATTATCAAATTTATAGTTATTTTTTTGCAAAGTTTATTAATGTGCCAAAGTAAATCTAAACTCTGAAGTGAGCCACAGATTATGGCCGATTGCAGGATTTTGATATTTAAGGTCTGTTGGTTAACACTGATACCAAATATTGCAACAAGGATTGTTATTTAAATAGGATATAGTCCTGAAAAACTGTTCCAATTAGCTACTTAGAATCACGTACGCTTTAGAATCTTTTAGCATTGGAGAAACACTGCTTGTAAAAGGTGATACCAACAAAGAATGTGGTCAGTGAATTTTAAGGAAATTTAAACAAACTACATAACCGTGAAATAGAATGATCAGCTTATCTTTTAGCATTGGAGAAACACTGTTGAAAATGGGGATACCAACAAAGAATGTGGTCAGTAATTTTAAGGAAATTTAAGCAAACTACATAACCGTGCAATAGAATGATCAGCGTATCTTTTAGCATTGAAGAAACACTGATTTGAAAAAAGTGATACCAACAAAAAATGTGGTCATTGAATTTTAAGGAAATTTAAACAAACTACATAATCGTGCAATAGAATGATCAGCGTATCTTTTAGCATTGGAGAAACACTGTTTTGAAAATGGTGATACCAACAAAGAATGTGGTCAGTGAATTTTAAGGAAATTTAAACAAACTACATAACCGTGCTATTGAATGATCAGCGTATCTTTTAGCATTGGAGAAACACTGTTTTGAAAATGGTGATACCAACAAAGAATGTGGTCATTGAATTTTAAGGAAATTTAAACAAACTACATAACCGTGCAATAGAATATAATTTCCTTAGAGTATAAAATTCTTTTCGTAAAAAATTCTCTAAAACATCCAACTAACTCATAAGCCTGAAGAATAGCTTTTAATATCACATCTTGAATTGAATGATGTAAGTTTACAATCTGAATTTCACGCAGTGAGAATTTATTATCGGACACCATTTTCTTTCTATGAGTGAATTTACTTCATATAAAAACAGCTTTACATTACAGTGTACAGTAGATTTCTCTCTGGTCTATGATAATTGTAATTTTTTTTATAAAATTATATAGTATATTAGAACTGTTAAATTATATAATCTGTTATAGATATGTACTAATTCCAATTCGACAACAAGTGTGATTGAATATTGATCATTTATGTATTGGAAATCTGCAATAATTTTATTTGCATGTAACCGTGCCCAATGCTGTATATTTTGTGAAATTATAGAGAGAAATGTCGAGTGAAAAAACTGAATAAATATTAGCGAAAGCATAAGAAACCAGTATTTTATGTAGCCGCATGACAGTATTAAGAAATTAATGCTTTAGATAACATTTCAACTGTTATCGCCAGTTTGTGACATTGAGTTTATTTATGAAGATTTAAAAATATCATTTTTCATATTGCTGTCAATCACTTTAGGTGAGAAACTTTTTTGAAGTATTCTACACAAAATTTTATTCTTTGAGTTTCGCTTGCCTGAGTTTATTGAAATTCATTAAATTTATAAGTACAAACACTGCATAAAATGGGTGTATGCCCATTAATCTTGATATATTAGGGTGAGAATTATATTTACAAATAAAATTTAAACTATAATAGAACATTTTTATCAGTATATAAAAGCTTTATTTAAGCGAGTACTTTCATTGTAATGTTAACTGCTTAGTCATCTTCTCTTTACTACATTTAATTGCAAATAAAAACTTCTCCTTTTATGATTAATTTCATTGTGAGGTAATCTTGCTCTCATTAGCAACTTGCCACGAATATCTGAATCAGATATGTGTAAACTAAGTGGAAATCTGAGATTCGCTTCTTTAATCAATGCGAATATAAAACCATACAGGGCACCATTGCGAAATGGGTCCTATATTCACGTAATGGATGGAGAATTCATTCAAATACTTTCTCAAGCTCTCGGAGTGTCCTACGAAATTCTCACTCCACCAGACGGTGCATACGGAATAAAACTGCCAGACGGAAGCTGGAATGGTCTCATTGGAATGTTAGAACGTGGCGAAGCAGACGTGGCTGTCGGTAGAATTTCGGATACCGAAGAGAGACGAAATGATGTACGATTCAGCTATACGTATCACATCAGTGATGTCAGTTTCGTGACAGACAAACCCGTGCCGGCACCTAAAAGTCTGGCACTCATTACTCCGTTTTCCTATCAATTGTGGATCGCGTTGTTGGTATCTATTTTCTTCACATCCCTGTTCTTTTATCTTGTGCTCAAAAGAAAATATCCTTACCATTCCGTGTTTCTGGACATGTTGGGAAGTCTGCTCGAAAAGGCCATATATTACCAGAGAACATCTCTCAGCTTCCGGATCCTCACCACATCTTGGATATTAGCGACCTTCGTCTTAACCGCGAGCTACAAAGCCACCCTCTTGTCTTTTTTGTCCATCCCGACCATGAGGGGTATTCGCACGATACCGGAACTGGCCAAAGCAGTATCGACAGATTCTGTTCAATGTCTCACTTATAGGGGAAGTTTCATCAGCCGTCAACTGGCTACTGCAAGTGACGCGAATCTGAAGGCTGTAGGCAAATGCCTGATGAAATATATTGAGAATACCGTAGGCGCGAATGAATTTCTCAGTAACAGAGCTTACAAGAAAGCTTTCATCGGAGGACGGAGTTCATGCGGTCAGTACAAGAGAGACTACTTCCTTTCTCAGGATTCCTTTTTCTACATGTCGGTTGCCATACCAGTATCCAAAGAATTCAAATGCTTGTCAAAATTAGATAGTATAATCCATCGAATAACGGCAGGAGGTTTGTATGATAAAATTATCAGCGACGAGGAATTTTTTAATGAACTTCTCTTACCCGAGTACTCGACTGTTGTTTCAGAAGAAAGAGAGAAATATCTGACTGTAGAAGATTTACGAGGCGCTTTTATCTTACTTATTATTGGATATATTATGGCTGTATTAGCATTAGGTACTGAAATAGCAGCGAAGGCATTAACATCCCGAAAACTGATATAATTGTCGACGAATTCTTAGAGCTAAAGTAATTGTTTTAATAAGTGGACACAGTACCTTTCAAGCTGAATATTCAACATTATACAGTCTGTATCGGTTATATGGTTAGCTCAGCGGTCCAGAAAAATCAGACCATATATGCGGAACAATACAACCCTATTGTGCATATACCGTGCATTTTTAATCCGTAACAGAAGAGCCTTATTCACATTCCCATAAGGTGACACGCGCTGACGTATTCTTTCTTGATCACCGGTTTCAACACTTGAGGACCAAAGTTTGGTAGCTAAAATGTTCTTTAATGTAGTCCGGGTAATCGAATTTGCTTTGTCGAAAGCAGCCTTTGAGAAAGATTAGATTTTTAAAATTTTTCAATCGTCATTTTTGGCGGCAAATGATACATTTTTACTTTTCGAAGCCATAATTAAAAAATGAACTTTCTTACTCGTGACGTATGATCCAAAATGCAACAAAATTTTCCTTCACTTGTTTTGTCTCAATTTCAACTTAAGCAGGGAGAGATCACTTCAACCAAAAACACACAGATGTACACCTCTTGTCAGGGGGCAAGAGAACTGAGAGAGGTGATGTCTACACAAACAAGAACAAAAAGGAACGAAAATAATGGCTTGAATTCAGGTCCTCTCCGATTTCGCACTGACTTCTTAAAAAAACGAAAAGGAAAAAAAAAACGGAAACTCGTTGAAAATATGAAACTGGCCATATAACAGGTAACAAGAAATGACTGCATAAGCGGTGCACTTTAACACATGTTGCCTATTAAGTTAGACGGGACTTTAGAAAAGCGGGGTGACCATATAGCTGGTTCTGACTGTATCTTTTTTCAACCAATATTTTAAAGTAAATTACTCGTTATATACAAAACAATCATGTTCATTAATCTTTATTCTGACATAGGAACTTAAGTTAAATCTTTACTCTTTTCATACCAGAATATGAGCACTCCCCTGATGTATTTCAAATTGGCAGAATTTACACAATTTGCAAAATAATTTCCACTTTTAAAAGAGTTGTTTTCGAATCTAATGCTTTTTTATGCATATTTTGAATTAGTTGCTTCAAGTTTAAAACTTTTCCAATGTCATCTTTAGACATTTCTTAATAATAAGTACCTAGCATATAGCCCGTCATATGACGGGATCAGTAAAATTTTTAATTTTCCAGAATTGCAATGAGGCAGGTAAAAAAATGGTTTGTTTTTTTTTTTGTCTGAGAATTATTTTGCAACAAAATATTACCTTAAGAAAATTATTTACGTAATATCTAAGTTCAGTGATAAAACGTATGGAAATAATTCCCTATATAATAATAGCCTAAGTTATCTGTACGTCTGTCCTCCAATTTATGAAGCGGTTGGACCTGGAATGGATAGAGGCATCCATTCAAAGCGAATAAAGTTTATCTTCTCCTAAACTATCGATCCGATTCTAAAATAAATTTGTATAAATATGCTTCATATCACAGCAAACAATATTGTCGTCTTTAAAACGTTCGAAATCCAACCCTTCCCTCCTTTTCGAGAGTTTAATGCCATTATGTCAAGCCCTATTTTCCCCGGTTAAGAGCAGGTGATTAAATTTAACCATTTATCACTTAATAAATAGGTAAAAATTACAATTTTTTCTAGCATTGTGACGTCATTCCTTTCAAAATCTCATTTAATCATTTCATATTTTAAACTATTTAAATATCGTCTACACTATTTTAATATATTTTATCACCGAACTTAGATTTACGTAATTGATTTTCTTTTATATTTGGCTTAAATAATAGATTAGGTACATACGTGATAATTTTAAATTTAACAATCGATTATTTTTTGTTGCAATGAAAATTTTATCACCGGTATTAACAATAAATTCTTTTCATATAAGGAGTCTATTTCACGGACTAATAAATATCTAACTTTTAATTTATATATATTTGGAAATTAAGAAGTTTCTTCTTTTGTGTGTTTATTTATTATACATAACCACACGGTTTGACTAAATGAATTCACAATTTGATTCTAAACTGTATTACAGGATCGGGAGACTCTAGAGGATAAATAAATTATTGAGAGTGAACCAGATAATTCTCAATCAAAAAACAAACCATTTTTTACCTGCCTCATTGGGTACTTAACAGTTCTGGAATATTAAAAATTTTACTAATCCCGTCATATGATGGGCTATATGCTAGTGCAGAAGATATTTAAATAATCTAAAATAAATGATTCAATGAAATGGTTAAAAGAATGACGTCATAATGCTAGAAAAAAAATTGTTATTTTTACCTATTTATTATGTGATAAATTGATACATTTAATCGCCTGCTCTTAAAATGGGGCTTGATATAATAATGGTAATACGTGAATTTAATAAAATAAAAATCACAAAAATTTGAAAAATGGTAAATATTTTAAAAATAATAAAACAACTTTAGGAATAAGAATTCAAAAGAAAAAGCAAAAATTTATAAATTAATTAGACATTTAGAAAAATTCGGCTACGTCGGGGGTAAAACCATCCACCGAAAGAAGTACGACGATCAAATGGGCAGACACTCTACCCCATGTGCCAGCTTACACGTGGAGAAGAAGATGGTTATATAAGGGTCAAGTAAAAACAGTCCAGAAATTTAAATATTGTTCTCCGCCCTCGCCATCCTATCAATAATGAATTTAGTATAGAATAAAAGGGAGAATAAGGCTTGAAATAATAACATTAAACGCTCGAAAAGAATGGGATGACGTGGATTTCGAATTCACTTTGAATTTTGCTAACCCTAACTCATAAAAAATCCAATATGGATGCCTGTATCCATTCCAGGTACAACCGCTTCATAAATTCGCGAACAGACAACTTAGGCTATTATTATATAGGGGATTAATCCATGTTATGAAAAAAACCTTTAAAAATTACTTATATTTTTATACCATATATCGGTACTGCCTGTAAGAACCTACGTTTCATTCAGTTTAAAATGAAACGTTTTACACGCGCTAGAATAAAATTTCTCTTTTATCATTCACGAGGATCTAACTTCATAATTATTTAGTTTTTTAATAGAAATCAATAAATATTTTTACGGGAAGACATCACTTTTAAACAATGAACGATTTTTTTTATATATATATTTCGCCTTATTATATATTTTTAATTATTGTCGTAAATATAAGAGATTATCAGCATATGTTCTCATTTTTATTTAAGGTATCCGTCTACGCTCGGAGAACATTTTTCTTTAAACGCAGAAACTAGTTCATGTTTTTACATTTTTAGATTTATTTTTTATATTATCATAGAGAATTGCACTGAAAAAATTTATTCCTGGAGAAGTTTTTATAAAATTTCTAATAAATAAAGAAAATTTAGTAAAAAAATCGAGATTTTTCAAAATGTCTAATTTTTTAATAAATTAAATTATTTCAATATTTTTTTATGCAACACATTTCTTATACATTGGACTAATGAATCACCTAAAATCTTTGCTTAATTTACATTTAGTAAAAAAATTTTGGTCCTTCAAAATCATGCACATTGAATTTTTAACGAATTTTCTTTATCTTTATATCTAATTATGAGTGTAACATCATTAAAAATTATCCAAATTTAAAGCTTTTAGGTCATTTACTAGTAAATACTATCAAAAGCATTCAAAATAATTTTTCAACAAAATATTTTAAGAACTTTTTGAGAAATCGCATTTTAAGTTTCAACATTTTATTAAAAATACCGTTCGGAGAAAAACGCATTTGAAGTTTATGAAAGCAAATTTAAGCATTAAAAAAATTAAAATACATGTTTAAAATTCCCCACACTTTCTTGCTTCAAAATTTTCTAATTGCCAAGTTGCTAATTATTAAAAATACTAGGAAAATGTTTAAACTAATCTTCATGAAAATTAAAAAAAGTTTTGTCCAAAAAATGCTCTTTAAGACTTTAAATTCACAACTTCCGGTTCCGAAGTCGCTACTTCCGTTTTGTTTTGACAGCACTGATGTTTAAACAGCTGAACTTTTCTTTAAAATGCCATAGATACGAAACAAAAATAGATTTAGAAGCCTAAAAGTTGAAATTTTACAACAGAGAAATTAAAAAAATTATGATTTTTGGCAAAAAAGACGTTTTTAACGTAGACGGATACCTTAATTAGTTCGACTGAATTTACTTTGTAGCTAAAAAAATAAATAAGAAGAGCGGGTATATGAATTTCATTTCTTTTATCATTTGGTATGTACTTCATATTATTTAAAAATATATACTACTTGAAAGGACAAAACTAAAGTTTTTTTTTTAAATTGAGGTTTCATTTAAAAAACTTTTAAAAATTTCATTTCAAAAGGAGAAGGATATTTTTTTTTATTTTATAATGATCGGGGGGAAAACCGCTATTAAAATGAAAATTTTTAATCTCGAAAGGTACTGCGTTCTTATAAGACTTTGCTTTTGAACATAGATACTAAGTTTTAATACTAAATCTACAGTTTAAATTTAATGTTTTTTCAAAGTAGTAAACTTTAACTCTGCTGTAGTACATAATGCTATTTCTCTTAGTTTGAAATTTCCAGATTTTACACACTGTTTTGTGGCTATCTAAATATTATTATTGTCATTTAAGATATGAAAGTGATGAACTAGTTAATTTTAGCACTAGTTACTAAAACTGTTACTAGAAACTAATTATTTCTAGGTAATACTAGTTTACAGTATGTGATAAATTTCCAGTTTTTACACACTGTTTGCGGCTATGTTCCGGCAATCTTGTTTAAATTATTATTTCCAGATTTTACACACTGTTTTGTGGCTATCTAAATATTATTATTATTATTATTGTCATTTAAGATATGAAAGTGATGAACTAGTTAAGTTTAGCACTAGTTACTAAAACTGTTACTAGAAACTAATTATTTCTAGGTAATACTAGTTTACAGTATGTGATAAATTTCCAGTTTTTACACACTGTTTGCGGCTATGTTCCGGCAATCTTGTTTAAATTATTATTTCCAGATTTTACACATTGTTTTGTGGCAATCTAAATATTATTATTGTCATTTAAGATATGAAAGTGATGAACTAGTTAAGTTTAGCACTAGTTACTAAAACTGTTACTAGAAACCAATTATTTCTAGGTAATACTAGCTTACAGTATGTGATAAATTTCCAGTTTTTACACACTGTTTGCGGCTATGTTCCGGCAATCTAGTAAATTATTATAATTTTTATCCATTACAAGATGAAGGTGATGAAGAACTAATTAATACTGGTATTAGTTGCTGAAACTATTACTAGATAATACACGTTAACAGATCGTGTTAAAATTTACATTAATTTTACATAAATATCGTGTTAATAAAGTTTTTTACACGTCCCGGCTAATAAGAATGGCCTCGTCAGAATTTCTGCTTGCTTGGGGATTGTGACAAGTGCAAGTTGTGAGGTGGTCAATACTAAAAATACTATTCGTGTAAGAATTCTGGTTTGATGAATAACGATAAAAAAAACATTGCATACGATAAACATCTCACTGTGGATTTTGTGCATGATAAGTACTTAACATTGAAACACTTCAACATGTAAGGAATTTGTTTACATGTATGGAATTTAACTCACATTCCTCTATAAAAATTTCAGAAAAAAAAAAATGAGAATTTATTTTTAAGATGATTCAAAGGAAGCAAAATTCTGTTTTTACGTACTTTACAGGGTATCTGCCAAAATAAAATGTTTCAAATCCATGACTTTTCATGACTTTCCCTGATATAGCAGACCATTTTCCATGACTTTAAAAAGCTTTCGTTAAAGTATATATGAATAAAACTTCTGATGTACATACAAATAAAATATATGCTTTTAGAGAAATTACAGGAATTTTATCATAAAAAAAACTATAAGCTTACTTTATAAGTGTTAATAAACTCACATACATAAAAATAAATTGTTGTATCTACATACCTAAGTTTAATCATATAGCCATTTTTCAATCAAAATGTTTCCAATTTGAATTCATGGTAATTTGGTATTATCCAGGTGACCCTGAATAATAGCCACATATAACCCTATAATGTTTATATACAATATCCCTAGAGATAAACTTATATTTTGTGAAAAAATCTGAACTAATTTTTATTAAAAAGTAATTATTATTGTATTAATAAAATTTTAATCTACAATTTAAGAAAAAAACCAGAATAATATACATTTACCCACCCATTAAGCTTTCTTGCTTTGAGTTTCCTTGGTGAACAAATTTTACTTGGCAATAGGGTCAATAGGATAATACATAAATACCAAACTCAGTAACTTCAGCCAAATGACAAGTAAAAATAGAATTAAACAATTCAATGCATCTTTTTAATCGGTAGTTTAGCAGATCCATGACTTTCCATGACTTTTACTCATTTTGCTTGAAAAATCAAGACTTTCCATGACAAAATTAATCCATTGTCTAAATCCATGATTTTCCAGGACTTTCCAGGTGCCCAGAAACCATGTACTTGTCCAATTCATTAAATTTATGAAAACTTTTTTGCCAATAATAAAGTTTTACTAATATGCTCAATGAAAATGTCATTTCTTTTAAAGTTTTAATCTATTACATGGACTCACAGACACTATGACTTTTAACCCAATTCATTTCTAGGCCTCAAAATCATCCACTGTCTAAATCCATGATTTTCCAAGACTTTCCAGCTGCGCGGAAACCATGAATAGAATTAAACAATTCAATGCATTTTTTTAATCGGTAGTTTAGTGGATCCATGACTTTCCTTGACTTTTACTCATTTTGCTTGAAAAATCAAGACTTCCCATGACAAAATTAATCCATTGTCTAAATCCATGATTTTCCCTGACTTTCCAGGTGCGCGGAAACCATGAATAGAATTAAACAATTCAATGCATTTTTTTAATCGGTAGTTTAGCGGATCCATGACTTTTACTCATTTTGCTTGAAAAATCAAGACTTTTCATGACAAAATTAATCCATTGTCTAAATCCATGATTTTCCCTGACTTTCCAGGTGCGCGAAAACCATGTACGTTTATAAAAGCATAATTCCAAAACGTTCCTCAAAATGTCCATGATGAATTCTTTTTCCTGATTCTAATACGAGAAAAGTAATAAGGCATTACAATAATAAAAATGAATGTCACAAAATAGTTTTATTTGTGTGAAAGCTTCCATTTACATTAAATCACAGCTAAAGGTGCCAGCTTAACAAAAATAAGTTATACATAATAATGTATGAGAGAAAAAAAGTTTACGAAATAACTACAGTTTATAATATTTTTAAAAAATAGCGATAAAACCCACATTATACTTCACTATGATATGATGTGATGTCCAGTGTCACGAAAATAATACAATAAAATACGTACTTAACAAGTGTTTAGAATATTGGTTAACTGAAGTTTATGCATACAAAATACATAACTGAATATATATTTAAAGTTTGTTTTAAAATACCCAATATAAAGAACAATGGTACTGCTATCAAACGATAAAAAATTACTTCACACATTCTAATTATAATATAAACTTAAAAAGACATAACGACACAAATGCAATTAGTCTTCAAGATATCAGGTTTAATAAGGCAATGTCTAATGGTATAAATACTTTCTAAGAATAAAAATGTATAAGTATTAAGATACCTGAGTACCAGTCTTATTGAATTCGTTTAACTCTGTGGTATCCCATGGAGGAAATATTGCTACCAATAAGCAGTTAAGCATTGAAAGATTTCTCTAAAAAAGCTTGCCCATGTAAGTGAATACTTTCTTTCAATTTTTAAAAAAGACTAAGTAAAATATACTTAAATGCTAAATTTTGATTACTAGTGAATTTGGGCTAACATTTTTTAATGCAAATATACAGGGTATCTGCCAAAATAAAATTTTTCAAAACCATGACTTTTCATGGCTTTCCCTGATTTAGCGGATCATTTTCCATGACTTTAAAAAGCTTTCGTTAAAGTATATATGAATAAAACTTCTGATAAACATACAAATAAAATATATGCTTTTAGAATTACAGGAATTTTATCATAAACTATAAATTACTTTATAAATGTTAATAAACTCACATACATAAAAATAAATTGTTGTATCTACATATCTAACTTTAATCATATAGCAATTTTTCAATCAAAATGTTTCCAATTTGAATTCAGGGTACTTTGGTATTATCTAGGTGACCATGAATAATAGCCAAATATAACCCTATAATGTTTATATACAATATCCCTAGAGATAAACTTATATTTTGTGCAAAAATCTTAACTAATTTTTATTAAAAAAATAATTATCTTAATAAAATTTTAATCTACAATTTAAGAAAAAACCAGAATAATATACATTTACCCACCCATTAAGCTTTCTTGCTTTGAGTTTCCTTGGTGAACAAATTTTACTTGGCAATAGGGTCAATAGGATAATACATAAATACCAAACTCAGTAACTTCAGCCAAATGACAAGTAAAATTAGAATTAACAATTCAATGCATTTTTTTTAATCGGTAGTTTAGAGGATCCATGACTTTTTCTCATTTTACTTGAAAAATCAAGACTTTCCATGACGAAATTAATCCATTGTCTAAATCCATGATTTTCCCGGTGCGCGGAAACCATGAATATAAGCATTTAACCAACTTAAGACCCTACTTCAAAATAGGGTGCCCTCATGGCAATTTTGGTGAAATCATTGACATCGTTTAGAGTAAAGTAAAACGGTTCATGCTTTTGATTGTCAAATGCAGTATAAGAAATAATGTAAAAAAAAAAATAAATAAATAAAAATAAAAAAAAATAAAATAAAATAAAAAAAAATAAATAAAGAAGTGTTACAATACTCTATTATAATTTATTTTTATTGAATAAGCATATTTCAGGACTTTTTCCCCCCCTTCAGGAATTCAAGAACAATTAAGATTCACAAGTTTGTTTAAAGAAATCTTTCAATGAGAGGCATGGATAGGTACAAATATTCTCATGGGTTGGTGGACATGGAATCAAAGAAATACAATACCATCATTGGAACTCATCCACCTTAAAATAATTTCTTCACTGAGAATTATTTGACTAATTTTTGTGATTAAATTATTAAATTAATATGGTCTTCCTTCAGATATATACAGGAAGCAATTAATCAAAACATTGCATGGATTCATCTGAACTGATCCTAATTTTATATTAAATAGTTTTAATATAAACATTATACTGCAAAATCGACACAGATAGTATTTCATCATGCATTGACCTGAATTAAAATAATATAATATATGAAAAGCATATACAGTGAAACTTTGAGCAGCCACCCTTCTAAACGGCCAATTTTTCAACTCATAGACCTAATGGTAAAATAACCTGTATCCGCGACCACCCAACCCCCTCAAAACAGCCACCAAATGGGATTGTCCCTTCCATTTTTCAGGAAATTCTATTCACTCCATGCTTTAATTTTGAACGAAAAAACTCAATGTCAGATTTATGGTTGGTTATAAACCAAGGAATAACTTGAGAAGTCCATTCCTGCGGCCCCACCCCTCTTTCTAAGAAAGATTAATTCTATTATCTCTTTTGTATTCTCCCCCACTCTTTAGATAGGAAATCCCTATTGCACCGTCCATAGGTATTGAGGGATGAACGGGACAATCACGTGTTGAAGATGTCATAGGGCCTTTGTTTGGAATTCCAATCGGAAGAATTGCACCTATGTCAGCAAAAACGTCATTCACATCAGTTTCATTCCTTAGTTGGTCAGTGATCTCAGTTGCAACGATGTCGAAACGCGTTTTTCTAAATCTGGAGCACAGCATTGAAGTTCTGCGTGAATAGGAGAATGGCAAATCGGCAAGAAAGTTAGCTGAATTATTTAACTGCAGAAGAACAGAAATCAAAAAAGTCATTTAAGAAAAGAATTGGATTTTGAAGGAATACGATGACTACAGAACAAATTGTAGCCTTTAAAATATATATATATATATATATATATATATATAAAGAATCATGAAATAAAGTACTATTTACTATTTAGATAAATTTAAAATTTCATTTATATAAGGAATATATGTCAGACTTGTTTATATTATGCATTAAATTATCTTACAATAGTAAATAAAACCCTTCAGAGCGGCCAAATGTTCCGGTATGGAGGGGTTGCTGCTCAGAGAGGTTTCACTGTATCAAAGTATAAAAGAATTACAATATAAATTGTGCAAATACATTCTATGTGTTCTATCTTGTTAAATAAATTTCATCTGTTTTCTTTTACAAAAACATATTTATAAACATGTAAATATACAACAGGCATTACAATTTAGTTTCTCCATTAAAATATTAGTTGCTGGTTGTAAGAGAGAGCAACTTTTACTGAAATTTAATAGACTAAAATATTAAGGGGTTTAGTTTTTGTAGTGCTACAGTCTACTTTTTGCAACACGAGGGCTAATGAGACCGGGACCTACAGCTTAAAGCCAATTCCGAACGGCTACAAACATCCATGCCACTGTGGGATTCGAACCCACGAACTTCGGTACCGAAGGCCAGCACCCTAACCAATCAGTCATCGTTCGACCTAAAATATTAAGGAAAGAAAATTAACACACTGTTGTCTATGCACAGCTTGGCAGATGACACACCCACACTTGTTGTCCATTTTCTTTTCTCGAAACAGTCTTTAAGAATTTCGGAGGGGGACCAGTCCCCTAAATTCTCCCCTTGCCTACGGCCTTGGCATAGTCATAATTACCCAGGAGTGATTGTGTCTCTAAGAAAAAAGCCCTGAAACTTATATCATTTGTAATCTAAAACCCTGAACTAAAAAAGTTAATTATGTATAATAAATAACTGCATGTTACTAATATCAATTTTAGTATATTGTTAGTAAATTTCAAGCAGTGATCTTTATATAAACAATTAAAATGAAAAACTTAACTTCTTTTGATGAATCTCTTAGATGTTAAACAAATTAGCCTTCTAAGAATTTTATTTTTAAATCTTGAATATCAGATGCGTTTAAGATAAATCTGTTTTCTAGTACAATAAAGTACCAGATTAAACTATTGCCAGACACCAAAGTAAAATATTTGAGAAAATATATTTTGCTCTGAACTAAAGCCCAAAATTAAAACAAGCATCATACTACAATATCAACTTTTTAAATTTTGAATTTTAAATATACTCTCTATCTACACTATTTCTCCTAAAACAGAAATTAGCCAATTCTATATATTCAGAAAACTTTCCCTTCTAATTGTTCATCTCTCCTTTCTTCTGACTACTCAATTATACCTTTGATACCCCCCCACACACACACAAATTGCAAGAATGTGTCATCACAATGCTTATGCAAATCAATCAACACTCGAAGGTCAAAGCTCATAGTACAGCAAATCATTTCTTTTCTTCTACCCCCATGATGACCAGAAATACTGACTGTGGTAGAATACTCGCTTTCTGCAACTAAAACATAAAATACAAGCAGTAACGAAAGTTTGACGAGAAGCCTTTTTAAGTTATTTAAAAATATTTTTTGCTCCTTTGAACTCAAACTGCATGCCAACATTAAGGCATGTCTGTCAGGAGCAACATTATTTTAGGATTTTAAATTTAACATGATACCCACAAAGTTTATGTGTATGCAAATTATATGTATATCAAACAAAACAACCCAAAAAATTTTAAGATAATTACATATTGTATTGATTTCTTAATTAAATCGAGCAAATTAAATTAAAATAAACCCACAGTAATAAATTATGAAGGTGTATTTAATAAAGTGTCAGTAACTTTTTTAGGTTTATGAACTTCTTTTTCTGAAAATCTTTTTCCAGTAGCACATTAATCCTGATTAATATATTCCCATTTTTCTATCATCAGGGATTCTAGAGTTTGTCTACTCAAATTTGACCTAATAAATTCACTTCAGTTTTTACGCACAGTATTGAAAACACTTTCACATGTCGCATTACTGTTTGGAAAGAGTAATATATTCAGCATTATTTTTGGCAAGACTTTATATTTAATTGCTGGATCAGGATCTTTTAGCTGTTCAAAATTTGTTATTTTCCGGAGCAATCTGAGAGGTTTCCGGAGTTATCAAATTCTCTCATTTCTCCAGAGAATCTGGAGTAGGTGACATGTCTGAAACTACCAGGGTGAAAAGTTTCAACTCAGAAGAAATTATTTCTATACTCAAAAGTATAATTGAAAAAACCTGGAATTCTGGAGTTACCCATGAGTACAATCCCCCTAATTACTTCACATTTGTCAGAATGAATACAAAAAACTGAAAGCAGTTGAAGGGTATGGATGATTTTACTTTATGATAGTAATTTGGATGGCTTAGGTCAAGGCAGAGTTCTAACATGCTTACTTTATGATAGTATACAAAATTATTGTGTTGAAGAAGTTACAATTCCTCTAGTAAATATATCTGAGGTGAGATCACTTTGATATTTTTTTATAAAACTTATCTTAAAAAATTTAAATATGAAATCTGAATTAGAATATAAAAATATAATGATTCCATATCCACAATTTATAACTTTACCTAGCATATGCATTATTTGTTGACTGGTATTCCATCAGACAATGCTCTATAAATAAAAACCAAAATTATAACACAGAAACTAACGTAAAACAAATGAAAAGAAGCAACTGATAACATGTTACAAATGGTACAAATCTAAAATACAATTAATTATAGTCATACGAAGAAAAAAGAAATGCTAATGAAATGGTCAGGCCAAATTACATTTACTTTAAAATTAAGTACATTAATTATTTGACATTTTACACTAAAAACAGTAAAAATAAATTCTGAAAACTTAAAAGTTTGTTAAACAGAAAACAACAAAATAAAATTTAAAAGGAAAACAATACTTTGAAAGGGTTGTATGATAAAGCATACACTCTATACATAGGATAAATTTAAAAAAAAAATAAATAAAAAAAAAGAATTTAATACAGAAATTAAAAGAATGCTCTAATATTTATTACATTAAAACAGAAAAAACACAATACCACTCAAAATACCAAAATGTGGATAAAAACAGCTGGCTTAAAATACCAGTATTTACTTGTTCAAATGTAATATGAGCTGCTTTATGATATTGTTATAGTAAAATAAAGAATTACAATTATTAACATAAGATTGGGTGAGAAAAATTGAGATTCCTGCTCACAATTATTATACACAGGCAGAATCTATGACATACCAGACAATTAAAAATGTTAAGTTTAAAAGCAGGTACAAATAATCATATAAAACTTCAAAATTGGACTGTAGCAATTCAAAATGTTTGAAAGCTATGATTACCTTACAAATATATATTTCATTAGTTCCATATTAAAATGCTCAGTAAGATAATACTATTTTTGAAATTGAATTAAAAAAAGATTTTTTAACTTATTTTAACATATTAGTGAGGCATATAAGATAGGACTTTCTGTTTCAATAGTATCGAAAATAATCTATCATAACTACAATTAACTAGGGTTGAATCTCAGAATCTCAGAACATGGAAAACAAAAGTAAACTACTTTAAAAGAACTTTCTGTAAAATGAAATTTGCATACTATAATGAAATTTCAGGTTAGTAAATTGCATACGATTAATACTTTTCTTGCATAAACATACTGTAGATATTCCATAGTTGTTAAGGTCAAAATGTTTGAAATATGTAAATGTTATATCAATTATTTTCTTTAGTTTCTCTTATAAACATTAATTTATTTTAGTATACAAGTTGATTAAGTTTTAAACATTAAAAGATGACTAGCTTCAAAATATTACACTACATTCTACAATACCAGCAATTCTTAGAAATTTAGTAAATTGAGAAACATGTACAAAGTACAACAGACATGCATTAAAAAAATGAAATAAAAATAACCACAACTAAATTTTTTCTCACAAATACTTTAATAAAGTGTGCTTACTGTCTTCTTCAAACGTTTATTAATGAGGAACAAAAGAAAAATCTTTACAATCTGTAAAGTCTTAAATTAAGTAAATTTTTCTAAATTAAAACAAAAACTGTATTGTAGTTTAAATAAGGTAAAGAAACAATTTCTAATAATATATCAACTTGTAAAACAAATTCAATGTAGTGCTGAGTAAAATATTTTAACAGCATATTACTAGCATAACTTAATTGATGGAAGTTGTTTCTACCAATTATGTTGCCATTTTTTAGCAGTCATTCTTCGGTAAGTTGTTATTTCCTGAATACTTTTGAATTATTTTAAATAGAATTAAACTTTTGAAAAACAAACCATTTGCAAAACTATGCAACATTTTTAAAAGAATTTTAATTTTCACAGCATTTAAAAAAATAATTTTCTATCACACAAATAGAAATCTGCATAAACTGAAAAAAAATAAAGCTTACAAATTGTTAATTCAATTTTTAATATGTCAATTTTTGACAACAATTAAATGTTCAGTATTCCAAAGGTAGGACTATAAATCCTATTAAAAGTTGACACTGTCTTGAGAAGTACCTAGAAATGGCCTTTTATTTTCATTAGTCATACATCTTTGATCAAAATAATTGAATGCTGCATGCCATCATGCCAAGAGCATAATTATTTAATTTTTTTTTCTACCAATTACAAATGAAACAGCAGTGAAAGTTACTAACATTTTTAAACTTATATAACAAATATTTGCTAATCCCTCTAAATGCATGTAAAAATTTAAATATCTGCTTTCAAAACATTTTCTGGGGATTTGAGTGCGAAAGAGAAATTATAATACTATCTCAATCTAAAAATTTTAGAATTGTGATAAAGGGTCATTTTGAATACTCTCTAAAAAGGTATATTTCAATAATTTAATAGCCTTAGTCCAACGTTTGTCCAACTAGCAGTTTGTCAGCTGCATGTGACCCTCAAACTAATTGTTATGCCTTATCATAGAAATCAATTTTCGTAAATAAAAGTTAAGATATTTTTCCAAAAAATATATATTTTTTACTCATTTACTTCATTGAAATTTAAGGTGCCACATTCTTATAGGCAAGTAATCAGAATTGTGCAGTAGATTTTCTCAGTGCTACAACTTATCGAAATGCTGTCCCTTAAATATTTTGATTTCACTACTTACATCACTCCTATTAGGCAATGTCTGATGCAGTCACCTCTCTGTAACATAGCCCCAACCTTTACTTGATTAAAAAAATGTGTTTAATTTTTCAAACATGGCAAACTTTATATACAATCCAAATTTTGAATATTATCTTTTTAAATTTAACCAAGACTACTTGAGAACGGAGTTCAAACTTTTTAAATTAAAGAAACCAATGTCTGAATTCCAAATACAATTTAAAATTACGAAACTTTTAAATATCTTTAATATTTTTCTAAAGATTAGACTTTAATAAGTATAGAGAAGTGCTATACTGAAATTTATTAATTTCTGTAGCAATTACTCTAAAATGTTTTTGTTAGTTTTTAATTGCATATTGTTTTAGTACATTAAAAAATTTACCATTTTTTCTTCATGTACATAAACTTTATTTACATGAAGAACAAAATAGTAATTTTTAATAAAATTATTACTAAAAATATAAATAAAATTGACTTTTAATTACTAGCCTTATTTTCTCACCAATATATTTGTAGAAAATAAAGTGGCCTGTGGACAAAAGAAGTTGGAAAGCACTGGACTAAGTTAATAAAAATAGAATTAACAGAATCTACACAGCTTTTAGGGAGTACAGGTGTAGAATATTGCAATAAAAGAGTAGCAACAAAAAATGATTTATTAATTCTCTGATAATGGGTTTTTTAATAGAATTACTCCAAGTTCTTGGCAACAACATTGTTATCCTTTTTTAATGTCTATATTCTCCCCATACACTCTTGTTAAGTCTAAGAAACCGAAAAAAATTTATATTTAAATATATATATATATTTCTCAACAAAAATAAAACATAAAATGAGAATACTTATAAACTGTAGAAAATATCAGCAAGTATCACATAAAATTTTGATTTTCTACTCAGTTGTTTAATTAAGTGATTTCAAAATGAATTTAGAGTAATAAATTTTATGTAAATGCAGATTCTTTGTTTCTGTTTTATAAACAGAAACAAAGAATCTGCTTCTTATTACCTAAATCACAAAATAGTGCACATTTATTTATACTTCTCCTTTCTAGAGACTTGTGGATCAAAGCATGTTTTGTTAAAGGTAACAAAGTAATCATTCAGAAAATATCAAAATAATTCGCTTGTTTATAATTGACTGCAAAATCCAAGAATCTTATAACAATTCCCTGATAAATCTCAATCTTTTTCAAGCTTTCTTGTAACCCCAGATTTTCCAGGTCTGTGGCTACCTTGAATAACTGAATCATGAAGTTTTATATGTAGCAAATAATTAGCTAAACATGAAACAATGTAGTCCAACATAGGCATATTAAAAATTAATAAACAGTAAAAACTAAGAGTTCATATTAATTTTCACACTACAGGGATTTTTGCAAAGCTATTGAATGGAAGTAAGGTGATTCAACGAGCAAAAATATGCAGTTTTAATATTCAGCACTGCAATTTTGTGAACATTTTAAAAACCTACCTATAATAAGTTTAATTAGTTAACTATTATTTTAGGCCAATTTTATTAAAACTTTATACATTAAAAAAGCATACTGATTTAAGGAAAAATACTTTTTTAAAAATACAAATGTTATAGAATAATATAACCATTGTTATTTCTTCTAATTTTTTTGTTCAGCTGCTTAAATACATAATGCAGTTCCTGAGAAAAACATATTAAATAAAATAAAGAAATTTACACATTTTAACACAAACTGAAAATACTAATATAAATTAGTAAAAAAGATCGAACTTCCATTAAAACATTTTGATATATTGAGTGGCACTCTCTAAATTGCAAAAATAAAAACTTTTTAAATTCAAAAAACACAAAAAGAAATAGATATTACTGTTATATATAAATAAACAAAATAAAAAAATTGTAAATATCAATGAATATGAATGGAATAAAATATACCAAAGACTCATTTTACCAAAGGCAATTAATTAACAGACACTTGGTTAATGCTAACTTTTGCCATGTTCCCATAAATATACAATGAAAAGATGATTAAAATATTACTCTTTAGCTTTTACAATCATTACATAGAATCTAATGCATCCTTTAACACTGTAGAATCATTTTTAAGATATTCTTCCCTTTATTACAGGCAAAATAAAAAAAAAATACATAAAAATATAATTTTTCTATAACCTCAATTTAACAAACCACTAATTTTGTTTGAATTATTCATATTTTCTGACAAAACACTTGTAAAATTAATATTTAAAAATTCTTGAAATGCAATAGAAAAACTGTAAAATTTTCAAAAACATACTTAAATTCATATATATAGTTATAAAACTTCTTAGACCATGTTTCATTTAAAATACATTAAATACGATTAAGATAGAATAATGTTACTCAAAATTAATATAATGTACTTAAATTACTTAAAGAAAATGTAAAAAAAAAATTTAAAAACCCATAAACAAAAAATATTGTTGCAAACAGTGAACTAATTGAAACCATTACAAGCTCTACTACTCATCTGATGTTTAAAAATAATTATCTTACTATATTAATGCTCATAGCCAAACTCAAATGTAATGAAAAAAAAATGAAGCCTATATGGAAAAAAAAAACCCATAATACACTAATAACCTAACTGAAAACTGCTTCAATTTAGTTCACTATACAAATATATACATAATTTTTTCTTAATTTATTTTTGCTACAAAATATTTACAGAATAATTCTTCACAGTGCAAATGCCAGAATAACCACTTGATTATTTCAGGCATTGGACTCATTGGTACTGTTTCAAATAAAGTAAAATCACTCCATGTATTTTTTTTAATACACACAAAATAAATTAATGAAACATATACACAATTTTTTTCTTCAATCTTTTAAATAACAAAAACATAAAAGATGTTTGCCAGCACTGAGGCACTGATTTTTAGATTATAAACAGACTTTCAAAGCCAATAAATACAGCCAATAACTCTATTTATAAGTGAGAGACACTCTGATGGCACATAAAAAAAAAAAAAAAGAAATTTTTAAAAATGCTAGTAGCCAACACTGAGACAACAATTCCTAGATTATAATCTAAGGTTTGAAAAGCCACTGATTTTTTATATTTGTCTTTGTAAATCTACTTAATAAGTGAGATGTTTTCTGACTGCTATAATTTAATAAATTTGGCTACAATAGCATATTATAATGATAATTTCTTTTGTTTAAGAGATAAATATATACTAGTAATTCCAAATTTAAGATGAAATAAAGCTAACAGTTTCTATAAAAGCTCAGTGAGAATCAAACTCATTTTAAAGTGGAGTGTAGAGTTTTGTCGACATTAATACCATCTATTAGAATTCAGAACACAAAAAGTACTTTAACATGAAACATAATATTTCAGTGCCTAAAGGATTAATGAAACAGGCACCCCAGCTGAGAAGTGTTTCAATATATTTATCAGTTTAAATCTTTGTTTTGTTTTTAATCTTGGATCAAAATTTATTAACAGTGAATTTATAGGAGATTTAATAACATCAACAAACAGCCTAACATTTTCAAAACAGTTACTATATAAAGTACAAAGTAAAGAAATTGTCCAAATAATGATTGCAGTAATCATTAAACTGCTTAAATTGTAACAGCAGCTAGAATATAATTAAATCATGACAAAAAAAGTTAGCAATTAGAAACTGTTTTCTGTATTCACACTCATAAAGTAAATTAAACTATAAATCCCTTCGACGGTTTATTTAGGATTAAGTTAGTTTTGTAATACAACCGGTTAGGTACAGCTACCATTCATTAGTACTGCAATCTCCATAATTGTAGATATGGAGCTTCACGATCATTGGTAAAAAGAAGGTTTAGAAATGAATTCCCAACTGTATGCATTTCTAAATCCTATGCCATTTGCTGTGCATAATGTTATTGTCAAACAATCAGCAAAGTTCTGTAATATATATACAAAAAGTTACATGCTGGTTAAGAGGGATAATTCATTTGATTTTCCGTCGCTTTGCTTTCTGTAATTTCTGTGTCTTTGGACGACGGAAAGTTTTTTGTTTAGGAGAAGATCCATTGTTCAACAAATATTCCGCTGCTTCAGAAGCTGTTATTTGATCTGTTTGATTAAGTACGTCAGTAAGATCTTTCTGACATCCAACATCTTTATTCTCATCAGCAGGCACTTCAGTGTTCTGGGTGAGGCACTGAAGCAATGGATTATTTCCAATGTCAAGTTCAACTTCAAGCATTGAGGGAGTAAACTGAACAAGTTCATTGCCTTAAATAACAAAAAAATTAACAACCGAACTTTTATATAGACTAGTTTTGACAAAATAATTTAAACTAATTTGGACAAATAAGAATATTAACACTAGACTACCAGAACCTTGCTACTGCTAATGCTAACAGTACATGTCTAAAAACTAAGAGGAGAGCTAGAGAATATTGTTAGGAGTCAGAATCACATATGATGAAACTTGTTTCAACTTCATCATATAGAGAATGTGCACATGATGTCAGGTGCAGCAAAAATGGCAGCTCAACATCCTCATTGGCAAAACATTTGAATTTCCTACGGATTGTGCTTGTTATTGGGGTTTTAATTTTGTCAATTATATGAAAATGGTAACAAGCTGTTGTATGTATGGCTGTACTAAGCATTTCAAAAAAGGTGAAAATATTGGATTTTATTGTTTTCCTAAAGATCCCACATTGCGACTGCTTTGGATAAAAGCTTTGAAAAGGCAAGACTGGACTCCAAGTAGTTCTTCGAGAATTTGAGGCAAACATTTTCAGAATGGTAATAAAACGTTAATCTTACTGTAATGTAATAGATTATATAAAATTATTATGCTCTAAGAATTTTTTTATTATTACTAAGTTTTTTTTCATATTTCTAATGTATTTGTGAGAAGTACTGTACCTATAAATGTCATTATTTTTTGTCCTTAAAATGATCAGGTTTTGCACATTTTTATTAGACTCTCATTTATGTAATAGTTTATTGTGCCTGTTAACACAATCAAAGTAGTTATACTTTATGATATTTAATAATACTGTGTAAAGTGTTTAATTTAAAAAAACATATATATACTTTTGTAAGTGCTAAAAAAATCTATTTTGAATGACTTGGCCGGTTTCTGATGTTTCCTTCCCCTTCCCTTGAATAAAATTTAGTTTTGTTGTATACGTAATCCATATCGAAATTCATAAGATACAATGAAAACAAGAAATGTTTTGCCAACGAAAAGTTGAGTTGACTCGTATTTGTTTACAAACATGTACTTTCTCTATAAAGTTATCAACATTGACCCATCAATATTTACCAGATTACAGAACATCAGACCCTGATTACTCTGACAACAATTTAGAAGAAATTATTTTTCCACTTTGGAATTGACATAGAATTATATATGATAACAAGGAAAAAGTTCAGAAGAATGCGGAAAGGAATGTTTCATCCCAGGAATGGAATGGAATGGAAAGACATGGAAAATATAGTTAACTCTTTCGCGACGGGAAGCACAAACACGCACTTATCTCTGAGGCTGGCAGTCACTTTCGCGAGTGTGTATCCTGGGCCGGAGGGTTCTTTGCTATTAAGCCTAATTCATAAAATTAACGAAGTAGCAGCACATTATTTAATAATGTTGCATAAAGTATTTAAACGGAATGTGATTTATATTATATGTTTATAGATACTTTATTTATTTAAGCTATTTCTTACTTAAATATATATTTTACACTTTACTTTTTTTTCATTTTTTACTTAGTATTTAATGACTTTTAACATTGCAAAACTGAATACTATGTTATTTAAACTTTTTTTGTAAGAAAAATTTTAAAAACAGGGATCTACAAACAATCCTACGTGACAGTCCTTGCACTCGTAGTAACTCATTTGCCGTTTTGGAGGATTTTTCCGGAATGTTCTCTAAGCTCAGTTAAACACTTTCGACACTTCAAAAAAAATCTAACAAATCAAGTCTGTCAGATCTAATTCTGTACTAAAACCTGGACTGTAAACCAAAATACACAACGCTTTAGCAAAAATAAAACTTCCCTGCTTACATAAACAAACACCACATGGGAATTTAAAGAGCCATCATAAAATATGTCAATCGGAAACATTCCTTTTCCCTCGTGTTTATATAATCAAAAATTACTTCTATGTGTATCATACCACTCTCCTATTGAGTACAAGGTCAAATCTACATGTATCTAAATCCATATGGACATACAATGCCATCTTGTGTCAAAGCTTAATTTTTAAAATGTTCCACAACACTGGCACACATATCTGACAGTCGGGGGTGAATGAGAAAACGCTCTGGCACGCCAGTATGTCGGCCGGGAAGTGAGTGCATTTCTTGCTGGCACGTATTTGTGACAGTAGGCACGAAAGGGTTAAAGTTTGGAGATATTCGAGAAAATCTAGATTAAATATTTTAGTTGGGCAAAATGTTATTTTTGCAAGTGACAACAAAAATATTAGAGGACTTTTGTAAAATTATTGTGACAGAAACCAATCGTATCACTAGTCTATAATAAAAACTGCAAATTATGAAAGTTTGAAAACTTTGGTTGAACACTAATATAGATGAAGTATACCCATTTGTGTTTTTTTATGTTAAAAATTAATAAATCAACTGTAAGTCATATTGGTAAAAATAAACTTAATTGAGACACAAATGTTTTGAAAAACAATGCCGTATTGGAGATTTGCCAAATTTCACACTTTTTGCATTTTACTGACAATGAAATTGCAAAAGATAATAATCATTTATATAAAGTGTGAAATGTAATCATTTCAATGAGAAATTTCAAAATATTTACAGTACTGCAGAATACATTTTGTGAGATGAATTGCTAATGAAATACACAGGTTGGATGTGGTACAAACAGTATAATCTGCCCCAAAAAAACTTTCAAGACACACTTTGGACTAAAACTTTAAAAATGACATGAATCCAAGTTGGCTATTGCATTAAATTCAAAACCTACAATGGTAAATTCAAAATCTACAATGGTCAAGTTTTATACAAAAATACAAATCATCTGAAAATGTGACAAAATCTATGCCTACATTACTAGCTGGCTATGGGTTTACTCTAATTTTTCCAAGGTTATATCAAAATCTACAATCTATAAAAACTAATGCTATAGAAACAGTGAGAAGCAATAGGAAAAATATGCCTAGACTACTAACAGCTGCAATAAATTAAGATATGATATGATATTGTGCTCATGTAATGGAATTTTAGTTGAAAAATGGAAAGACAAAAAAGACATATGTAATGTCCATGAAGCATACAAAAATTGAAAAAGTTATAGAGGAAAAAAAGTGAAAAAATAAAAATAGCTCTATAACAAAGCCTTATATTTTGGAATACAATGAGGATATGTGTGGAGTGAATCTGCAAGACAGTTATTTATCAGCTTTTAATTAATGAGAAAATATATTACAAGTTTTTAGAAAACACCAAAATGTAAAAAATTCTTCAAACTTTCGAATCAATGTAGCCAAATAAATTTCTGATTATCAAAAAGTGGAAGGATATCTGCAGGAAATGTTCCAGATTGCTTACAAGTGAAACTATGGAAACATTTCCCAAGAAGAAATATACTGCCTACAAACACACACAAAAAATCTACAATAGAAGTGTGTAGTGTGAGCTAAACATAATAAAACAGAGTGCAAGTATGTGGGAGTGTAAAAAATGTCTTGTAGCGTTATACATTCCAAGTTATTTTGAAAAATATCACACTCTGCAAGATTATTAATAAATATAGTATTCAAGCATATGTAATTTTATTATCAGTTGATGCATCTTTATATTATCTTCTGGAACCCCTCTAATACTGCCTGAATGCACACAACCCCAGTCATTTACACATAATTGTTCTAGCTTGCATAACCATAAATTTCATTGCACTGTGAGTAATTAAAGTTGCATCTTTTTATAGGAAAACTAGTCTAAATTTAATTAAACCTTTAAGATAATTATGTACACCTAAACTCTGTCAAGGTAAATCAGATAAGCATGGCAGCATATTGATTCAGCTTTCAAAAATTTAAAGTCAATTATTATATAAAGTCAAATATTATTTCATAACAAATCTTCAGTTTTATGGGAAAATATTTACAATATCTACTTTTTTCTTTCTTTTACAATATCAAATAAAATTTATGCAGAAGAGAATATTTAAAATTATCCTCACATAACAAGACAGGAGAATTTAAACCAACATTTTCAAGGCAAAAAAATTAATAACAGGGCATGATACTGAATTACAGTCAATTTTATAAAACTACTTAATGATATTCTTTCTTGGTTCCAGAGGCCTCTAGAGACAGGAAAACAAGAATAAGAACTAGACTCAAAATCTTTAACGATCAATAATTTAAAAATAACAGGTTTGGATTGGATTGTATAGTAATGAACAGTATAGTTTATTTGCATGAAATCCAAAGTATAACAAGCTACATTAGAAGAGAGTAAGAAAACACTAAGACATAAATCCTAGTAAACAACTAAAACAAGTAAATATTTAAAGTTGCAAAAATGAATGTAAATTATGCAAAACATTTTTTGAAAAGAAAAAAGAGCAAAACAGCATAGCGAGATCGTAGATGTGAAAGAACAAGATGTCACATCAAAATAAAAAAATTAAACTAATGCATTTTATTAGAGAGGAAAACACAATGTGTTTAGTATAAAAGATGCTTAAGATAAAAAATTTTTTGACAAAGTCAAAGAACAAGAAGTTAAAGTATGATAATCCATGAGAACAGACTTACAATGAGAGGAAGTTAGCCCAAATATATTAAATGATGCATGTATGATCTATACACAATCTTGTTAGCAAAACAAAACATCTGGACATCCAATGACATACAAATCTTGGTGTCTTTTCCTTTATTTATAGGTTAGCTGTTCTAATAGTAGAGTCAATTGTGAAAAAGAGTATCAGAATTCAAAGATTATGCTATGATTGATGACAAACTGATCTGATAGGATTTAAATTTCAACAGGAGAAATTATTGCAGAAATAAAGAACTCATGAGGTGCAAAAGCTGAAAATACTAACAAAGAAGACATTGTGTCCAAGTTCTAATACACGAAGATATTCATAATAAAAACAATATTTAGAAAAACACTAATAAAACATTTCTAAGGTAGTATGTTTAAAAGATATTAATGAATCTTATCTGGATTAGATATCATCACTAATCAGCAATTCAAAAAACATACAAGATGCAAAAATAAATAAATATATATATACATACCAACAATATCGTTTGGTTCAGTCTTAATATTAGCAATATTACTTTCTGCCTATAGATGAAGAGAAATATTATGAGTGAAACCATACTCAAACAAATAATTATCAAATATAAAATAATAATCATACTATAATTAAGTCTTTTTTGTGTAACTAGAATGCTGGTCAAGGGACATTTTGAATCTTGAATTATAAAATGACATATTTCAACATTTTGATAGTATATATTTACAACAATAAAATATACAGGAATTCTAAGCTGCAAAATTTATATATTATATCGTAGAGTTGTTTTTGTTTTCTTTATCAGACCCACAATTTTTGACCAATTTTCATCAAATTATTTTCTCTTAAATTAAACACATTCAATTTATTTTGTTAACTAATACGACAAGTATTCTCACCGGAGAATTACTGTACTTTTCCAGGCTCAAAATTCAATCTTTTATATAGTTTTAAGTTCTAACTATTGTTAAATAGTCTCACAGACTTCTTGACTTACATTCCAAAGCATTTCCCCCCTTCAAAATCATAAATTACCCTTGCCTGTTTTAGTTCATGCTATCAAAGTAGCTTACCAAGATTCAACCTGTTACTTTAAAGTTTCAGAGTCTATTCGACTACAGAACAACATTTAGATTTTATTTTATTTATTCATTTAGGTTTGGAGCGCTACGGTCTACTATTTTGCACACGAGGGCTAATGAGACCGGGACCTACTACTTAAAGCTGATTCCGAACATCCATGCCATAGTGGGATTCGAACCCACGAACTCCGGTACCGACGATCAGCGCCCTAACCAGTCGGCCAGCGTTCGGCTATTTATTCATTTAGAGTTACAGAGTGTGTGTTATATTATTTGAGTCCCTTTCAAACTAAACAATAAGAAGTAAGGTAATTGTGTAAGAGGTAATTGTATTTCCCAAGATATTTGAAGATGGTTAGTGCAAAATCCTTAGAATTTTGAGGTTTACCTGAAGAACAAACACCTCAGACAAAAAATTTTAAAATTTATAAAACATATTAGTAAACTATTATAATACAATTAAAAATTGGAGAGTATAAAATATTTAACAAAATAAATAAAATTGGAAACTTACTGCAATTTCTCCAGCTAGTGTTTCATTATTAGCAACATCATCAGTACTAAAAAGCTGTAAATGTTTAAACTATCAGAAACAATATACTTTTAAATAAAAAAATTAATTAACTAAGAAAATTAACTGGTCATATATATCAGATCAGTCTTGTTTATAGACTAACTGTTCGAATAGAAGAATTTAAGAATAACATTAAATATATGCAAAATTTTAGTTGACATCTAGGTTATGGATAGGTATCCCAAAATTTACATTTATAATATAATTAATTAATTACAATAAGGAAAATGTTTCAAGAGTAGTACTAAATGCTTTCACTCTGGTTTAATTATATACATAATGGTGGCTTCATTTAAAACATAGATACATGAGGATATTTATTTTTATTATTTTTATCTTGATTATTATAAAATTACATTTTTCTTTCTCTTAATTTCAGTAACTGTTACATTAATCTAAAACACATAAATAAGGTTGTTGCAGACATGTACCTTATACTAGAGTAAGCTGGTAAATCTTATAAAAGGTAATTATTTTAAAACATAGAATTACGTTTTATATGGCAGGTTAGTTAAGAACTAAAAACATTTTATTCATGAGGCAAAATATACTAGGAACTACTGCTTAAACTAATTCAAATGGTTATAAACATCTATGATTGAAATTTATAAACTCACAGAAGGATAACACAGAAAGACTACACAATACTTCTATAAGCACTCTGCAACTTCTTTTTACATTGAACTATTAAACTAGATCCTTATACATTAAGCAATTTTAATTCTGATTCAGTTTGATTTGGAATGCTACAATTTACTCTTTCTGCTACATAAAAAACTCTTTATGAATTAAATTGCTGGGAACATACTGAAATATTTTTGGAAGTACCCTATTTCAATATTAATGAAATCAGGTTCATAAGAGGGCAAATTGTAAAACATTTCAGTTAATTAACCTATCTACTCTTATGCATTGAATCAATAATATTGAAAAATATATGTTTATCTGTACATATTAAATCCTGATTTATAAAGCAAAGAAAAGAAATTTAAACCTACTCCAAGAAGTTTATCAGCATCAACATTCCATGAACCAGAGGATATTTGATCTTGTAACCAGTTCAATTCTTCTTCAATATTTATTAAGTGATTGGAAAATGAATTTCTAAAAAAGGAAAAATTAAAAATTAAAATAAATATTTACAGACATCATTACAAACGAAAAATTCTTTTTACACATCTCACTCTCTCCCATTCATCCGTAACATCAAATTAATGATTGATAATTGAATAAAATTAAGTCACCTTATGAGATAAAATTTAAATTTTTAAATTACGAAAATTCTCTCAGTTAATCAAGGGCAATCCAAAATTATAGCAGGAAATAATTAAGGCTATTAATCTAACATTGTATATAAGCATTAAATATATGCAAAATTTTAGTTGACATCTAGGTCATGGATAGGTATCCAAAAATTTACATTTATAATATAACTAATTACAATAAGGAAAATGATTCAAGAGTAGTACTAAATACATTCCACTCTGGTTTAATTATATACATAATGGTGGCTTCATTTACAACAGAAATACATGAGGATATTTATTTTTATTATTATTTACCCCCCCATTAACAAAAGAATCCTAACGGGACAGTTTGCATTAGAAAAATATTTTCCTTTTAAGCTTTGCACAGTACCTTTTTCTTTTAGCACAAGTTTGAATATTACTTATTTTCTATAAAAAGGTGGTGGAGAGTTAATAGGAATATTGATAATATTAAAGAAACACTGGTGCCTACTTAGATTATTGTAAATATACATAATGTATTTGAACCCAAACTGTCTACTAAAACAGGTAAATTTTATTTACAGTATTGTGCTCTTATAGATGAATGGATTTGGAATTTATATTTATATATATATATATATATATATATATATATATATATATATATATATATAGCTGTAGAATAAATTTTATTGATCCCCTAAATACTTTCTTTTTGTTTTTCGGTTAACTCCAACTTTGCACTTCCCTAATCTAGGTTAAAGATTTTTCAAAGTAAGGACCTGACAGTGTGAGAATTCTACCCAAACAGAATAAGGATCAAAAACACAATTTGGAGAATTTATGATTCAGCAAACAAAACAAGAGATTTTGCCCTCACATAGTATACTCCAGGCAAGGACTGGCCAATGTAAAACATTTTACAGGTAGATCTTTAGTGTCAAAGCCAAGAGTAAAACAAATCTCAACTCAACAAAGCAGGTACCTTGATAAAGATATAATTAAATTCATCCAATGCGGTATGCCATACAGAAGAGGAAAGTGGAAATGCTTCTTAATTTGAGAAAAAGTACCTAGTTGGCATTCTTATTAATGGATGAACCTGTTATCATAGCACATTTTCTCAAATCATAGAAATAAATAGAACAAAGCTACTACTTTGCACAAATAAGAAATAGCAAATGAGCTTTAACACTTCAGAGTTGATATTCCCCTTTTAGTGATAATTGATTTCACATTAAAAAAATTTTTTTGTAATGTTGTTATATAACAGTAAATCAAGATGTAGCAGTGGTATTATGTGAATTTCAAATTCATTTTTTGATAGTATCATTTTAAAAGTCTTTCTTAATCTAGGTAGTATGCTACGATATGTATTTATAAATATTAATTTCATTCCTGTAGGTAAACCATTTTATTTGAGTTAAAAAATTATTGCAACAAGGGGAAACATTTGTTTAACTATATCTTCATTCAGTTTCCTTTTCACACTTTAAAATCTTGTATAAAAACTAAAATCAGCAAATTTTTTTAAATTTCCTTTTTAAAGTTTTATTTTTAAATGTTTTCCAGAATTAAATTTAATGAAGTCAAATAAATCAATGGGTGTACGCAAACAACACCACAAAAATAACAGGAATAAGGCATGACATAATTTTGGATCAAAAAATAAGAATTTACAATGACAAAAACTAAAAGAAAAATTTTTAAGGCTCTAAAAACAGGTATCCCCAATATTTCCCTTTACCTAGAAGGAGGATGAGAAATATCTGCATATGGATGAGCAAAGCTATAGGTCGCTTTTGAGAGTAAGAAAAACTTGAGTCATAAGGTGATAGATACAGCACAAAATACTGGATTTAGAAAAGATATACTTCTCTAAAATTACAAGATATTTATTATTTAAATTCATGATTTTATTTTAAATTCAGGCAGAAAATAGAACTTTTAAACTGTGCACAAATAATGAAATCTTCCCTCACACCAAAACACAATAATTCTTTTTAAATATAAATAAACTACTACAAAATATATCAAGCAAATAAGAAGAAAATGTAATTCATTAAAGTTAACCTTTAAAACAAAAGTGAACTTAAATGAAGTTCATTTTTAAAAAATGTATCCAGTTCTAACAAAAAAGAGAAAAAGAGAGACGGATAGATGTAGAGAGATTTTGTGTACAATACAGTGTAACAATCAAATCAAATTTATAATATTGAAGAAAATATTTTATCATAATATAATGTAAAATATTTTTAAATTCAAATTTTAACACTCATTAACAATCAAATCACATACCAATTAGCTACCAGAGATTATTAGGGTCACCATTTATAGTTAACCATCGGACTTTTGTCATGTTTTAATATGTAATTAAATTTCTCAATATGATGTTATAATATTTTGAAATGAAAATTGCATAACAAATAAATTCAAAACAGAACCTGAAGAATTGATTAGGTGCCATGTCAGCCTCAAACAAATATGGGGATATATATATAGATAGATTAATAGTTAGATAGATAAATATATGTATCTGTGAGTATGTGCATGTGTTATACACTGTGAATACATCCAATATTATATTAGTTACATTATACTATATTATTTGCAGCTGATCATAACACAGAAAGATACTACTATCACTTTCCAATATTTGCATTTATATGTGTTTTATTATTAAATTGTACTCTAAACTGTTCTGATAAAAATTATTTGTTAACCATACTCCATTCTTTAAATGATTTTAATTTTATTCTTATATGTATTCCTTAAAAGACAATTTTAATGCAACATTAAACTGTAACTTAGCAGGAACTAAAAATTCTACTTTTTAAAGCTTCAAATTGTTTTACTAACAAATAACAAAGTACAAATTTTGTTCTCTGCCAAACCAAATGAGAGAGCCATGATTTTTCTGATTTACATATTTTGTAAAATGGGCTAACTACCCATATAAACCTTTAGTAATAAAATCCTCATTCTCAAAAGAAAATCAATGTGTATTTATAAACCCTATTGAACATCTCAATATTAAGTTAGGCAGGGAGTTACCAAAGTGTGACCTGCAGGCCTTTGGAAGGCTACAATATATTGCTTGGTTAATAAATAAATATTATTATTGTTTTACAACTATTTATTGATAGTGATAATACTTTGGAAAAAAACATTTTAAATTTAGTATTTAAATAAACAAAAATTAACAACGAGAATAACTGATAATCATTTGTTCTTGGTACTGTCAGCACAGCTTTTGAGCCCAATATAACGGATGATATACTTATAAATTTCGGCAGTTTCATACATCTCATTCCCACATGTCAGTAAATTTTGTTGAAAATATCTACAAACCAAATATATTTTTGTATTGTACTAAATATAAATATTTTGATTTCTATTTCTATAAAAAAATACATTTGAAAAATTTAAATGACAATACCATTGATAACTACATATACTTATTAACAACAAAACTACTCAAAGTATTAAAAAATGTAGGGATTATTTAAGTCTTATGCATTATGATACACAATGTGGACAAAACAGAATTGCATAATAATATGTATATTAGGATTTACCTGTTTCATAGAAATAAATAGCTATACATTTTTTCCTCCATTGTGCGGCTCTGTTAACATACTTCTTAAAAAAATAAGTAATTAGAACATTTGGCCTGTATACAAAAAAGTTTAGTAACCCCTGAAGTAAGACAGGGTAATCTAAAATCCTGGCTATATCCAAACAGAAAAATAAGTCAGCCCAAACCTTACCCTTCAAAGGAATGAAATACATTAATACATAGAAAGTTATTATAAATCTTATTCATTCAAAACATCTGACACATCAAATTGAAAATTAAAAATACTTTTAGAATTCACCTTTAGAAAATTCAAACAATAGTGGGAATCAATAATTTGACAATCCCTTGCCAATATGCAGCTTTAAAATACATCTTAAACTAATCAAAAATAATTGCTTAGGTAAAAATCTGGACTTTGAAATCTGACAAAAAAAATAATTCTTACTTTTCAATCATAAATTAAAAGCTTTCCTTCCCCGAATTAACAATGTTTTAAACTTTTTATAAACTGTTTCTCAATATCAGCATGAAAAGAAATCACAAGCAAACAGACAATTAGCAACAAACAGAATATTTCTTTTCTTTCTTTTTTTCTCTTACTTTATAAAATAATGATACTGACTCTATGTCACTAATGATCTTCAGTTCTCTTTTTTAAAGGGATTTCTAAAATTTCAAATCACAAATATTAAAAGCATGGATACCTTCTTTCCAGTGAAGGGACTGAGGCTTGGAGCCTCATTTCGGAATTTGAAATGAAGTTGGTACGTCTATTTTCTTCACTAAAAATGAATATTTTTACTTTCCATTCGAATCAGAAACAAGTTAAATATAACTTTTAAACAAAAAAAAAAATCACAAAATTCATACAACAAATCAGATAATTAGCATTTTGTTTCAGTAACTTTTAAGAAAAATTAAAGGACTCAAATTATCAGGTGTTTGTGTGAAAAGCACAAAATTCAACTTCAAACTAGCAGTACAGATATAAAGGTAAAATTGTAGAATACTAAGATTTCTTTCGGAACTTGTAAGTTTAACAGGGTATTTGTTTTACATAATTATGGAAGCTAATTTTGTACTTTTAAAGGACTTTTTAAATAAAATTATAAACATTGCTTTTGAAGATGCCTGTGTTTGTGATAGTTCAAATAATTTTAAAAACACCAAAAAAGTTTTTAATTTATGGAATAATATTTAAAGATCTATTAAACTATTACTTTTATAGTTAATGTACCTTAACAGTCTTATGCATATAAACTAACAATAACATTTACAATAATATAGTCGTAAAATGTAAAAATATGTTTTAAAAAAAAACCACTTATTAGAATATTTTTTATGAAAGAAATGCTGTCTAAATTTTCAAAAATATACAATAAACAACATTAAAAACAGAAAATACCTAATAAGTGAATATTATGATTAACATACCTTTAAAATTATATAAAGCAACTAAAAACATTGTTCATAAAATAAATTTTATTCTAATTGTGTTCTATCAATTTAAACATAATTGTTACACCAGCAAGCTTAAGAGAAGAAATTAACTTCACTTAAAACTGTATTACTACAACAAATTTATTACAACTACCTACCCTCTGGATTAATTTTAGTTATAACAAGTCAAACCTACCAGCAGATACCTATATAAATTATTTAAAAAAAAAAAATTGCATCTATGTCAAAAAAATTTTGCATGAAGATAGAACTTAAAGTTTAATAACCGAAAATGATTCAATTGACTTTAACAACCAAAAACTAAATAAAAATATAACTAACTTATTTCCAAATTCAAAACTATACAAAATTTAAATATAGTGGACTCTGCTTAATGTGATCAGTTTGGGTCATGGCAATTTTAATAATAACCAATTGATAGCAATAAAAAATATGCAAAATTAGATAAATTTACCCCCCTCCTCTTTAATTCACACATACTAAATTTCAAAACAAAGTGAAAAAACACACCTTATATTTATGTACTGTATATTATCTTATAAAACATAAGAATTATATACATAATTAAAAAATTTGATCAATTGTTAACTGTCTACAATTTTTTCTAAGAAGTTCATTGATAAATTGTTTGCAATCTTAATCAATTTGTCATAATGATTAAAAATTTTGATCTTTTGTTTTAATGTTAAATCATTTCGCTTTCTTTCTTCCATATCGACAAGCTGCATGTAAGCAAGCAAGGCATAAAATGTGCATACGCTTCTCCTCAGTTCCTATACAAATGGCCGAACGATGGCCGATTGGTCAGGGTGCTGGCCTTCGGAACCTGAGTTCGTGGGTTCGAATCTCACTATGGCATGGATGTTCGCAGCCGTTCGGAATCGGCTTTAAGCAGTAGGTCCCAGTCTCATTAGCCCTTGTGTTGCAAAAAGTAGACCGTAGCGCTCCAAACCAAACCTATACGAATGTGTTGCTTTCTGCTTATCTAACCATTGACCACCAGCAGGGTGTGTGTATTTCTGAAAAATTCTAGAAACATGTAATTTCCCACTCCTTTGTTCATTTCCCTTTTCCTTTGTTGGAAGTGGAGAATTCTCGGAAATTCGAAAATAATGGGTTCCTACTGAATATATTGTGAATATTCTTTTGCCAGTTAAAATGAGGTTCGAAAACTGATAACATTGACCGATGTAACGATTACATAAAGCAATAATTTTAACAAACAAATGAATAGAGAAAAACGGGACCAAGTGATTTTGATAACAATAAGCAATTGATAACATTAACCGCAATCACATTAAGCGGAGTCCACTGTAGTAGTTTTGAAAGATGTTCTTTCTACCCCTAAGTCTTTAAATTACTTTAAGAACATATGTTTTAATGCTTCAATATTTTCATAAGTATCATAAAAAAAATTTATAAGTAGTATCAATTTTATTCATACCAAAGAGGGTAGCTTTAACTGTGAGATCAAATTTATAGAAATGACTATAAATCTTAAGAATCCTCTATTGAGAGGTTTCTTGAGATAACTGATTAATATTATGTTTGTTACATATATTAAAGTAAAAACACTCCCCAAGACTGAATTTTAAGAAAAATTAAAAATTTAATTACAAACATCTCAGAATTTATTAAACATAATTATTTCCAAAGAAAAATATCACTTATAATAGATATCAATGAACCAAAATATCATAGAGTAAGATAGAATATTATTATGCTTCTTTATAACTGATCTTGCAGCTTTAACACTAGATTGCCCAAGGCAGTCATTTTGACTGTTTTTTAATTTCAATTAGAAAAGCAATTATGAAATATAATGACACAATTTCTTAGAATTTGGTGACTTTTTCTATAACATATAAATGGGTTTATGAATAATTGTAGTTACTTCCGCCCTCCTTTATTATATAATATTAAAAATTTTAAACAAATTTCTTTACATATTTGTTATTTTTTTACAATGCAGTCATTTTGACTGTTTTTGGGCAATATAGGTATACAAGAAATCTCGGGCAATCTAGTGTTAATATTATTTTAAGACATGCATATATATGCATACAGACACAAACTGGCAGTGTTAATATGTATTTGTCACATTACATGACAGGATGAGTAATATGGATAGCGATTGTTTGGTGCTATTTAAGGAATGTCTAAGTTTTGTTGAATTTACAACAAATTATGCAGATATGTATAAAACACACACAAGCAAACAGAAACTCTTTTACATATATAGATTTTCAACCTTTTACCACAAAACTACTTTTTTTGGGAGGACAACATTTTTGCAACAGATATTCAAGTAATTTAAAATTTTAACATATGATTCAAAATTATAAAGTCAGTCATACAGGTAGTTTTAAATTTTTAAAAAGATATATAATACTAATTAACAATTAATCAGCTTTACATAGCTTTAAATCCCAACCATATGGATGAAATTTTTCAAGATTTCCTATCCTCTCTTATGATAAACTATTTCCATTGATTATAGGTTTTGCATATCTAAATGAATGCTCTGGTTCTTTATGATAGATAATCCACTGTCTGTGCCCTATTCTTTTTAAAGCAACAGAGTAAGAAAATCACCACAGGATTCCCACTCTTTTTCCAGAAGAAAAATTAAGGACTTTTTAAGGACTTTCTAAGGACCAAAGTAACTTTTTATAAGGGCCTACTTGAAACACAAGACATAACGACATAAACCCTATTTCCTGAGGAACAAATTTTAATGATTATGAACCAGACAAGGCATGTTCAAAAAATGCCCTACAATATTTCAGAATCAAGGTTTTAAAAATACCTAAAAATGAATATAAGATAAATCTATTTGACAAAACCTAATTTTGAAAAATGTACATCTAAAGTTTTTTGAGTGATCAAACTAAAAATAAATTGTGAATAAAATACAATATTATAAACAGTACTTTCTGGGGATTTAAAAATGACTCTGATATACACATTTGTAAATACTAGCTGATTATACCTGACGTTGCCTGGGAAAGAAGAAAGTTTTAGACTTTTCTATTACATTCAATCCAAAGAAAATTAAACTTCCATAAGTAACTGAAATATCTACAAAACCCTCAACCTCCCTGCTTCGTTTAATTAAAATATGCTTGACTGTTAGCTATTAGAAAAGGACAGGTGACTTTATACTTTTAACCTTTTTCAGTATGCAAAAGATTATTTGTCAAATAAGTTTTCTTGCTTGTGACCATAAAAAATACTAATAAGCTAAAAGTATTTTCATAATTTTTTAAGGATATCAAGGAAAGGAATTTTGAATTGCTAAAGTAACATACTGACAACATATATGTATTTGAGGATTTTCTTTACTATTAATACTGCATTTTTGGCTAGAAAATGTAAAAGAATGTTATGAACTTTAACAAGTATTTATTTACTATTTACAAAGAAATTTCCAATAATGCAAATTGACATATATAAATAATTTCATTATGAAAGTTCAACAGATTTCTTTTTTTGTATCAGAAATTTTTTAGCTCAAGTTCTGTAACTCAGCTATTTTTTCTTTTATATCTTTCCATGGAAGAAATTGATAGTGCTCCAATTTCAAAATTAAGGAGTTTTTAAGGAACTTTGATCAAAATGAAGGAGTTTTAAGGGCCCTTAAAAGTGAAAGCTAAAATTTAGGAGTTCTTAAGGACTTTTAGAACCATGGGAACCCTGCACCAACAGTCTGATCAACAGACAGCCATTAGAGGAGAGATTTTTTTTTTCTGATACCTTTATTTTCAATTTTTTAACATTTGTCATTTTAGGCTTAAGCTAACATTGTACATTAAAATAGTGATTTGAAAGCTAAAATGTTTTCTATTCATTGCCAACTCCAAATTTTTTAAGTAACTTCAGTAATTAAAAATAAATTATTAGTAGTTACATCTTTTAACATGTTGAAATATTACTACAACTAGACGGAAAGAAAATTTTTTTTATATAATTTGTTTCAAAACAGAATTTTTTTACATATTTCAAAAATATTACTTTGCAGGTTTTTTGAGTGAATAAATTTAAACCATTAATACTGAGAATTTTAATGAAATACTGCTGAAAAATTGCTTTAATAAAATGCTGATACTAAATACCCTAATAATAAATTTCATTAAAACAATTCTTTTATTTATTCTGGGATAGAAAAAATACTTCTGCAAGTGAATGGGACTATTCTCAAAATAAAATATAAAATTTATATCTTTAAATATAGTTATATCTAAAACGCAATCCTAACACAAACATACTAAAAGTGACATTTACAAAAAAAGCCTATAATTGTTCTTTAGGAAACTCATAATCGTAAGTTCAAATGCCTCATTTATAAAAATTGTACTTTAAAACAATAAAATCCCTATTCTTGTAAGAATACAGATAGTTGCAATTAGTAGGAGACAAACATTTTTAGATTCCTTAATCTACTTTTAACAAAAAAATAACCAAACTCTGAATAAGTTCTTTTCCACAGAAAAAAAATGTAATAATAATAATGAATGGCAATTTCCTATTCATAATATCCATATCATTTTCTTTTTTTATAAAAGTAAACCACATGTTTGCAAATAAGAATATCTTATTAAAAAATAATGATTTACTATAGTCAGTATAATAGCACCTAAGACAAAAACCGAAAATAACCAACGGGTATTGATGATATACTTCAAAAATTTAGATTCTGAGCAATTTGACAGATAAGTACCAGAAAAAAAATGTAACAAAGTTAGCATACCAAAAACAATTTTTCCCAAATAATTAATAAGAAAAATTTCTTGAAAAATACCAGACTTTCAAAATGTATATAAAATAATTTTGTTACCCATAATATTTATATAACTATGCTGTGGACTGAATAGTCATCAGTAGTCAGACAGCATTAGGTTTTATTATTATAACTAAACTGAACTGAACTGTAAGATTATTAAATTTTACAATGCATTCATAATAGTAAAATAAAAAGGACCATAATATCAATATGTATTTCTCTGAAAATCAGTGTTTTTCAGCAATTAGGATTAAACAATACAATTTTAGAATCTCACTGAAAAACAAATAACATTTTACATTTCATTAAACTAGTTTTTTTTTTTTTTTTTTTTTTTTTGTGTGTGTGTGTGTGTGAACATTTGTGCTGATTACCTCTCTTCCAATTCAAAGAATAAATCTAAAAAAATTCATAATTTTGACATACACACATACAAATATAGAGAACACAAAAGGAAGAAGTAATAGAAAAACTAATTCAGCTTAAGGAACTATGTGGTACAAAATAGGTATAGCCATACCTTGCTATACTCTGTGTAAACTCAATAGGCACTTCAAGGTCAGTGATTTTTCCCCGATCACCAAGTGTAACTATGTTAACAACAGTTGGGGAGTGACTTTACTCTTTTTTCCCCCACTGTGTTAAGGGTGTCATGCATCGTAAAAGGTTCTTGGTGTATGATGAAAGTATGTTTATTTAGATTACTCTTTGAAGAATACTTAATACTTTACACAAAAGATTTATGAGTAATTTGAGACCTGTTTCTAAGTTTTTAAATTTAAGATATAATCCCATTTAATAAAATTACAAAAGAATTTAAAATTGTATGTTATATCCCAATCCGTTAAATTTAAAAAAATTCTACTGATTTTTTTGATTTTTTTTTCATACAGTTACATTTACAGAAAGAATGTCATTAAGATAATTGAATATTTAGCTAATTTTAATGATTAATAAATTACAATTTCTCACTATTTTTCTCTATATTTGTATGATTATTTTAATCTAAATATCAAAGTTATTTCTTAATTATTAAATTATTAGAGATGTAGTTCTGAAATTTCTTAAATTTAAGTTGTATGTTAATAACTGTAATATGAAGTTATGTGGACCATAAGAAACTTTTTTTTCCAAAATTGTACTGTATTATTTTATGATTTTATAAGAATATAAAGAGGTCTTAATGCAATAACAATATTTTGTATAATTTTATTATGAATTTAAAAATGTATGATCTGCTGATACATTTTCAGAAAGTGAAAATTTCTTTAGAAGGTCTGAGACTCCTAATGTTTCAGTAACAATTCTAAATTAAAATGAACTTTTATATTTTTACATCAATACCCGTGATTTTTTTTAAATCCTCAACTGAAGTGCTGAAAATAAATGTGAATGCACCTGCTTCTTGGTCGTTACCATAGTAACTGATGACTGGGGAAACAAGAAAGTGTGACCTTGAAGTGCCAATAGATTTTACAAGGACTTTAGTGAACCTAAGATAATCAAATGCTTACAGAGCTATACTTTTGAGAAAATGAGTCTTCTTAAAGTGAACTAAAATTGCTCTTCCAGATTTTTTTCCCTTGTTTTTCCAAAGGATATTTTATCAATATACAACAGTAAACTTTAAAATAGATGGGAAAATAAGAGAAGTGGAAAAGATAGGTTAAAAAAATTAACCAAAAATCCTTAAATATCAATAAACTTAGATGGAATGTCCTAAACAAATTAAAAAATTAAGGAATCTGAAATTCAACAGTTTTTGTCCTTATTTTACAAATTTGAGGTACTGAGTCCCCAAATGTAATCAAAATGTACCTTATATATTAAAAAAAAATTTTACGTATAATAAAAAATAAAATAAAATGTTTTAAACTTTTTCATTTTAATAACATAATAAATTATCTACGGAATAAGTAAATTAGTAAATTGTGCCTTATCTAAATGATTGTTTCAACAAAACTGCCATTAAGCTTAATAATTTCAATGCTTCAACAAACCCTATATAGTAAATGAATCTTTGGGTATAAATGAACATTTTATTGGGCCTATAGACAATTCATTATACAGTAAGTACCAGCTATATGGTCACCCGCTTATAGGTCACACTGCTTATGTAGCCAATTTTCTAAAGTCTTGTCTAACTTAATAGGGAACATGTGTTAAAGTGCACCGCTTAAACAGTCATTTTCTTTTCTTGTTATCGGCTATATGGTCAATTTCATGTTTTCAACAAGTTTTTTTTTCTTTTCCAGTTTAAAAAAAAAATTGAGAGGATTTGAATTCAAGCCTTTATTTTCCTCTCTTTCCCCCATTCTTGTTTGTGTAGACTCATCCTTGGAGATTTCTACCTCTCTCAGTTCTCCCATTGATAACAAGTGGATATCTGTCTATTTATTGGTTGAAGTTATGTCTCTCAACACCTGAGGTCATGTATATTTTACTAATTCCAAAGCAGCAGTTGATCATTTAAAAGCTATTAGGGACTTAAAAAAAGTTGTGTTAACAACAAACAAAAGGAAGAAAACTTATATATCTGATTATTTTTAAATACATTGAACATGAGTGTGCTGTACTTTGATTAATAAGGATTTGTACTTTGATTAATTATTATTGCATATTTTTAATGTAGTTTTTACTTCTCGAATTAATTTTTAAAATGTTCTTAAAAGTATAATTATTTGTTTATGAGTACTAGATTCTGATAGGTGAATATAATCCTGCCACAATTCAATAGGGTTGTTTTGTTCCACATATATGGTCACCTGCTTATATGGTCTGATTTTTCTCGACCGCTGAGCTGACCATATAACCGATACACACTGTAACAGGGTTTAAGCGTATCACGATTTTCAGATAAAGCTGGAATTAGTATTTTCAAATACATGTTGTACAGAAAGTAAAGCTCAGTTTTAAAACTTTAAGAATAGAAAAAAAAAAAGGAAGCATGATAAAATTTGCCTCAATATTCTTTTTAACTGTAATCAAACTTAATTACTAGGACTATTAGGATTCACAAATTTTGTTAAAAGAAGAAGTATACCTATCTATAAGCAATTTCCACAAGTTTTTAGATTCCTGATTTAAAATTCTATATTCTTGGCAAAATTCTATCATTATATAGTCGAACTTCGATAACTCGAAGTCCCAGGGGACCCCCAAAAACATTCCAACTTATCCGAAGTTCGAGTTATCGAAGTTACCTACCATTCCTCTCAACTGGCACTTAAGATGGGTTGACATGGTTTAAATATTTTGAGATGTGCCATAATACAACAGTTGTACACATTTCAATTTTTTATTAGCCAATGTAAACAACAAAAGAAGAATGGGTTCTAAAGGTTTATTAAAACTCAAGAAATTTGGCCTCGTTACATATTAATTATTATACATATCATGTAAATCTCATTTGAAAAAGGCAATTATTTTTAAGGTTGCTGGCATTCACAAAGTCACCTAATTTTTGAGCACAGTTAAATAGGGTATTGTCTGTATCTTCTGTGGTCTCCAGGTATTGTTGTAAGATGTGAATAGCATCCTGTGCTTGCTCGAGAACCTTTGTTCTCGATGGTCAAGAATAGACTGACATTCGAAATTTTGTTTTGAACAAAATTGAGTTTTTCACTGGGGAAATCTATCACAAAAACTTCGACTTAGAAGATGTTCACTTCGCGTTATCGAGACACTTTTTTAAAGAAAAGTATAGAAATGATTCGAAACTTGATTAAAAGTTTGAGTTAGCAGATTATTCAACTTATAGGAAGTCGAATTATCGAAGTTTGACTGTAGCAGTTTATTAGAGTGTTCATGCAATAAATGACATATAAGAAGTATAAAAATAAAAAATTAAAGCAAAATGAATCTTACTTCGTAAGTGCTGAAGGCTGTAACACACTAGAAGAATCAGACACTGCTAATTGATAGTTATGCTCACTCTGCTGTTTATCTACTTTATTTTTTTCATTTTCCTTTTTCCCAGATCCATTTTTGCTCTGAGGTTCAGCAGCAGGTGAAGGGCAAACATCTTCTATATGAATTGTAGGAATCTTGGGTGTCTGAAGAGATTCTGATGACAACAAAGAATCATCAAATTCAGATTTGGGAGATGTATATATTACCATACCAGGAGTGTTAAAACTGTAAGACACATCAGCATCAGATGTACTTTCAGGCAAACTAATGATGTTGTCACAAGGTTCTTCTTCTGGGATTGAAATAATATTACTGGGAGGAGCATTTATATATTCTAAAGGAAGTCCAAGAACAGACTCTTCAACAGTGCATTCATCAGAAGGTAAAACTGGTGTACTACACAAAGAGAAAATAGTATAATTTTAATCAACACATTATTGAAGATTTTTATTGGTAATGTGTTATAAATTGACTATCTGATAGTACTAAATATTAAAAGTTTTTTAGCAATAAAACTCACTATAGTTGAATCATACCGCATATGTAAAAAACTGGAATGTTTTAAAAGTCTAACAGTTTCATTGGCTTCCAAGTTCAGTTGTATAGCATAAGCTCATTCATACATGAAGCTATGAGATTGTTTCAACACTTCTATGTTATGTAATTTTTGTTATATAAACTATTTCAAGAAGCTGTGTCTTTTTACATTTTTTTTAACTGTAGGAATTGCCTCATTATATGTTTCATGAAGCAGAATTTTATATAGTACTAGCTGCAAGTACCCGGCTTTGCCCAGGTTTAAAAGAAGTTTTTCTATAGAAGCGTACAAAACTTTATTTGCATGCAATAAAAGGGTACATTTATCTTAAAGCAATGTGATAGACAACATTTTTGGCAGTTCCATTTGGAGTGTGTACAAAACAATTTTCCTCTTTGCCCACTCTAGAGCAGGCCACATACAACTGCTCATGAGAAAAGCATGGTGTCTGCAAGTCTATACCAGCAATCCCAAGAAACTGGAACTGTGACTTGTTGATTGTCATGGCAAAGCACAGTTTCAAAGGGAACTGTATTGTATGAATTGAATAGTGTTGTCTGAGAGAATGATAAGTATTCTTCGAATGAAGACATCCTCACCCTTATCACACTGTGTGAGTACTGTGGCTTGAATGACAGGATGCATCAGCTTTTTCACAATTAAACTTTTGCCATTGTACAACCTGGTTGCATCTATATTTTGGATCAGCATTATTGAAGCACCAACTTTATCAAAATCAAGTTGTGGGTTTGCAAATCAGGATTGTGTACGTGTACCAAATTTCACGTTATTTGGTTGTTTGGATCATGAGTTATAAGGAAACAGACAGACAACAAATGTCTTATATAGAGAGAGATACATCCTTATCATCACCACAAAAACATACAAAATCACTCTCAATGACCAACTTGCATGATTTCCTTTTTTTTCTTTTTATGGTTCATTATCACACGGCTCAGAACACTCACATGGAGCACTACTTTTGGCTGGAGGAGGCCAGAGTGAGGTTGGGGTGGAACGAAACCTGTTTAAGAACCTTCCCCATGTAATTTTGTGTATGTGTACCAAATTTCCCATTATTAGGTTGTCTGGATCTTGAGTTACAAGGGAACAGACAGACAACAAATGCATCTTATATAGAGAGATGTAACAGCATTTGTATATAATAAATAAAATTTTTTAAAAAATTAAGAAAAGTTTCTGCATGTAATCATCCTGGACCTAAAATCAACAAAATAGAATATTTGAAGCAATGCAAACGACAGAAATCAAATGAAGGATCTATCTGTGAGTACAACACATCTGATGGCACAAGATTCAAGATACACCTGACAGTTAAAAAAACAAGGGGGTATGCATTGGTAACCTTTAATAAATGAATGAATGAGAGTTATAACAAAACATTAATATGTAAAAGATGTTCAAATCCATAACTTTTTCTTTTAATTTATTAATTTAAAGATAATTATATGCCCAAACGTCTTTGGGAGAAAAGTGATTAGTTTTTGAAACACATATCTGTTTATGAAGTTTGATACAAGTACAAAATATTAGTAATAATATACATAAATACACAGATTGTCATATTTCAAAAAATAATGAGAAGAAAAAAAGCCTGAATAATCACCTTGGTTGTAAGGGTTCCAGAATACTTAAAGGTTCCATTGTAACAACAGATGTATTGATAGGACTACTCAAAGATGTATTAAGAGGACATTCACTTTCATGTGTTTCTTTTCCAGCAGGACTTGCAGAATTTTCAAGTCTTTCTTCTGGAGATTTAATTGATGGTGATATTGGATTTTCCTCTGTCTCATGCTCAAAGTCTGTCACCTCATGAATCACAGGACCCAAGGGGCTTACAAGTTTGTCTTGTGGAACCTGATTAATAAATTAGATGGATTATTAATACTAACATAAAACACTTGTAAACAAACATTATTGCAGTAAAATTTCAATCATTTATTCCTGAGTTGACCATTCAGTTCATTTAGTCCTGAATTTATTCCCCTTAAAACCAATGTTATTTTTCCCACATTATTTCTGGCAGAGTTGGGAAAAAAATCATGATTTTTTTTTTTTTTTATTAAAAAAATCTGATTTGATTTTTTAAATCAGATTTTTTTTAATTTAAATCTGATTTCTTTGATTTTTTCTGAATACTAATTTTAATTGTTTTTTTAAGTTATTTGCAATATACATAGAATAGTTTATTATAAGAAGTAACATCTTATCTATCTAGTATATTCTACACACTGATTACCTAAAATTAAATATATAAATTTTAAGCTACATACATTCTATTATTTTGTAATTGGATAGTGCAAACTAAATAAGATGTAAATTTAAAGAACAAATTAAATATTCTTTTAATGCAAACTATTTATTTAAAAAACAAATCACAATTATTTCAATATTTTTTAAGCACCGAATTATGGATGTTTCAATAAAAACACTAGCTTTGATGCTTTATCCACTCCTATTTGGTTATGATGGCTAGAATGAACAATACCAAAAGAAGAAAACTGTTTTTCTATTTTAGCAGATGAAGCCACGGCTGTTGTTATTTGGTAGATAAACTGGATTTCAAGTTCAGTATACTCTCTTTACCAGGGTTGGGAAAAAATCACGATTTTTTTAAAAAAATCAAAAAAATCAGATTTATCTGATTTAAATCAGATTTTTTCGATTTAAATCAGATTTATTTGATTTTTTTCTGAATTCGTATTTTAATTATTGTTGTGTTTTTATATTTTTTGCAAAATACATGGAATAGTTTGTTATAAATAACAACTTATTTATCTAGTATATCCTACACACTAATTACCTAAAATTAAATACATAAATTTTCATCTAAATACATTTCATTATTTTGTAATTGGATGGTACAAACTAAATAAGATATAAATTTAAAGAACAAATTAAATATTCATTTAATGCAAACTATTTATTAAAAAAAACAAAAAAATCGCAATTATTTCAATATTTTTTAAGCAACGAATTATGGATTTAACTGTTTCAATAAAAACACTAGTTTTGAGGCTGTATCCACTCCTAATTTGTTACGAAGGCTAAAATGAACAATACCAAAAGGAGAAAACTTTCTTTCTATTCTAGAAGATGATGCCACGGCTGTTGTTATTTAGTAGATAAACTGGATTTCAAGTTCCGTAATACTCTCTTTACCTCCCATCATTACATAAAATGAACTCCACTAGTCATAACTAGTCATTGTACCTACCCTTACTATATACTTTCTGATAACAACCCCTAAATTCTTGGAAAACACATGCTATCTATTTACACATATTTCTGTGCTGACTGATTCCCAATTCTCCTGTCTTTGGAATATAGGTTTTAAAAGAAGTGAAAAAAAAAATGATTTAAATCAATGATTCTGAAAAATCAGCTGATTTAAATCAAGATTTAAATCCACTGATTTAAATCATGCTAACCCCGATTTCTGGGCTCTTCATTTTTCAGAATCTATCCTCAAAACCTGTCAGTCTCATTGCTTTGTCTTCACAGAAGTATTTTTCTGAGGAGAGAGAACTGGGGAAATTAGGATTTTGTGTATGAGTGCCTTATCAGCCCACATGCATACACAATATTTCAAATTCATAAAATATTTCTCACCAAGGTTTTTCCTAAACTATCAGATAATTAATAGCCTAACAACTGAACTAGTGTGATCATAACCTATGCACACACTAAAAATACAATTATGAGATAGGAAAGGAGGAAGAAAAAAATGAATATGAATCAATCACAAGTTTTCCTGGAGTACACAAAACTTCGTCAAAGCTAAAATCATTTATTATACATACATACAATGATAGTGATAATATACTAACACAGGTATACAATGATAAAGTGCTAATTCTTTGCAGTCTGCAATCAATTTGCACAAAACAGAAGTCAATTAAAAATTATTTTTTTAAAGTTAAGTATCATTCTAAATAAAAAGTATATTTATAAAACATTAAATATTTCTAATTAGTTTGGGTAATTTATTCCCTATCACACATTTTACCAAATTCAAAATCTATTTCTGTAACATTGGAAAATGATAAATCAAGGTTCCATTGTTAATAGTCAAAGTTTGTTAAAATGAACCCAACCTTAAAAAAACCCTCTGTATCTGTAAAACCTTGTACAAAATTACTTTTTCAGAATTCACTGCAGTACATTAATAATATTATTTCAAATCAAAATTATTATTATCATTTAAAGTAATGACTGTAACAAAAAAATATGTCTTACTGTAATAAAGTTAGGATTTTTATTGAGTACATCAATTGTGCATGTGACTTGAGATTTTCCTTGGTTAGTCGAACTATCATGAAGCATACGAGGAATTTTCCTTTGTACACCAATATTTTGATTGCTTCTCTGTACAATAGACACCAGGAACTGTATGACCTAAAAATGAGAGAGAGAAAAAAAAATATGATAGAGAACAATAAAAAAAATTAGATGCAAAAAGAAGCAAAAATATTTGTAGTTTACAGACTCCAATTATTCTTGCTGCTTATTGCATATACTTGTAAGCATCTTAAATATTTTTATACTAAAAAAATATTTTTATAAACTCCTTTTCAATGACACAAAACTATTGCTATCTACAAACTTTAATGATAAAAACCTACATGCTTTAGAGCTAAATTTCATGATAGGAAGACTATCATAAATTTCACTAAAAGAAGTTATATTCTATAGCTATTGGACTCTCATAGCAACTGATAAAAATTCCATCATAATAAATGTCTTAATCTTTTACAACATATTATTCAAAACACTGATTTTATCAGAATTGTTAATAAGAAACTTATTTTATATTATAGGACAAGACACCACTATAAGCCTTTGTAAAACCCTTAAAACTTCTGAGATAAAATTAAAAGTATTTCAACATAAAGAGACTTTTGATATATATATATATATATAATATAATATATATATATATATATATATATATGTATATATATACAAGGTCCGACTATTAATTTCCAGGACTGACATAACTGTAGGAGAACGAAAAGCCGGTTTGGTTTGGAGTGCTACGGTCTACTGTTTTGCACACGAGGGCTAATGAGACTGGGACCTACTGTTAAAAGCCGATTCCGAATGGCTACGAACATCCATGCCATAGTGGGATTTGAACCCATGAACTCCAGTACCGACGAACAGCACCCTAACCAATTGGTTAGTGTTCGGCAACGAAAAGCCAGAAAATTTTGCTAATGATTGCATATTGAAGAGCATTTTTTTGCCTATGTGCAGTGCAATCGGTGCCATTCTGAAGTGCTTCTCAAGGAAAGGTGCATTAAAACATTACTCTTATTCCTGTTGTTGAAGTGAAAATGGAGCAAAGAATTAACATTAAATTTTGCTTCAAATTGGGCAAGACATCTTCAGAAACCTACAAAATGTTAAAACAAGTTTATGGTGAGTAAGAATTATCCCGCTCAAGAACTTTTAAAGGATTTAAACTCTTTTGGGATAGGTGTGAAAGCGTCGAAGATGATCCACATATAGGTCGGCCCCAGTCCATACGAAAGCTGGAAGCAATTAAAAAAATTCACGATATGGTGAAATGTGATCATCAATTGACTAAACGAGTACTCGACAATAAATTGAACATGGACAAAGAGACAGTTCAGCAAATTTTGACACAAGACCTATGCAAATACAAGATTTGTTCCAGATTTGTTCCTCACCATTTAAGGGATATGTTACGATCACGAGGATCATAACAAAGTTCAGCAGAGTTAATAGCTTCCAGCAGAGAAAAAAAACAGACTTGATGACGGGATTAAAAAAACAACTTGCTTTTTATTAAAAAACATAAAACCATCGAAAGAAAAACACAAGTTCAGATAGTTTGCATTGGAAAGCAACCTGATGGTTATGTTGCAACCTAACAACTCCCACACACTGGCAAACATGTGCCAGGTTATATACTTCCTCGGTTGAAAAAATGGCCAAAACAAAGGTTCCAAGAAAGAATAACAAACAGTGACATCACAGTTTGACTGGGGAAATTAAACTGAAAGGAATTGAAATGAGTCCCGATTATACTTTACAATACACTTTTAGTAATCACATGAGATTACCAAATTACATTCAGTAAAAAGGAAGGAGAACAGGTAACTACCTCATATGTGTTTAACCTTTTTTTCTTCTGAGTTATTCCCTGAGTTCTGGAAATTAAATAGCCAGACCTTGTATACATATAACATATGATAATGCAAAGCATAAGGTTGCAAAAAATTCTTTATAATTTTTTTTTTCATATTTCCTTATCAGGTAGATATCTTTAAAAAATATGCACTTCTGATACAAGCACAATACAGTGATAGTTGGGTGAACTAATAATATTATGATAAATTAATGATGTATAAATTTAGTTGGTATAAATTCAGTTTTAAAGTTCACAGATAATGCTTTTAAAGATTTCTAGACACTGTAAAATTATATATATAAAGGGTTGATTAATACTGGGGTGTTATGTATTAATTCTTTTTCATTAAGCAATAATTCAATAAAATTCAAGATAAAATTTTCAGTTCAAGTCAATGAGTTTAAAGAATGAGTTTAAAAGAAAATCACTCCTTTGAGACAAATAGCATAAATAACAAAAGCTTTTCCAATGACATTACACTTCATTAAATTACAACAAGTACTAACATTTATAAAAGTTTTCATATAAGGTTTTAAAACCGATAATAACAAGTACATGGTAACATTTTTAACCATGAACAAACTTTGAAAAGTGAATTTAACTCAATTTTATGCTAATAAGCTTTGGCATACTATTGCCTAAACTTTTTAGTTTACTTAAAATCTTATAATAAATTTAATTATAGGGAATAAAGATTGTATCTTTGGCAATAAAGTTCTTTCACAAAAGAGTCACTACCCTACTACTACCACAAAAATGATGTTCATGAAAGAAGAAATAAGGCATATTGTATCCAAACTATGCCCCAGCATAAGACCTGGCTCTTCAAAAATCTGAAATAACAGCAAGCAACAAGTAAATATATTAAATTCAATTTTCAGTTTCAAAAATAACCCTGAAAATAAGATATGATATACCATTAAATAACTTTCAATAAATTTTCATCTCAGAATTATACCTAAAAACCAAAGTTACATACATTTACTAACATAAAACACTCATGAAAGCAAGCATATTAAAATTATGCAAAACACTGTAATTAAAAAAAAAGGTTTTTTTAACTACTTTAGGGTAAATTAAAGGCATTCACAATCAATTTTGAAAAGTAGTGTGCAATTTCACAGAAATTATTCATAGTAAATATCAGTTAAGTTTTAAAATTCACTAATCCCCATTAAAAACAGAAAACTAATTGTAATAGTAAATTGCTTTAAAATAAAACCACCATTCTTTAATGATTTTACTTTCTATATTCCTTTTGGAAAAAGACTAGAAGTTGATAAAAAACTATCAGATTTTTTTTAATAAAAGCACTTAATTACTTCAGATATCTTTTAACACTTTGTGTATGTGTGTGTAAATTACACAAAAAGTAGTGGAAAATAACAGCAAATCATGATGTAACTCTTGCTCTCAAAAACTACTTCTTTATAATGTGATAATCAAAATTTTGAATTTCAGAAAAAGGTAAATCTGTTAAAGAGTGCAGTCAATTATTATTGATAGAATATTTTTATATTTTAAAGGATTTGAGGTACAGTACTGCTTTTTAAAAGAATACTACAGCCTGGTATTATTATTATTTTTTTTTTTTTTCAAATTGAACTCAAGCAGTATAAAGCAAAGGTTTCCATTCCTATCAATTAAAATTAAACTGCTCCAGATAAGCACAGATATTTGCATATACTTGTTATTCAGTACAGTATGTTTAGCACAGTTTTATTTAGTATGATACAGTGATGTAACAAAACATTATAAAAACCTGTTAGTTAAAACTATTTGATATTAGGTTTAGTTCAAAACAGACTGGATTTAGAGTGTAGATATGTATCTTATTTACTTCTTACACAGTATGCAGTTAAAAAAAATTGTAGGGCAAAAACTCAAGGTACACATTATACATGGAATAATATTTACTTTAATTTTTATTTTTCAATACTACTGCACTTCTTTTATATAACACTTCTAGGAACATTTATTAGCTTTGAATGATGATTTTTTATTTGAAGTATTATTTCCCTTTTGTGTTGCATATTGCCCTACTCACAACTTAAATGCATATAACCAGATCTCTTCTTCAATTTACTTCCAAATTGTCACAACAGAATGAAAAGAAATAAAGAAAATACAATTCCTTGTATAGGCTCCCTAAAATAAGAGGTGGTATACAAGGTCTTAAATTTTAGCCCCCCCCCCTCCCAAATCACCTAGTAGCCAAAAAGCCCAAATAACCTAAGACAGCCAATAGTAAGCAGGAAGGGCTTCATTAAGAATGGAGTCAATGACATTGAAAGTGCAGAGTTTGATTCACTGGGTCTGTTTCGCAACTAATTTACAATCTGGAAAGTAGTTTGTATATCAGATTTTAGGTGTGCCTTACACATAAGATATAATTTTTTGCCATTTTTTCTTGTAAAAAACAATATGTGCATTATACATTAGTAAATATAATATATCACAGTAAAAAATGTTATTTCTCAAGAGTTGATACCATAAAGATGCATTATGGATAGTCTATTATATAGATTTAAAAGTAAAAATGTTTACAAAAAAAAACTTTCATAACACTAAATGTAAATAACTATTTTTATTTTAATTCTCTCAATCATATTCAAATGTATAAGAGAATCCTACTTCGTTACAGTAAACTTAAATTTATATGGCTAACTTTAAGTCTAATACTGCCTTTCATCCGAATTTAAACAATAAACTTCATATTACTACTATCACTTTTAATACAATAAACCATATAATGTACAATATGATTGAGTAAAAAAAGTGACAAAAGAATTTTTTACAAGTACAAGACATCAAAAAATAGCCTTAGTTTATGTAGCAAAATATTTAGAGAACCTTTAATTGACCAATTAAATCACTTCTCTGAAAACTCAAACATATTTAAAGTCACAATCTTTCAGAAAATTTTAATTTTGAAAATAATTATTATGAAGAGGAAAAATAGGATTAATTCAAATCAATTACTTTCTGTATAACATGTTCTTGTGCTTTATGTTTTTTCCTCATGTTTGTCAGTTCCCTCCATAACAACTCATTTTCTTGCTTCATTTTTACTAACATATTGTCCATATTTTCTTGTTTTTCTCTGATTGAAGATAAGTCTGTCAATATATCTCTTGCATTTGATTTTACAGGTTCAGAAACTCTTGTATTGGGAATCTGTAGAATATCACAGAGAAAATAAGTAATCTTTTCACGTACATAGAAAGGTTATCAGTAAGAAATTATCAGTAAGAAATTACCTTTTAATTTTGATATTAAAAAAGAAAAAAATTAGTGAGAAAAAGAGACTAAAAGTAGATTTCTCACAAAGGTAGTTTCAAATACTTTACTATATTAAGATAGTTTTTATACAAAACAATTTACAATATGAGAATTAAATATTTTTGGGTTTGTTTGTAGAAAATATACTCCTTTACCAATAATTTTTGTTGTTACATTTTAAATTATTTTATTTGTTTTATACATGTTGATAAGAAGTGTTCTAACATTTGAGAAATTATTTTTGTTGTGAAACAAAGTGTTAACCGAAAATCCTAACTAATACTATTCTTATAACAATCTCAAACACTTCTAAAATACAACTGGAATATATCATAGTTTAATAATATTTATCATAACGTAAAACAAAAAGTAAAAATAATGCCTATATTTTTCTAATATTTTTTAAAAAGTTAAATAAAAGTTTAAAAAAAATTTCTGAAATACAAACCTTTCTTTTAATAAGTTCGAGAAGTTCAACATGCCCCTTGACAAAAAAAGAGTGCTGAAACTCCATCTCATTATTTTCACTTGTCAAACCTGATTTTTCATAGTTCATTACTTTACGAAAACCATCTAAAAATACAGTGGATTATATTATATTCAAAAACAAAAATTAATACAGCAGTTCAATACGTCGGCCATTCCATGTCAACAGTTACTCAATGACAAAATTTGAAAACTAGTTTCAGTCACATGTGTCATGTATCAAATTGTTGCTAAAAGTTCAGTGGCTACAAATATGCAATTACTTTTATTTCCTAATGAGTAAAATAAATAAAAATTTACACTAAATCCAATTGAATTTTTATTGAATAATCCATACTTCCAGATGATGATTTTACAATATTAATTGCAGCCATATTTGTAGGTGCACACTTTTGTTGATTATCATTTCAGATTCAAACAAATCCTGTTTTTTAAGGCGTTGCAGAAAATGTACACCAAGGTAAGATTATTACTTTCTGTTAAATGGTTTTAATTCATCAATTTCATGTCACATTCATAACATAAAAGATAAATGTTTATTTTAAGAAAAAGATATTGGGCTTAGCAACTTGATCTTTTAGATTCACTTAAAAAAACATGTTCTCAAGCATATCTAATATCTATATTTCATAAATGGATATCTTTTAATGAGTTAATTAGACATATGCAGTGTCACACCCATAACGCCATGTAATGATTTTATTAATCCTGTATAACAACTTGTTATTTTGGATTTCCTGGTTAAAACTTGTTCTCAGAGATATGGTTTGATGGTTAAATTTAATAAATAAATATTTTATATTGTATTAATTAATGTAAAAATTGTGATACTGCATACATAAAAATATTTTTTAGTTCTCAGCATATCTAATAATTTTATTTTCAAGTAATATTGAAAATATGGTTTTGTTATGCAAAATAAATTTGTGAAAGATTTAAATTATTTATTTTAATTTCTTTTATATAAAGTCTTACTAAATCCATTAATTTTCTTGTTCATGGCAGTACCTAAAACTATAGAGTAGCAAAACATAGGAAAAGACTAAGATATTATTCTATCAAAGTGTATGAATATCTTTAAAAAGAAAGATGTGATAGAAAAAGAATACAAATAAAAAATAAAGAATGCATAAATTAATAATAGAAGGAAGTTATTGAGTGAAAAAAAGGAAGTGTTATGCTGAAAGAAAAAAAAATATTGGAAGTGAAAACAGAAAATTAAGAATTCTAGTCGATAAAATCAGTAAAACCAATCAAATCAATAAAACAGTCCATTTGGTTTTTATTGTAATAAACGGACATATAGTAAAGCATTAAGGAAAGTTAAAGCAGAATGTGAACATAAATCCCAACATCTCAGGAATACCATAAAAGAATCAGGGATTTTCAATTGCTGCTTCTGATTTCATACCTTTTGCAAGTGGTAGATTAAAAAAATATGTATGATTTTTTTTTCTTAGGTTTGCGGAGTTTTCCCTGGAAGGTCAGAAGTAACATTGAGTTACATGAAAAAATTAGAAAATACTAGAACTAGTTAGATGAAAAAGAAACGTCATGTGAAAGCATGGAAACCATTCTTAAAGTAAAGACTCAAAATTCTCATAGATAACAGAATTCAAATTTAATGTTATTGATAAAAGTTAGAACAAAAAAAATTAATTTAATACTTACAAACATATATGGCTTGGTTTATTCGTTTATTGTTGAAAACCGTACTTTTAATGTAAGATTTTAAAAAAATATTCTGAAGTGAGTCAAACCTGTAATATTTTGTCACACGAGTAACACGTTTATTGAAAAAAAATCTGGTAATTATATTTGTCGCTGAAAATTTACAAAGTACACATAGTATTAAACATTTAACCATCTCTTTCATAAAAAATTTTAATGACTCTTAAATATTACCTATTAGATGAAAAATTAATAATTGTGAACCTATATATAACCCTGGTAAAATAACTTTTACACCTACAACATATTTATAATTTTTATTGTAAAGAAGAAAAATTCTTTAATTTTTACAAAATGCTTCCTTGGGTAATATATTTGCTTCATTAAAAATATATATTGGAAATATTAAATACTTTATAGAAAAAAAAAAGATAATCGTAGAGATGAGTCATACCCATAACTATGTAATGACCAAAATGAGATAATTTAAAAAAAAATTTTTTTTTTTTTTTTTTCTAAAACAGGTCAGAAGTAACATTGAGTTGCTTGAAAGAAAATTGGAATATACTGAGTCTGGCCAGAAGTAAAAGAAATACCCTGTGAAAGCATGGAAAAATACATAGAATAAAGCCGTCAATTCTCATAAACAGAGGCCAATATCTTTTTTATTGATAAAAGTTAGAACAAATAAATTAACTATTGCAAGCATGTCTGACTTGGTTTATTCATTTACTATTGAACAGTATTTTTAAAGTAAGATTTTTTAAAAGAATTCTGAACTCTGTCACACCTGTAGCATTGTGTCACACCCGTAACATGTTTTTTGAAAAAAATCTCGTAATTATGTTTGTCATTGAAAATTTACAAGTAATACATAATATTAAACATTTAACCTTCTTTATTATTAAAAAAATGACTTTTAGATATTACCTATTCGTAGAAAAATGGAAGTTGTGAACCGATGGGTAATACCTGGTAAAATAATGTCACACCCGTAACAGCATATTTATAATTATTTAAAAACATAAAGAAAAAGCGGAAAATCTTTAATTTTTGCAAAATGCGTCCTTAGGTAGTGTATTTGCCTCATGAAAAAATATATGTTTAAAACATTAAATACTTTATAGAAAAAGTGATAACAGTCATATGATGTACCACACCTATAACAATGGAATGGCAGACATTTAAATAATAACTATATTTTTTAATTTTTACAACTGAAAATACATCTAAGAATAGTTTGAATTAAATGTACAAAGCATATGTTTATTCAAATATACTCTAATAATAATGCTCATTGCATTTAAACCAAATGAAAGCAAGGAAATTATCTTAATCATACATATTTATATCACTTCATATTATACTTCATAGCAAAGAAAACATGAAAAACTTACACATATTTAGCTGTCGAATAAAACTTGTTATGTTGTTGTGTTTAAAATAGTGTTGCAGTATTTCCTTGGATATTCTTGTAGGATCTTTAATTAGGAAACTAGTTCCAGACTAAAAGAAAAAAAAAACTTAAATGTATCATTTTATACAACTATAAGGAGTTAATTTTAATCCTTTGTGTTTCACACTGAGAAAGAATTGACAAAAAAAAATTACAGATGAAAATAAATAAGAATAGTACAGGGAAGTTAAGGAACACTTTTTCTCTAGTTTAATTTCTCTAAAACAATCACAAAATATCTCCAAAACTCCTTTACAGATAAAATTGCATACAACATATTTACAAATCCAGAAAAATGATAACCCTTTAAAAATATACTAGAAACATCCCTAAAACTAATATGAATCTCGAACGAAATCAGACTTTTAAATTAAATATAAGCTAGATTTAATAATAAATATATATCTACCAGAAAATTTACGAAGTAGGAGCTTTCCATTCTAAATATATAATTTAACTAAATAAATCACACATACACAAATAAAAACTACATTAAAAATATTTATTTACTTTTCCTTTGTTCTCTGAATAAAACTACAATTCAAAGCTCTTATTAAAAATTTATATTTTGCTTTTCCCTATGAAAGATGTTTTCACAATGGCATGTCCTTAATTTCTGAGTAATTCTGAATTTAAAAAAAATAAATAGTAAAGTACCAAAGTTAAACAGGATAAAAATTTAATTTAAAATTCAACAATTTTTAAGCTGTTAGGCATAAACAAGGCCTTCTACACAAGTTACCCCATTATTACAAATCAAACTAAAAAGTTGTGAATGAGAAGCTTGAAACAATTTGTTTGCTAAAATAAATTCGTTACGTATCAGTTATTTGACCAAGAAGTCAAACTTCCAAACTTACATACAGACTATATCAAATTTTGACTTAAACCAGTCACTTATACAGTAAATAGATACTATTTTCAAATATTTTCAACCTGTTAACAGTAATTACAGCTATAATTTTTCCCCCTACATCTAGGCTGCGGCTGCATGGGCCATAAACCGTCTGGTAGCCCAATAAAAACTAGCATTGGAAACAAAGTTGTTAGAAGTAAAGTTCAAGTAAGAAAGCACTAAGCAGCTTGTCAAATGAGTAAAATCCATAACAGTTGGTGAAGAACATAGAAAATTAACAGAGCTTTCCACTACGCAAATCCAGCACAGGTGACCTTGCAAAAAAGCATGGCCAGTCACAATTCTAAAATCAGCAGTGAAGACTGAGCACGGAAGATTTACGAGGTTTAGAGAACCCAGCAAAGAACTCCAAGCTTTACCTGCTATAGCTTCAGCTTAATTACTTTACAGGGACCTTTATATTTTTAGATTAATAGCTCTACAGATTTGCTGGTAAGATGGAATAAAGAGTGGCTGCTGCAGGTAACATCTGTTTTTTGCAAGGATGTTGGCTTTTTCGTACCCTAGAATTCCACAGTGGTTAGGAATCCATTGAATTACAATTTCCCAGTCAGCAGAGATTCCCTGACTAAAAAGTTTTTTAGTTGAAATTAAAAGAAATCACTAATTACATGTGAAGTTATAGTCGAAATTGCAGACTAAGAGTCTACAAAAAAAGCAACCTTCCTAAGAGGAGTGCAAAGATTTGAGAATGGCTTGCTTTACAGCATCAATTTCAGCCTCAAAGTCAGTGGCATTAGTGCCCACAGGATAATATTTGTTGAACAATCCTTTACAATATAATCCAGCCCCTGTCATTGCAGAACCATCAGTAGAAATATGGAGCCATTCAGCACTTGGATAATTTGCAGTGAAGGTCTCCAAGGAGTAAGCCCTGAAAATTTCAAGGATGGCATCACATTTCTTTACCGAGGTGCCAATTGTGAGGAAAGAAGAAATAAACCTTATGATCAGAAGGGGGCCCATTAGCAAATGGATGAAAAGAACTGGAAGTCAAGTCGTACTCTGCCATTACCTTCTCAGCTATATACAAAAAGGTCAAGTGAGCTTTCATTCTTAAGTTAGGAGGGATATAAGTCTGCCCGTGGCGTAAGGCAAGCAATTTAATTTTATCAGAAGCCTCAGAAGTTGTCTCTTCTTAACCTAAAGTTAAATCTGAATTTAATACCATTTCATTTCTGTTTATTAACTAGATTTTTCTACAATTTTACTATAGTGATAAAAATCTAATTTGCTGATGAATGAAGGATTTTATTTACAGCAGTATGCAGTGGCATATCAAGAGGGCAGCAAGGGAGTCTGTTATGCATATTTGTTGTTTACAACAGCAACCAAAAAAATATTTGACAATTTCAATCACCAAACTATATAGCTTGGGATTTACACATGATTTGATATTTCCACATACTATGACTTTTGAAACAACTAGATCATGTATAAGAAAGTAAAAAGGATGATTATTTTTTTTAATTACTGACTAGCGAAAAGAAACGATTCTATTCTTTCAAAACTGAGGCAATTTACCATTCACTGGAACCTGTAGAAATGGTCTTGAGATGAAACTGTATACCAGAGCAGAAGCCATATGGAGATATAACTTGAAATAATTATCATAAAAAGAGAGGCCTCCATACTGACAACTGGTTTGCTGCTTCAAAAACTACATGTTTGCATTACAGTTCAGTTATTTTGGGGCAGAAGAGCTCACAGCAAAATTTTTTCTTGGCAATGTTTGGTTGCAGTTATAACCAACAAGTACATTATCATGTCCTAGGTACCACTCACAGAGGGCCCTAAATGTTATAGTCTATACAATATATTACTATAGGTTTATCGAGGGGTAGCGCACCAAAGACAAGTTTTGTGACAAGTGCCAATTATGCTCACTGTCATTGCCACTACAGAGTGCAGTTTTGCTGTACAAAAGCAGATGAGACAGAAAGCTACTGCTTCACGCTTATTCCTAATAGTAACATTTATGCAAGTTTTTGGCCTTTAATCCATAAACTTTGCAACCAAATAGCAGCACCCAACACATCATTAGCAATTAGGCCATCATTCAGCTGATGATGAATGAAAAAGATGTTATAAATGTGGTGGTGATAAATTGAGAGATAATTGGACTGACAACATTTTAATTATGGCTGCTACAAATTTATATGCAACACAATATTTGTTTTGAAAAGTTATGTTGACCTACTGTATATTTCCGAATATAAGCTGAGGGCATGATTTTCCTTCAAAAATTTACCCTTCAAAACCCATATATAAGCCAAAGTGACAAACACAATTTCTAGAACATTTAAATATGTCGCCAAGCAGGTAAAGTAGAGGAAATATTTTCCAATCAAATTGCTTTAAATTTAAATGCTAGACCAAAACTTTTAACACCATTTTTGCCACAGCATCCTATTTAAATACTGCAGAGGTAGAGGATTGGTCACACCTCATGATAAATACAAGGGCATCTGTTAGCCAGGGTTGGCATGATTTAAATCAGTTGATTTAAAAAAAAAAAAAAAAAAAAAAAAAAAATCATTGATTTAAATCTTTTTTTTACTTTTTTTAAAACCCATATTCCAAAGACAGGAGAATTGGGAATCAGTCAGCACAGAAATACGTGTAAATAGATAGCATGTGTTTTCCAAGAATTTAGGGGTTGTTATCAGAAAGTATGTAGTAGGGGTAGGGACAATGACTAGTTATGACTAGTGGAATTCATTTTATATAATTAGAGGTAAAGAGAGTATACTGAACTTGAAATCAAGTTTATCTACAAAATAACAACAGCCATGGCTTCATATGCTAGAATAGAAAGACAGTTTTCTTCTTTTGGTACTGCTCATTCTAGCCTACGTAACAAATTAAGAGTGGATAAAGCATAGAAACTAGTGTTTTATTGAAACAGTTAAATCCATAATTCATTGCTTAAAAAAAAATATTGAAATAATTGTGATTTTTTGTTTTTAAATAAATAGCTTGCATTAAATGAATATTTAATTTGTTCTTTAAATTTACATCTTATTTAGTTTGCACTATCCAATTACAAAATAATAGAATGTATTTAGATTAAAATTTATACATTTAATTTTAGGTAAGCAGCGTGTAGAATATACTAGATAGATAAGATGTTACTCATAAACTATTCCATGTATATTGCAAAAAATATAAAAACATAACAATTATTAAAATTAGAATTCAGAAAAAATCAAATCTGATTTAAATCGAAAAAATCTAATTTAAATCAAATAAATCTGATTTTTTTTCCAACTATGCTCTTAGCACATTTCAAAAGTGACGAGGAAAAACAACTTGTATTTTAAATTTTAATTAACCTTAAACATCTTCGTTAATTTCACAATTTACACTAAATTGTCTAGATCAATGATGCAGAGCATTTGATAATTGTGGTGCTAGATTACGTGACCAATGGTATTTTTACTTAGATGCTAACAATAAGTTTCAATTCTTGTAACCTTATATAAAGATAACTTTTTCTTAAATTAAAGCAATACATGCATAAAAAGCAAAACGATTCTATATTGGACAATTTATCAATTGCTTTCGGGTTACGTAGCAGACATGCCAACATTTAGGCACTTGTGTCCGGAGCAAAAGCGTGGTTTGAAATTTTAACATGCTAATTACAGATTGGATTCCTCAACTTAATTGATGCTATTTTACGTAGCCATCAAGCAATGTCTGCAGTCTGCAATCATTCAATGCTGGACAGCAGGAATTTTATGTTATTTGCTCAACTGAAATTAGATAAACGTGCTTTGTATACGGCTACCAATTCTTCCAGAATTATTCCACGAATGCTCTAAGTAAAGACAGAAATAGCCGAACACACATTCTAACGGTTTTATGAAATAACTTGCTATATTATTACAGACATACCAACACTCAAGCACTTGTGTCAGGAGCAACAGCTGTTCTATTCTCTAAAAAATAGTTTTTGGGAGAGCAAATTAGTATTCAAAAATGAAACATTCGACATCAGCAACAACAAGAACTTTATTTTCTTTCCATCTCTTTCCGCATTGCCACTGGCAGAAAAACAGCAAAAACAGCCAAGCTCGCGACAACAGTGTAGTTTGAAATTTTAACATGCTAATCACAGATTATAAAAGTACATATCTTATTGGTTTCTACATTAAAATTAAATTTAAAATACTTACACAATAGTAAATTGTAAAAGGTAAATTAAAATTTATGAATAATTTTTTTAGCTTTAACAACTTATTTTTCAGAACAGTATTTTTTAATAGCATTAACCCTGATTAAAATATCTCCATTTTTTATAATCAGGGATTCTAGAATTAGTCTACCCAAATTGACTTAAATTCAGTTTGGTTTTTACCACACAGTAATGAAAAAAATTAACATGTATTATTACTGTGTGAAAAAAGTAATATTCAGTATTATTTTTTGCAAAACTTTGCATTTAATTGCGGAATTGTAATCTTTTAGCTATTTCAAAGTTTTGTTATTTTCTGGAGCAATCTAAGGAGTTTCCAGTTATTAAATTTTCCAATTTCTCTGGAGCTACTCCTGAGTAGTTGGCATGTCTGACATAGAATTGTCTTTTTTAGAAGATTAGCTGATCTGCTACTGTTATAGTATTGTTGTTTTGGGTCAATTATAACACAGATAAAAGTCATTAAATTTTTTAATTTTTATGTTTTCTCATTTTAAAATTTTTACAAGCTTTTACTTTTTACTGTTATACATTTTCTTTTTTATTCTTTATTTTTTACCATTTTGTTGATTTTTGACAATTTGATGACTTTTTTCACCAAAAAGCACATGTATTACATATTACATCTGTTCTATGGACCCATAAGAACACAAAAATTCTCTGCCTATACATGGAAATATACAGTATATACATACAGTGGAATGTGATAAGTTTTCCAATGACCATGAAATTAAAACTTCTTAAGCAGGAAAATCTCTTAATTGGGAAATTCAGGAAAAATATAAATATATATATATATATATATATATATATATATATAGATAAAATCCCTATATATATATATATATATATATATATATATAGGGAATTTTCTCTACCCTACTTGTTTAAACTATAAGCTTATTTTTACTGTGTTTCCTTTATCACTTATTTATCTATTTATTTATTTTATTTTTGTCATTAAACCTTTCTTTTAGCAACAATACCCTAAAACTGTGGTACAGACAGATCTAACTTTTTGCAATCTGAATGCAGATTCAGTAGGATTTTCTTCTACTTTTATAAATTTTAGTTTTTGGCAATAAATCAAACCTTAAGTTTAAAAACTCATTGATATGTTTAAAATATTGTTTAATTTAAATCAGTATCTAAGAAACCCAAAACAAAACCTAGCAAAAAAACAAAACTAAAAACTAAAAGTTACATGAAAATTTATTTTCTTCTACTTTCAAAATTTTTAGTTTCTGGTTAAGTTATAGTTAAATATAGTTTGCTTTGGAGTGCTATGGTCTACTTTTTGCAACATGTGGGCTAATAAGACCAGGACCTACAGTTTAATGCCGATTCTAAACGGCTACGAATATCCATGCCACAGTGGGATTCAAAATCACGAACTCTGGTATCGAAGGCCAGCACATTAACCTATTCAACTATTGTTTGGCCAGTTTCTGGTTAAGAGATAAAACCTTAAGTACTAAAACTCATATTAAGAAAATTCTTTAGATTAAACCAGTATCTAGAAACCCAAAACAGAAACTTGCAAAAAAATTAAACTAAAAACTAATAAAGAAAATGCACTTTAGGATCTTTATCAACATTTATTAAAGCCTAAAATAAATTCTGCATATTTCCAGGATATACAAAAAAAAAAAAAAAAAAAAAAAAAATTAAAATGTATATATACATACTTATACAGTGAAAATTTTTTAAAGGGTTACATTTTTAAAATGAAAATATTGTGAAGCAGAGTTCTTTTTCCAGAACAAAAATTAAGGACTTTTTAAGGACTTTCTAAGGACCAAAGTAACTTTTCAAAGTAACCTACCTGAAATACACAGCATAACGACATAAACCCTATTTCCTAAGGAACATATTTTAATTATGAACCAGACAAAGCATGTTCTATAAATGCCCTACAATATTTCACAATTAAGTTTTTAAAAATACCTAAAAATTAATACAAGATAAACCTATTTGACAAAAACATTTTTAAAAATGTATATCTAAAGTTTTTTGAGTGATCAAATTAAAAATAAATTGTGAATAAAATATAATATTATAAACAATACTTTCTGTATGACATATATATATATATATATATATATATATGCGTGTGTGTATACTAGCTGATTATACCTGATGTTGCCTGGGAAAGAAGAAAGTTTGACTTTTCTATTACATTCAATGCAAAGAAAATTAAACTTCCATAAGTAACTGAAATATCTACAAAACCCCACCCTCCATGCTTTGTTTAATTAAATTCTGCATAAATGTTAGCTATTAGGAAAAGGCAGCTGACTTTATAAACCTTTCCAGTATGCAAAAGATTTGTCCAAAAAAAGTTTTCTAAATTGTGACCAAAAAAAAGTACTAATAAACTAAAAGTATTTTCATAATATTTTAAGGATATCAAGGAAAGGAATTTTGAATTACTACACTGAAAACATATATGCATTTGAGGATTTTTTTTATTATTAATACTGCAATTTGGCTACTAAATGTAAAAAACTGTTGACCTTTGACAAAAATTAAGTAGTTTTAAGGGCCCTTAAAAATGAAAGCTAAAACTAAGGTTTGGTTTGGTTTTTGAGTGCTACGGTCTACTATTTGCAACACGAGGGCTAATGAGACCGGGACCTACTGCTTAAAGCCGAATCCGAACGGCTACAAACATCCATGCCATAGTGAGATTTGAACCCACGAACTCCGGTTCCGAAGGCCAGCACCCTAACCATTCGGCCATCGTTCAGCGCTAAAACTAAGGAGATCTTAAGGACTTTTAAAGACCATGGGTATCCTGTGAAGATTCCCTTAACAGACACAAATTTTGCCTACACAGATTTCTGTAAATGTATGAATTAAAATTTAATTTTAAAATACTTAATCCACAAACAAAATATTTTCTTGAAAAATTATATTCCATTGTCATATTACTTACATATTACCTTCCAATTCATATCTCGTATTCATATCCTTATATTCAAATAAAATGTTCTTAGATTTCAAATAATACCAATTTATTATACTTTACACTATCATACTTTCTGCATTCACATGATTTAGTTTACTAAAGTAATAAAATAAAAGCTTCATTATATATTTAAAAAATTACTGTTTGAGTTTTAGTAATGAAGTATTAATCATTTAACAGTAGTATTAATACATGTTTTGAAATATTACGTAAAATCTATTTTTATGAAATTTGTCAAGCTTTTTTGGTAAATATAACTGTGATATTAAAATTTTTGTGCTAAATATTTTATAGCAGAGAAAAAGACACAATAATAGCATAGAAAATCTCAAATTGATAAAACATAAAAAAATTCTCTAAAAATCATTTATTTCTGACAACATATGCACTTTTTAAAATGATACTGGTTAATTGGAAAATTCTTTTAGTTAAATTTTTATAATGTTTTAGTACTTTAAAATAAATTTTTATTTTCCCCTAACCTTAATAATTTAATAAATGTTTCCATAATTTTTACAGTTAATCCCACACAATTTAAAAAAAAGTTTTATAGCTTAAAAATGTATTATGCATTTAATTAGTCCTGCACATATATAGGAAATTTATATATACAATTAGATCTGGAGAAGAGTAACAATCAAAATCAAATTCTAACACTACTATAAGATTTGCGTTACAACTGAAAACAAACTAAAAATTACAGTTAAGTATAAAAATGTTCAGTATTAAACTACAATAAAGAAAATTTACTTTAGCTTGAAAAAAAAACAAAAAGCGAAATTGCGTGTTCCGAATTGTGTAAATTCTAATTACTTATTTCAATCAGTTAAATGTCCATTAAAACAAATATGTGCACTAATCTATGAAGAGAAAATTATGAAAGTTTAACATCTATCTTTAAAAAGTGTTCTTAAGCATACATTTAAAAGTAAACTGAAAGTTAAGTAATTCTCCACAATTTTTTTCCGTGACAGTTCAAAATAAAAATTACTCAATGAATGAAAGAATAAACATAGTCGCAAAATAGCACAAGAGAAATCAATATTTTAATTTCAACATCTAGTTCTGACTTTATATATGCATTTGCCCCTTGTTTATTTACTTACATCACTCCAAGCAATTATATCATCACATGTCGGATCCTCAACTATATTCCATAATTTTACCAGAAAAGCTGGTACGTTAGATGAATTTGTTTCAAACGTATGCATTGTATTCGGCATGCAAATAGTACGAAATTACATGAGGATCTTAATCATAACGCAATTGTTTGCCCGACAGGAATACTCGTTTCCTCGAACTCGGTTTCAGTCCATAAAAATAATTTTTAACATCTTAAGAACATTGATGCCAATGTCATAAGTTAATTTTACTCTTATACAAGGAGGTCAAATTTAAGAAATAGGAAGTAATGAAATACATTTTGACGTCACAAAACAATTTTTATAATTCCTTATATTATTTATTTTCCATTTAGATTAATTTAAGGGTGTAATTTAATGTGTAAGATTATTATTCAATACCCTTTTATTTGCCATTAGAAACGGTAAAGCACTTCAGTAATAATATAATTATTATTCAAGTGAAATAAATTTTATAAGTGTTTTTTTCCCCTTCACCTCTGTGTTCATATTCATTTCTTCCTCAAAATTTTTGGTAATATTTTAATTTTATATGTTAAGGATCAATATATGTATAACTTTGAGCACAACCATTTTGCGACCGCAATTTTGCTTGCTCTCAAAACAATTTGGCGAAAAAAAGAATAATTTATGAAAAATTATAAATATATTTAAGAGGATTTGCTTTAACAGATAATGATTAACTTCCCAATATGTATTTTGTCTGAAGTACCAATACCCCTTATAAACCATGTAAACATGATATTTGTGATTATAAAGTTAATGTCTAAGGTTTCCTTCCCCAATGAAGTATAGAGGGAGAAAAAATACCTGTTTCGATTAATGTCTAGAACATCTCCAAGAATACAGATTCCAAGAAATATAGGATGAAACTCGAAGACAAGGCATCAGTTCCCGCATCACTGTTTAGTGTTCTGAGCAGAAACAGTTTATATAACACTTCCCGAAACTATAAAGAAGGACACACACTCGGGAAGTTAGTATTTTGTTCCTAGGAAATGATATATTTAACAATTTATAGAGGCATGTGATATTATTAATCACTCTGATAAAGAAAAGGTTAGGAAAATAATTTTTAAGCTATATGTTACCTTTCTTGAGAAGAAGTTTCTCATATAAGTTATTTTAATATTGCACGAATTTTGTATTGTCATTTCTTAATCGACAATATATTGCTTTTCTTGGTCTGCAACTTTTTCCTGCATCTCCTCCCACACATTCTCATCGTCTCTCATGCATTTTCTTACCAAGTATGAAGAGTGGTACTTTATTAGTAGTAACTCACATGGGCCAAATGTCTTTAGACAACACTGATAAATGTTTTGAAGCAGAATTCGTTATTGTCTCTCAGCGCGAATTGTAATGTATTTGGTGATTTGCTGAGTCTTGTTTTGTGCAGGCGTGCTATAAATGGGCATGAAAAAATTACTTGAATCTTGAATTAATAAATACTATTTTGAATCTTAAAAAAACTGCAGATTTTATTTGTCTTGCTTTCCTATTACGTATCTTCACAACACTTTTAAACGATAAATCAAATATCTCCTTTTCAATAACTAATGTTAATTTTATTTTGCAAATCTTATAGGCTTTTCAGAATGCAACTTTCAAGAGCATGTCAAAAGAGACCTTCTAGAGGGTAAAAATTGTAATAAATCTAAAAATTAGCAGAATATATGATAATTATTGATTATTTCAAGCCGCACTTTAACAAAATTATAAATTGCATGTTTTAGTTCTACTTGTATCTAGTCGCAACAGGAAAAATTTGTAGTTTTCTTAAATATTCGTGCTTATTTTTATCATAATTATGAGTTGCTTAAGTATCTCAAAACCATTTATTCAAAATTCGACATAAATAATTGGTTTTTATCAAGACTGTAGCAGGGAAAAGGGGGATTTAGGGGAATTATTTTTTACCGAAAATTTGAAATTCTAGACACCGTTTCGGAAAAAGAAAATGAACCACGTGTGTAAGTATGCTTAGCTGTTTGCTTAGCTGTATATAGCCAGCAATGTTCTTAGAAAAAGACCACTTCGGCCATAAATATCTTGAGGGCTGCAGACTTTCTCTACCGCCTTTGTTCTCTCGTCTCAAGATATGAGATTCGCTCATTTTCCGTAATGTATTATAATCCGTATTGTAATATAATCCATAATTAATCTATCTTCCTGCTACGGTAAGTTTCTGTAAATACATTCTATGTTATAGAAAAGCTTCATTTTATTATGTTAGACTACATTTAATATATAGCTACATGGAAACGAAATTTAAACAAAGATAAGTAGAAACTGTTCAGTGTTTTACTGATATAAATGTGATAGATTTCATATAAAATATTTTTATATTTGTAGAATAATATTAAAAAAATAGAGAAGGGGGTAGAGAAATATAAAGAGAATCTACGAAAGCCGAGATTTGGTCTTTTACATGGATATCTTAAAATAGGAGATATATTTATTTTGATATAGTTTTGACATAATAATATTTACATACTTTATGTGACATCAAGTTAACATTAAAAAGCAAATACTTACATATTTTAATTTTAAACCAAAGAAAGTGAAAGAATTTGCAAATAAATTATCGGAGGAGTAAACGGGCTTGACATGAGGAAATGTATCCTTCACAACAAGACAATATATATATATATATATATATATATATATATATATATATATATATATATATATATATATATATATATATATATATATATATATATATATATAGAAAGAGAGAGAGAGAGAGTTCCATTTACTTTTCACTGTATAATTTATAAAAAAAAACTTTTCGAACAAACAGTTATATTTTAGAACCTCAATAGAAAAATAAGTTGAAGAACTTAAAATATTTATTTTAAGTCCTGTAGTAAACAATACTTTTTTTATATTTTGACCAGTATCACAGGGAAGATAACATTGTTATGAAGTCTTAATTTATTTCAGTTAAAAATTCATAATTGTCATACATAATACATTGAAGTCCTTCAACACATACAGAAAATTTTAATTTCTATATAAAAGGAAGGACTAAACAAACCCAGAATAATTTTGGCTGGTTTGCTAATTCGTAAGAAGCTTTCCATTCTACTGTTTTGTAACATGGGGGTAATAAGACCAGGACCTACTGCTTATAGCCGATCCCGAACTGCAACTATCATCCATTACAGCAGTGATAGCTAAGGTAACAAACAACACTAACGTTACTATTCGACCAAGAACAACTTCAAAAACAAAGGTAGAAATTAGAAGAAAGTTAATTTTCAATCAATTTAAAGTAATAAAAGGATGCATGCATGAAGTAGTGAGTGCAAGCATCTTCATGAAAGTACCTTTATGATTTTAATCAAAATGTATTAGAGTACATATCTTATAGTTATGAGTGGATCGTTAATGCTCTTGTTCATGAAAAAGTACCACAGTTCAGATGAATATATTTACTTTTAGTAAACCTCTTAAAAGCCATTTACTTGAAATTGAAATAAAATATTCCGATCGCGTCAATGTGAATAAATTATCGCTCCTTTAAAAGTTGCTTGCAAATGATTTAAAATTAAAATTTATATATAAATATTTTATTTATTTTTACTTATTTATTACAGACTTTTAAGTGCGGATTTAGTTTGGGTTGGGCGGAAACGGTATAGTATTTTATTACACGAGGGCTAGTGAGATGGCTTCGTACATCCATGCAAGCAGTGGGATTTGAATTGCGGTACCAAAAAGAAGCCTCCTAATCATTCGGTTATCGTTCGGCCTTGTTGATTTAACGATGTTTATTTGGAAGTAATTATTCAACGACTTTAATTACGTAACTGTATTAAATATTGAAATAAATTTACAGTCTCTTATTTTTGTAGTGAAATGCTAGAAATAAAGAAAATACCAGTGCAGAAGCGGAAATCGTTCAGAAATCTACCTAGTTAGGATAGTCAGTAAATACTCCCAGATCTTACTACAAATAAAAAAACAATAACAATCAGCAGCGCCGTAACTAGGGCGTAGCAAAGGTGACATCTACCACGGGAGCATCAGGGCGCAACACCTTGAAGAAAATGGGATCCGAAAGAGAACGATTCGTCTCGAGTAGAAATAAGGAAAAGCTGAAAAATAGATTTAATTGTAAAATCGAATGTGTTTATAAATGATTTTTTAAATGAATTTTCTTATTTTTTTAAAATGCTTCTAAAGAAACTAAACTTGTTATAGATTCCTACAAAATGTTTACCAAACACACCTAATATGCCTTAACAAGGTTTTACTTGCACCATAAGTTTTAAAATATACCATTTAGTTTCAGGATCTTTACTTTTGACATACTTTGACAACTTTTTAGCTCCTAAACTGTAAATAAAAGCATTTAAGGCCTTGTTAAAATAACTAATGTCTTGTCCGTCGGTGAGAAACAAGTTAAACTGAGCATGAGTTGAGATGGGACCTGCTGAGTGAAATTTTAAAAATGATAAATTTCATTTACTTTTATAATTATAAATTTCTCAATCCATGTTCTAATAAAGCTTGAAGCTTTATTACATTTTATCTTACTTTATAAGGAATATAAAGAAAAATAAACTGTAATAAATTTTCATTCATCAAGAAAATTCCTCTAGAACTTTATCAAGATTTGGAATTACTTTATTATAACTCCTAGCACAATACACAAACTCTTCTATAGATTGAAAAAAGTTTCATTTATACTAATTTTTCTTACAAAGAGAGAAAATATTGTTTTGGGAAAGCACGGTGAATTCTATTTTTGTAGTCAATGGTTTAGAAGCTGAATAATCGTAAGTATATGATTCAAGAATTTGGCAATGGGGTTTCACTCGTGGACCATCGGTGTGTACACTTTTATTAGGATTGTCACGAAACATTTTGATTTAAAAGTTAGTAATATTGATTCTTAAAATATTTGAGTTTTCAAAATGAGTATACCAACATTTAATGATGCTACGGATGAAGAACAAGTAAGTTTTATTTTACTTTAGAGTTAAGGATTTCTGTTATCCAATGTCCATATAGTCTAAAAGAGTAACATCCATATGTGCATTGCTTTGTATTTATTCTAATCTCAGTGTTTTACATCTTTGTTTATGATGAGTATTTGAAAAAGTAAAAGGTATCATTTGTTATTCATTATTACATTTTGGGTTTTCTTATTTGAGGCGTACCGAACGACCTACTCTTGCTCATTTTTCATGGTTCTTAGCGGTTTTTTGTTGAGGAAAAATATATACAGTGAACCAAAAAAAAAAAAAAAAAATTGTTGGACAGTAAGGTTACAGGATTTTATCGTTTAATAATTATGCATTACATTATGCTGTTGAACTCAAATAAAATTCCGAAAAAATATAATTTCAAAAATAATTCAAACAATTTGTTTTAATTTCAGTAGCACATAAACAAAAATTATAAATTTAGAGAACGTTATGATGATATCACTTTCAATAGCCAAAAAAATTTTTGGATATTTATCCAAGGTAACAAAAAGTAACTTTTAAATTTTAAACAGAAGCATTTAATACTTTGTGTGATATCCTTTGGCTGCTATAGCAGCTTCTAATCCGTTGTTTATCGAAAAGAGCAACTTTTCAGAGAAGTATGTTGGTACACTGTCATATATTCTAAAGAGCACTTTTAAGTTCATTTTTATTTTTTTCTCTCCCAATTTTGCCCCTATAAACGCTCATAAATGTTCTATAGGTTTTAAATCCGGACTTTGTGGATGAGTAGTACTTTTTTGTACATTATATAATAACCATTCCTATACAATCTATGCCTTATGCTTGGGATCATTGTCCAGGGTTCCCACGGTCATGAAAAGTCATTGAAAAGTGCTTAAATTTTCTTTTTGTTTTTTAAGGCCTTAAAAGTTTTTGAATTTTCTTTGAGGTCATTGAATTTGTGGTCCTGTGCTTGACTTTTCTTTTTGAAGTCCCTGCAGAATGTTATGTAGCCTCCACACTATGGCATTAGTAATTAGAAGTATTTTTAACTGTTACAATTATACGAAAAATCTTAATACTGTTGAACGATGACTGAATGGGTAGGGTGCTACTTTTCGGTGCCCTAGTTCGGTGATTTGAATCCTGCTACTGTTATGGTTGTTCAGAATTGGCAATAAGCAGTAGCTCCTGATTTGGTGTGGGCTTACTGGCGCAAGATCCAAATAAGGATAAGCTGTGCCAAACATAAGAGTACATATTAAAACAGGGATATATAATTTACAAGTAGGAGAAATTATATTTAAGAACAAATACAGCAAAACCAAGGTAAAAACATACATTAAAAGAATTAGAAGATTTAGATGAGGTTTAAAATGCCAATGCCAAAGAGGAATTCAAACAGTTTGGGGTGAGGAGTCTCGCCCAAAAGCTCGTTCATATCAGGATGTAAAGTGTTAAAATATATTTAATAAAAGCGTTTTAAAGCAGTACAGTTGCTCTTGGTCTCATTAACCATTGTGTAGCAAAAATTTAGACCGTAGCGTTCAAGCCAAACTGTCTTTAGGTGTCTGATATTGTATTAACTCTGATTTTAAATTATTTTACATATGTTTTAAAGTATTCTAGTAAGTCATGTTTTAACTTTTTATTTTGACATTTCAGTTTTGGCATATAAAATATCTAAAGTCTAAGCTTGTTTGGAAAAACTAAATCAATGTCGATATCATCTTGTAGACGGGATAGACAAAAAACAGGCCTCTTTTATATTTGTAGAAACATGCAATATTCTTGCCAATGTAAGCTAGTTAAAGATGTGTACAATTATAAGTTCTATTGGTGAATTTCTACAGCTTGCTTGAGATAACCACTCATTTAAAATATTTGAATGTTGGATTCTGAAATTATAATGTTTAGTAAATATTTTATTGAATTTGAAATATTTCTATGAGAGATTGTATTAGCATAAAGTTTGGATTGTAAGACCTCTAATAGAAAAGTATTTAAATGTTAAGTGCTTATAATTTAATATTTTCAAATATATTAAATTTGTTTAAATTATAATTTTTAGTTCCAAGATTTAAGATGCTACCTAAAAGGTCTTGGAGCTGATATCTCAGAAGAAAATTCTCCCGATGGCCCTTTGACAGACATGAAGCAAGTTATTGGTTGCTGTGATTTTATTATTCGGGAAGGCACTGAAACTGGTAATCTTATTTCTTATATAAATTTTTAAAGCTGTTCTCTGTTAAGTTTAAAGTAATTTATTTTTACTATATTATAAAAAAAACTTTTATTCCTTTATATACTCATATAATTAAAATATTACTTAATAAGCTCTATATAAATCAGGGTTGGCATGATTTAAATCAGTTGAATTTTTTTTTTTTTTTTTTTTAAATCATTGACTTAAATCTTTTTTTTATTCCAAAGGCAGGAGAATTGGGAATCAGTCAGTACAGTAATACCAATAAGTAAATAAGCGTAAATAGCATGTGCTTTCCAAGAATTTAGGGGTTGTTATCAGAAAGTATGTAGTAGGGGGTAGTACAATGATTGATTATGATTGGTGGAATTCATTTTATGTATTGGGGGATAAAGAGAGTATTACAGAACTTGAAATCCAGATTGTTTACTAAATAACAGCTGTGGCTTCATCTGCTGGAATGGAAAGACAGTTTTCTTCTTTTGGTATTGTTCATCCTAGCCTTCATAACCAATTAGGAGTGGATAAGGCATCAAAGCTAGTGTTTTTATTGAAACAGTTAATCCATAATTTGGTGCTTAAAAAAAAGATTGAAATAATTGATTTTTTTTTAATAGTTTGCATTACAAGAATATTTAATTTGTTCTTTAAATTTACATCTTATTTATTTTGCACTATCCAATTACAAAATAATGGAATGTACTTTGATTAAAATTTATATATTTAATTTTAGGTAATCAGTGTGTAGAATATACTAGAGAGATAAGATGTTACTTCTTATAACAAACTATTCTATGTAAATTGCAAAAAACATAAAAATAACAATTAAAACTAGTATTCAGAAAAAAATCAAAGAAATTTTTATTTTTTTTATTTATTTATTTTTTTTTTTAATATTACTGTGATTCTAGAATTACATATTTGGTAAATTAAAAAAAAAATTATCAGTTTCCTCTGTTATTTTTTGTCTTGGGACTCTATAAAGTTTTAGCTATTGTGTTTATTAAATCTTGTTTTATCTTTGAAATTCCTTAGCATTTCCTAATGTAAATTCTCTTTCTGATTCTTACTTCTCTTTTACTGCATTTTATATATTTTTAAATCAAAGGATAAAAAAGTAATGGATTTCTGCATTATAAACATATGGTTATTAATGGAGGAAAATGTCTGTTTTGTTTATCATTTAATATTTTAATGGTAATATGTTAAAATTGTTTTTTTTTAACAGTGTTAAACCATCTTTCTTTAAACTCTTATTTGTACTTTGTTCATTTCCAATGTATTTAATTTAATGGTGTTATATGTTTCAGATGCAGAAAGTATACTAAATAACATTGTTGCCTTGCTGATAATCATCCCTCCAGATGAAAGTGAACATTTTGTTCTTACATTCTGCGAAAAGTTAACTAAAGCACCTACTGTAAGAATGGCAAATGTTTGCTACAGAGTGTAAGTTTGCTGTTTTCATCCAATGATTTTATTAACCTTTTTTTTTTCTTATAGAGAGTTCTTTTACTTTAAGAAATGTTTCTTGTAGATTTCATCTCTTGTGTGTGTATGTGTAGGGAAAATGAGCTAATTTTGAAATATGTCTGATAAATTTCAGATATCTACTAAGTTTTTATAAAAATTCTTGACGTGGGAGAAAGTTTCCACTTACTTTCTTATATTTTTTAAAATATTTTAAAAATGATCTTTATTTTATAACCAAATCCATATAAAATCAATTGTTTAGTTAATTAGGATTTTATGACAAAGATTTATTTTGTAAAATGAGATTTTATGCATATGTATAAGTGCTATAAGTATGGGATCTTTGCGTTTTTAATAATTTTATGGTTATTTTTGTATTTAAAACAAAAATTAAGCATAAAACTAATGTAAATGTAATGATCCTATAATACTAATAAATCTCCCCTCTTTTGTGACTTATGAGGAAATCTTATAAGCTTTCATAAAAATACTATTAATTAATACAAAGGATATGTAAAGGAAAAGTTATTTTATCAGAGATAAATTTTACATAAAAAGATAGTTTGGTTTGGGTTTATTGGTTCAAGATCCAAGTTAGGATATGCTGTACCAAACAAAAGAGCACATATTAAAAAAAAAAGTTATATAATTTAAAAGTAGGGGAAATTAATACTAAAATTTTAAGAAAAAATATAGCAAAACGAAGTGAAGACTCATATTAAAACATTAAGAAAAAATTTAGATGAGATTTAAAACATCAATGCAAAAGAGAAATTCAAATAATTTGGGATGAGGAGTTTCGCCCAAAAGTAAAAAGATAACTATTATAGTCTGATAATTTTAAAATATCGTAAAACGCAAATTGCATGACTCAAAGGCTTAGTGGTAAAAAAGTAATAGATTCTAAGTCAACTTTGGTACATTTTGTATCCTAAGTATGGTAGTGTTTTTATTTCTGGCATCTGCCAAAGTTAGAATTATTTTCTACTACTTCTGTTGTTTAAATCTGGCTTTTTCTCTATTAACATATGTACAATGTATCTATATTTTGTGTTAGATTTTTGGTTCATATTACAGTTTTACCAGTTTGCTCTGAATAAAATTTTGATTTTAAAAGTTTGTTGATTATATAGTTTATAATTTAAAAAATTTTTCTTGTTCTATTAAATTTTTCTCTATTTAATAATAAAATCTTATTTAGTTTATAATTTTCTTTTTAATTGCTTCCATTCAGTTTCTATTGAAAAATTGTGCCTGTAAATTTTTCTTTCTAACCCTTTTAAATTCTTTAATATTTTTAATTATTTATCAGCAGAATTGGATTAAATTTAAATTATATACATGTATGCATATTTAAACAAATCTTATGAGCTTTTAACAGATTAAACTTCTTTTTTTAGATTAACAAATTTGTATGCTGGAATTCAAGAGCATTGTTATCTCCGTTATGATGTTTATTGTAGCCTTGTAAAAGTTGCTGGAAGAACAGATAATGTTCATACAGTATATAAAGATATAACAAAGGTTTATATTAATTCTTATTAAACATTAAATAAAAATTAATGTATTGATTTTTATATTTTTCCTGTATCTTACCTTTACAACAAATATATTTGTACTATCTAGAAACTAAGATGCATTTAAACTGTTAACAAAAGCACTGTTCAACCCTGTAAAAGACAGTGGCCTCACAACAAAACCCCTATATGGAAATATTTTTTCTTTCTTTCTTAAAAGACAATAATGACTTTTTCAATTTGTGTTTTTGACTTTTTTGAAATATGTATGCTTAAACTTGTTTTATTTTTTTTAAATATATGTATGTATATATATACTATTTATATATATCGGTACTGACTGTGTGTGTGTGTGTGTGTATGTAAATATATATATATATATACATATATACACACACACATGGCTATATGGTCCCCCGCTTGTAAGGCTACCAAAGTTATATGGTCAGTTTTCTAAAGTCCCGTCTAACTTAATAGGGAGCATGTGTTAAAGTGTACCGCTTATACAGTCATTTTCTTTTTCTTGTTACTGGTTATATGGTTACTTTCATGTTTTCAATGATTATTTTACTGATTCTGAAGCAGATGAGCATTTAAAAGCTATTAGGGACTTAGAAAAAGTTGTATTAACAACCAACAAAAGAAAGCAAACTTGTATATCTAATTATTTTTTAATGCATATTTTTTTCTTCTATTTTTGTACTGGTTTTTGGCTCGCTTCACTTGTGTGTCAGTGGATATTTTGAAATCAGTTTTTAACTACCTTCCTAACTGGCTAGACATCTGAAATTTTACATAGGTTCAGTGTCGGTGACAATACAATATTTAATCATAAACAAATTAAAGAAAAAAAATCTGTTTGGTAAAAGCAAAAAGCTGCTCAGAGTATTGGGAATCCCACTTGTAGAGATTTTAAACTAATATCGCCATCTATTTGCAAGTAGCATAACTAAACCTTAAATAAAATTTTATTTTTACTAAATTTCTTATCACTTGTTAAATAAAAGGAATTTGTTTAAAAAAAAATACTATTTTATAATTTTCTTGTCAGTTACTGATGATTACTCATTCATGTCATGGATTTCAGATTGTAACCCCCCCTCCCCTCTCCCCTCAAAAAGGACCGAGTGGCAACTCATAACTCAAGGAACCACCGTATATCCATGGAAATTGCAGTTGTTTCCATTAACAAATACAATAAATTGAACAATTTTTTAAGGGCATTTGAGGATAAAGCAAAAAACCAGTTTTAAGTTTTAGGCAAACTTGTACTTTATGATGATGTGAGAAGACAGAAAATAAGGGAGGAAGAATAATATAAAATATTTTAATGTGTTATAGTTGAGATATATTATATGTAACAGTGAGTTTATAATCCAGTATGACTTAAGACGTGTTTTAATGTAATTTATCTCATTATGTGATGAGAATGCATGGCCACCTTATAAAATGCATAATGCAAATAAATAGATGAACTTGCAATAACAAATTCCATGAAATATATTCATTTTTTCAAAGTAGTACAATTTAACAAGTGGTAAGTGAGCCAAAAATGGTTGGGAAACACTGTCATAAAACATAGAGCTTAATATGGGAAAACCCATTACAATTAATATGTAAATGCTTAATTAGACTTGTCTAAGAAAAGCTATATAAAAAAAGAGTTTCAATTTTATTCTTGTTTTTCCTTTTGGTTTTTATATCAATTTTAGAAATATATGATCAGAATCTGAATATATTTTCTACAATATGTATATATATTTAATATATGTGTGTATATAAATGTATGTGTATATATACATGTGTGTGTGTGTGTAAATAAATAAATAAATAAATTTTCTTCTTAGCTTAAAAATTGGCTGAATGAACTGAAAATCAGTATTGACAAAACCCAAAAACTACTTAGACTATTGCATGAGGTGTTGCTGGAATGCAAGCAAAGGTATAATTTTTCATATGTAGCCCGTAAAATATATATTTTTATTTATTTTTTTTTGTGTTTGGTGTTAAATTAATATTTTAATTACAGCCATAATTGAATTTATATTAAGTTTCACATATTTAAAATAGTGTAAGTTTCAAAAGAAATGCTTCAGTGTTTACTTGTTTAACTATCTGAGATTACAGCATTTCTGCTGATGCAATGCCTACATATGATTAGAAAATATTTGTATGTTTCTCACCCTAAATAAGATCTCGTCATAAACGTTTTTTTCTCGTTTAAAATAGCATTCATGTCAGTTTGAGTTGCGTATCTGTTAGCATAACTACGTGTTTTTGATTTGTTCTATAGCACTATGGTCTACGTTTTTTTACTATGCTATGGCTAATGAAATCAGAACCTTTTGCTTTCGTAGAATTTTGAATGGATGTTCATCCAAACAGCAGGAGTTGAAACCCTAATGTAGTAGCTTTACTGATGTCCAGTTCTATTTTTTAATGACATAAATAAGTAGTTAAAATTTTTCTGTATAGTAGAAGTTTAAAATTAGTTAATAGAAGTTTAAAATTCAGTAGTATTTATGATCTGTTGGGGCAGAATGCACTCTGATTTATTAGTACAAATGTAAGACTACATTAGGACCTCCATTACCTAAAGACAGGGCCTTTCCATTAGCTATAGGAATGCTACATACTGTTAAACTTAGTGCAGTGTTTATACTGATGAGGCCATTATTCCAGAAATTATAAGTGCTGTAATTCTGATTATACAACTTACATTGAAAATACTTTAAAAAGAATTTTATGCTGATTATTTGCTAAGCTTTACTGATGCTCAATTCTATTTTTTTAATGACATAAATAAGTAGTTAAATTTTTTCTGTATAATAGAAGTTTAGAATTCCGTAGTATTTATGTTCTGTTGGGGCAAAACACACTCTGATTTATTAGTACAAATGTAAGTCTACATTTGGAGCAGAGTATTCGTGAGCTTTACTTAACCCTCCCCCTTTTCTCTCCTATATTTACTGAAGGTAAATCAAATGTTAGTTACATTTTAAATTTCTCACTTTTTTTTCATTCTTGTTGCCTATTGGCTATATTGAAATGTGTAAATTTCTTATAGTTATGGATTGTAGTCAGACGTATTTATAAGAAACTAAATTGTTGCCTTAAATTTTATTATAACCAAGTTTGTTATTTTTTCTTGATTCAAAATAACATTTTATTCTAAATGACGTGTGAAATATGAAGTTATAACTTTTTTTTTTTTTTTTTTTTTTAGTGAATCAGCCTCAAAAGTTATGATTGAACTTCTTGGTACATATACTGAAGATAATGCATCACAGGCTAGAGATGATGCTCACAAGTAAGTGATTAATTCTTGATAGTAATTAAGATATATCTATGAGTAGGATTTGTTTGTAACATAATTAGTGCAGAATAATAATGACGAATGAGTTGAACACGTCCGCACCCATTTGGGGAAAATTTCACTGTGCCAGTAGTGCTCATTTCTAACCATTTCATTTGAAATCTTGCTCCCAAGCTGCACTTGTTCATAACCATCAAAAGGTTAAATTTTTAGGAAAATAAATAAGAAAACCATGAATAAAAATTTCAAAGTTTCATATAAGAAACAAATTTTACTTATGTTGATAATTTTTTAGAATTATTAAAATGACTTCTTTTTTATATTGTTTTAGATGCATTGTCACATCTCTGGCTGATCCTAATACATTTCTTCTGGATCATCTGCTGGTTTTAAAGCCTGTTAGATTTCTAGAGGGTGAATTAATTCATGATTTGCTAACCATTTTTGTCTCTGAAAAATTGTCATCTTATTTGAGCTTTTATGCTGCCAATAAGGATTTTGTCAATTCCCTTGGTAAGAAATTTTGCTTATTGTTATTTAGTGCATAGAGTTTTCTTTAAAAGTTTATATAAAATCCCCTATATAATAATAGCCTAAGTTGTCTGTGAATTTCTGAAGCGGTTGTACCTGGAATGGACAGAGGCATCCATATTGGAGTTTTCATGAGTTAGGGTTAGCAAAATTGAAAGCAAATTCGAAATCCACCCCATCCCCCCTTTTCGAGCATTTAATGCTATTATTTCAAGCCTTATCCTTCCTCTTATTCTATACGAAATTCATTCTTGATAGGATGGCAAAAGTGGAGAGTAATATTTAAATTTCTGAACTGTTTCTATTTGATTACCTGACTTCATATACTCTAATTAGTTCGCTCACAACGTGCAGTCGTTGTACGTTTGGTAGAATGTTTGCCCATTTGATCGTCGTACTTCTCGGGTTGACGGTTCTATCCCCGATGCAGCTAATTTTTTTTAATGTCTAATAAATTTAATATTTTCTGCTTTTTCTTTGAAATTCTTATTCCGAAAGTTGTTTTATTATTTTTAAAATAAATTTTTACTATTTATTCAACTTTTTATAATTTTTATTATTTTTATTTTATTAAATTCACGTATTGCTTTACGGATCTCCCTGGCCACATAAATATTTCATGTTGGGTATCCTTAAACTTTCTTCTCGTAATATAATAATAGCCTAAGTTATCTGCCTGTCTGTCCTTGGAGTTATGAAGCTGTTGGACCTGGAATGGATAGAGCATCTATATTGGATTTTTGATGAGTTAGGGTTTGCAAAATTCAAAGCAAGTCAAGTTTATCTTTTCCTAAACTATAGATCCAATTCTGAAGTAAATTGGTATGAATAAGCTTCATATCACAGCGAAAAATATTGTCCTCTTTAACACGTTCGAAATCCACTCCTTCCCCTTTTTGAGCATTTAATGCCATTATATCAAACCCCATTTTAAGAGCAAGCGATTAAATTTATCAATTTATCACATTATAAATAGGTAAAATAACAATTTTTTTCTAGCATTATGACTTTATTCCTTTAATCATCTCATTTAATCGTTTCTTATTTTAAATTATTTAAATATTTTCTGCATTATTTTCATACGTTTTATCACTAAACTTAGATATTACATAAATAATTTTCTTTTTTTTTATTTGACTTAAATAATAGATTAAGTATATATGTGATAATTTTAATCGATTATTTTTGTTGAAAGGTAATTCTTAGCCAAAAAAAAAAACCATTTTTTTACCTGTCTCATAAAGTTCTTTACAATTCTGGAAAATTAAAAATTTTACTAATCCCGTCATATGACGGGCTATATGCTAGTTGACAATAAAATCTGATGTAAAATAGGTAAGATATTAAGTGTTTAAAAAACACAACTTTGATGCTATGAGTAATTTTATTGCCTAGACAAACCACATTAAATATGACTGCATTTTGTCACTATTGTTACTTTAACATACTTTAAGATTGTGGTTAATATATTTACTGTAATTCAGGTTAATAAGTTACTCAGTATATACACTAAACATGATAATTGACTAAAATAAAATGAAGGTTAATTAAATCATTGGTCGTCCTGCAAAGTTTTTATTTATTTTTTTTTTATATGGAATTACTTTTGCTTGAAGACAAATTATAACTGTTGGCACTAAAAATTCCTTTTCTCTGTTCTACTATCCATTTTTCTAAATTGACTTTCAAAATGTACCATATTATGTCAGCATGTCAGGTGTGAAAATTAAAAAAAAAAGGAGTCAAAAATAATGTAAGACTTATGATTGGTGGACCCAACACATTCATTAAAAACATAGTATAAATTAATATTAGAAAAAAGCTGCAAACATACCTATCAAATTTGTATGATCGCTGCACACCCTTGCCTAAGCTTGCCTAGCTAAGTTGACTCTAGTGTATTTACATTGGTTTGGTTTGGAGTGCTACGGTTTATTTTTTTACAACACAAGGGCTAATGGAGACCAGGGACCTACGGCTTAAAGCTGATTTCAAACAGCTATGTACATCCATACCACAGTGGGATTCGAACCCACGAACTCTAGTACCGAAGGCCAGCACCCTAACCAATCGGCCATCGTTTGGCCATATTTTCATAAGAACAGTACTCATGGATACTATAAGACAGTATGAAAAAAAGTATTAAATCTCATAATAAATCCACATGAAAAATATTTACTTTAAAGAAAAATAAATTTGTACTGATAGCAGACAAAGCAGGTTGATACTGTATGGCACACTATGAAAAAAAACCCCAATTAAATCATATAATAGAGACATTGGAAAAAGTTTCGTTAAAAGAAAAGTATTTTTGGACAGGTAACAGAAGAAATAAAATTCCTCTAGATATACTGCATATGTTAGATTTCGAATTTCTTAAAATGTAAATAATCATCTCTCTTTTTATTGTTGTATTTTTTAGGTTTATCACATGAGCAGAATCTTCAAAAAATGAGATTGTTAACATTTATGCAAATGGCTGAATCTAGAAAAGAAATTCCTTTTAGCATAATTGAATCAGAGTTGCAACTGAAACCTGATGAAGTAGAAGGATTTATTATTGATGGTAAATATACTTTTATGGCTGTTATATTTCTATAATTCTAATAAAAATATATTAATATCATAAATCATTTAAAAAATCAATTTTTCATATGAATTAAATATTTTATAAGCTTGATATTTCATTTGATATAAGGTAAATATCATAAGTCATTAAATCTAAAATTCTTGCCTATTATCCTGTTTCCTTTCATAGTGAAAGCTCCAAGGCATTATTTAAATATGTATAACATATTAATTTATTTAAGAAATTTATTTCCTGTTAGATTTTAAGTTTAAATGTTTTTTTCTCTAATCAGAGTATCACTTAATACTATTTACAGTGGAACCATGATCCATTGTTATTCAAAGGGGCAAAAATGGAATATAGAAATATTATATATAAAATGTGGGACTATGAGTATATTTATAATTTACAGTAGTAAGTGGACTACTTAATATTTAAACAATGATTTTTAATTGATACCTGTTTGGTACAAGTTGATTACCAGACTGCAGTGTATGAGCATTCTATCACTTCAACCTCTGCAAGTATACTGTCACATAACTTGGCAAGTATATTTTTAAGGGGTTTTAATTTTGTAAAATATATTTTTTATATTCCACTTAACACACACACACACACACACACACACACACACACACATATATATATATATATATATATATATATATATATATATATATATATATATATATATATATATATATATATATATGTATATATGTGTGTGTGACCATAATTTTATTACTATCACTTTTATGGATGACACCATTAATTAGAAATTATTTGTGCCTCCTTGTAGTGGCATGATGCCATAAATCAAACAGACATTTTTAGTTTTATTTTCTTTTGTTGTGTGTGCAATACACTTGCAGATGAATGTGTATAAGGAGCTTCATCAGTGTGCCTTATTGGATACCTAGTCCAACATACTGTTTGTATGCTATTATGGTTGAGAAAAAAATGAGCAAGGTCTGTGTGTTCCTGGAAAAGTCTGTACTGAATTAGGTTTGTTTTTGTCTTCCTCCTTTCCTATTTCATAATCTTGTGTGTGCATTAGTCCTCCACTACTGTATCCTCATTTGTTTTTAGATTACTAATCATCTGGTTTAGTAACAAACTCTGACAAGCCAGAAATCTCATTGCAGTTCTCACAATATCAAAACATTATTGTCATCAGAAATAAACTTAAATCATTGTCATTTCCATCCTAAGTTTCATAAAAGTGATATTTCTGTAAAATAAAGAATTCAGAAAAAGGTAACACTTCTGTGTGGATCAGTGTGATACTAGATGAATTGAACAAAGAATTTGGGATAACAATAATCAGGGTTCTACTGTACATGTATTCACTCTGTTCATGTTTGTTCATTTTGTGTAAAATTAATTTAATTTTTTCTTTGTTAGTTATAAGAACAAAATTAGCTCGGGCCAAAATGGATGAATTGCAGCAGCGTGTGCTGGTCAGTTCCACTATGCACAGAACATTTGGAAGACCTCAATGGCAACAACTCAGAGAGATATTAACTGTGCGACAAAGAGAATTAACTCAAGTACAGTCACATTTACATGCTGTTATAAGAGAAAACTTGGAAAATGTAACTGCTGTACAAGGTTAATTGAATAAAGTCTTGAAATTTGTTTTACAGTTGATATTTTTACTTATTAATTTTTTAGTTATTTTATTTTATAGTAAAAAAAATATCCAGGCTTCAAAATTGGAAACCTTAATATTTTTCTCAGCTTGTTATGTAAATAATTGCTTATAATTGTGTCTCAAGTTAAATAAAGTAAAAGTAATTAAAAAATATTTTTTGTGGCATTTTCTTATTGAAAGTTTTGAAAATTGGTTTACTTAGGTTTATTTGGGAATGCAACATAGGTTCGTAAGCTTTGCATGATTTGATTATTATACACAATAAAAATATTTGCTCAAAACTATTGTAATGCCATTACCTTATGAAATGTTCACATTTATTAAACTCTTCATCTAAATATAATAATTAGAAGTATAAAGATGCTAATTAGATATATTCAATTACTAATACAGGGATGTTTATACTTCATGAAAACTAGAATTCAAGGAATTTTATATTAACCACCTCTGATTTCTGGAGAAATAAAATTGCTAATTTTTCCCCTACTCCTTTTTAAGTGTAATTTAAAGAATGCATGTTCTCTGCGACTCTCCAAACACTTCTGCAATTGCTCTGACTCTGCCAGGCTCCAAATCTTAAAATAGGTTTCCTTCTGAACTCCAGGTCTGCAAAATCGTAGTCTGGCACCTCAGCAACAATTTCATTAGGAATATTATTTAAAGTATTATAAAATATATCTTTGTGAGAGTTTAAGAACATGCTCTTTAATACTTAGTAAGTTAAGATTTTGCTGGATTATGTCATTACGAAGGTAGCTAGGTGCCTTGACAATGTGTCGTAGAAATTCTTTTTGAACTACCTCGAGAATTTTGATGTTTGAAGGAAATGCATATGACCATACTGGTGCCATAGCATACGTGTGGCAGTATTGATGTTTTATAGAGAAGAGTCTTAAACCAAACACTCAAATGAGGAGAGGAGATCAGAAAACGAAGATCATGGAGATTCTCGATCATAAGTTTTATTTTATGTGGTTTACAAGTAATCTGCTTGTCGATGTACACACCCAAGTACTTACTGAGTCCTCCTAGCAGATAGGGCCGTTATTAAGACATAGCTGTGGAGGAGTTTTATAGGTCCGAGAGAAAACTATGGCATGGCATTTAGAACTATTAATTTTTATTTTCCATTTAATGAGCCACAGTTCCAGAGAATCAAGATTATGTTGAATGTATGGCGAAACAGAATTAATATAAGGAGCTTGTGTGTAGATGGCCGTGTCATCTGCGTACAGGGCTTAATTGGTGTATTCAGATTTTGGAATATCTTTAATATATAAATTGAAGAAAGTGGGACGAAGCAGAGAACCTTGTTGGACTCCAGCAGTAATATTTTTGAGAGGGAAAAATTTGTTTTTGACACGGAGCATGAAACGATGATCGGTAAGATAATTGTATAAAAGATGAATGAGTGCATCAGGCAACTGGAGCTGAATGAGTTTGAAAATAAGTTTTTCGTTCGTGATGCGGTCAAAGGCCTTAGCGATGTCTAAAAATGTGGCACCAGATGGAGTTCTCGTCTGTAGACTCTCGCTAGCGAGTTCCACGACTCGGAACAACTGGTGTGTTGAGTATGGGAACGGTTAAAACCAAATTACTCTGGAATTATAATGTTATTACTAGAAAAAAAAGATTTCCAAACGGTTGAGAATAATTCGTTCAGAAAGTTTGCTGAGGCAACTCAATAAACTAATTGGGTGATAATTGTCAGCAAAAGTTAAATTGGCGGAAGGTTTTGGTATTGGACATACCACCGCAGTCTTCCAGAAGTCTGGGAAGTATGCCAATTTTAGAATACCATTAATAATGGCTATGAAATAATTAATAAGATTAGGTGGTAAATTTTTAAGAGCTTTGTTCGAGATCGAGTCAAGTCCTGGAGCTTTAGAATTTTTAGGTTTCTTAATGGCTTCCATAACCTCAGCAATGTTACTAGGAGAAATCGGAGTACCGGGCGATTGAGCAAAGAAGTCCTGAACAGTAAGTATTATTGACCAGAATATCGTGATCCTTGTCTTCGATGCCAGAATTTAGAGAAAATTAATCCTCGTACAAGTCAGAAATTGCTTAAGCCTTTCCCAGAGAGTCGAAGGCAACACCATTCCTTCCATGGATCGACAGAAATTCACAGATATATTTCTTATTTTTTTTTTTCCGGAATCATCAGGTGGTATTGTCTTAGCAATAAATTTAGAATAAGCTTCTACCAATCCTTACTACGTAATTTGCGAATCTCATCCTTAACAGATTTGCACAAATTTTCATAATCTTGCCGGGCATCAGGAGTTCAGTAAATTTGGAAAAATATCCTTGCAGTATTACGACGTCTAATAAGGTTTTTAATAAAAGTAGGAAGTTTATGATAACTAGGGATTGGGAGTTTAGTAGATGAATTTTGTGTCCCAAAATTTATACTCTCAGAGAGAGTCCTGACTGCAATTTCAATGAAATTTGTAGTTCGAATAACAGGAAAAAGCAATTTAGATCCGGCAAGAATAGCCTGGAAATTTTGCCAATCAGTATAAATGATGGGGTCGAAATATTGAATCTCGGAGCTCGATTGATCGATCGTCAGTTGAACTGACAGATGACCAGAGTCAAAGATATCCAACATTTCAATGTTTGAATTTTGAGGAATATTCTTAAGCAGAACTTAATAAATAAATACTGCTAAATAATTAATTGTAGTAATATTATGAATGTTGTCTACTGCCGGAGAAAGTTTAATGGTAGCCAAAATCAGCGGTATGGGCTGTTTCACCTTTCTTATTGCCCCAAATACCTAAAATCAAAGAAGTTTTTGAAAAGTGAAGTCAGACTGTATTGAATCTAAATGAAATCAGTAAAACGAGAGTAACTTAATTGTTTAGCTCAAATCCCTGTAAATTCCTTTAAAACAAGAAATAGAGCTTTCAAATCATTCCTCATTCTATTTGTAATGTTTGTATATGTAGTGCATTATATATTTATTAAATTAGAAAATAGCTTTTTAGTAAACATTAATGAACCCAAATTTGTTAGCACACACTTTCCCTATATGAAGGTATTTTTCGGAGCACCTATGGGCAATATACATATTTCCTGAGGTGAAGGAAATGCAGGTGAGCAAAATACTGTTAAGTTGAAAAAGAAGCTCCTTCTGTTTTTAGGCCTACAGAAATCATAAACAATAAGGCAATTTCACGCAGTAGGGCAAATTCTCAAATTATGACAATTCTGGATTTAGTTTCAAACGGAAGGACAGTTTATTGTTTGTCTATTGGCTGTTGTAAACATGAAAATGAATGGGAAGGGCATTATAGTAGTTCGTGACGTTTCGACAAATTGCCTTATACAATGCCAATGACAGGCTGTAGGCACGCATAAGAAATGTCAGAATTTATATTAATAAATATCCTTAAAGTTTTTTCTTTTTCGAAAAAAATAAGAGTATTTTTTGCCCGATTTCCCCTTTTAACTTTGCTTTTTTTCTAAATACCGGTGATTCTAAAGAGCGTCCTCTATTGTTGATCGAGGGAAACAACTGAACTGGTTGGCATTACGTGCAAATCATTTTGTCATTCCTTAGAAATGTTCTCTTAACGAAGGTGACTCAAGTAATGTTTACTTTCTATCGAATGGCTAGAGCAAGTTGATAAAGTGAGGTTGATAATTTCATACTTTTCTAATATAGTGTCGTTTGGTACAACATGGCTGCAAGTGTGTCTCGAGTTTTATTAAAATGCAGAGGTATTTTGAAATCTTTTATTCCTGAATTTCAAATTTATATTTATGAGAACTGTCATAATTCTGGATTTTTAAAACTCTCTTATCAGTATTCATAATGTTTGTTACTGTGCTATACTGTAAATAAATTTTGACGATTAGCAATTTAATTGTTACGTGTCTGATTTTCAATTTAATGTGTTTTACAATTTATGTATGTTTCCAGTAGTGTTGCGATCTGAGGCCGGTGTTTTAGATTTAAGATTACATTCATGTCTTAGTTATTTTTCATTTTAGATTATCAATATTCAAAGGTTATGCATTATCGTTCAATATCAACGATTAACCTAACGTCTTTTAACCCCGATTCTCGTAAATTCAAACACTTTAAGACCTTGCAACCAGTAATGTACGTTTAAACTCGACTATTGCTGACGTTCTTTAAAATATATACATTTAGACAACTGTTCAACTAAATAATTATATTGAGAATTCGCATACCGATTTGTAACATGTTTATTTGAAATCTCGAATGTTGTGATGTTATAGCTCAGTGATTTATAATTAAGATTTATGATTTCATAATCTAAGAGTCTTTCAATTAAAAGAGAAAAAAATATTTTTAACTCAAAAGTTATTTACATTTCAATCATGAAATTCGTTCCAGTTTTTCTTGTAAGTGGCCATGGGGATAACATATATTTATTGTTGATCAATGTAAATCTTTTCTCTCAATGAAACATTATTAAAATATGGTAATTAAAGTGTTAAAATATTCTTTTAGACATTTCCCCCTAATATTCTTTTTATAATTTTAGAGGTTGACAGAATAAAATCTTCAGGCATTTAAACAAAAATAAGTATAATAAAAGTTTAAAACTTTTCTTTTATGCTGAGCTCTCCTGACTTAGTTTCTAGAGAAATAAAAGGTTAAATTAAATCTATAATGTCATATTGATAAATATTGGAAAAAACTGATTGATTGTTTATATTTTTTACATGCTTATTTACATGTAATTTTGTTTCCAAAATCAGTTCAAATTTTAGCATTTGCAGATGATATAGTTATTGCAAGAACACTTATTGTGTTAAACAAATCTTTATGGCAGTAGAGAATATGGCACACAAAATCCATCTTTCAGTTAATGAAAATAAAACAAGGTACATGAAATGTACTAAAGAAACAGATTCTTCTACCCATTTGAAATTAGATTAGATTTTCAGAATAAAACATTACTAATAGTATCACAACAGAAATCCAGAAAAGAATTATTGCTGCTTTTTGGGGTTTTAAAAATTCTTAAAATGAAATCTGATTAAAAGAAAAAAATAAATTAATAATTTATAAAAGTTTAATTAGATCTATACTTACCTTTTCATTTGAAACATGGACAGCGACAAAGAAAGGATAAAGAAGTTTATAGAATTTTTTAGACCAATATTTTTGGTGGGAAAGCTGACAGCTAAGAAAGATCAAATTTAGGACTCTACTACTCCTAAATAAAAAATCTAAATTCAAAGAATTAAATGGACTAGTCATCTTATTCAAATGAAGGCCAGCATTACAAGACAAAACTTGCAGATTAAGCCGATAGGCACTCACCTTAGAGGCAGAAAAGATTGGGGTAAAAATGAAGAAATACTGTTAACAACAGATTAGCTTGGAGAACACTATTTGAGAAAGCCAAGTCCTACCTAAGGTTGTCAAGTCACTGAAGAAGAAAATGTAATTTTATTTAATATGTGATACTTTTGAATACTGTGAAGCAATGACAGACTGACAATACCAATCATAGACAGTTTGCTGTCTGAAAATGAAGCAATGGCTTTGAGAAAACTATTTCAGAGAGCCAAGGCATACCTAAGGCTATCAAGTCACCAGGGTTGATAAAAATCATAATTTTTAAAAAAAATTCAAAAAAGTCGAATTTTTTTATTTTTTTTTTTTTTTTTTTTTTTGATTGTTTTTTTTTTTCATTTTTTTTTTTTTTTTTTTTTGTTTATTTTTTTTTGTTTTTTTTTTTTTTTTTGTTTTTTTTTTTTTTTATTATTTTTTTTTTTATTTTATTTTTTTTTTTTTTTTTTTTGATTTAAATTGAATTTTTTTTTATTTAAATAGGATTTTTAAAATTTAAATATATTTAAGTATAATATTTGATACAAGCAAATTAAATTGTTTAAGCTAGATGTCTAAATCAATCAATTAATTCTTTATATATAATAAAAAATACATATAACTAAAAAAATAAATATAATATATAAGAATAATTCATAAGTCAGTAGAAAATAATTACTTGCAATATAGGGTTTTTTGCTTGTTTTTATTATCTATATTATAATTTAAATAAAGGATGCTTCTTGTTAATTTATACATTTTACTCCTTCAACCATATAATTATTAGGAAGATGAGGGTAGACTTAGGACTAAGTAATTGCAATAATTTTTATTTTTTATGAAAATTTTACAACCAACTTTTTATTTTGTGACAGTGGTTTAATGTTAAATGATTTATAAAATTGTTAAATGATTTAGATGTCTAAATGAATTAATTCTTTATATATAATAAAAAATACATAACTAAAAAAATAAATATAATATATAAGAATAATTCATAAGTCAGTAGAAAATAATTACTTGCAATATAGGGTTTTTTGCTTGTTTTTATTATCTATATCATAATTTAAATAAAGAATGCTTCATGTTAATTTATACATTTTACTCCTTCAGCCATAGAATTTTTAGAAAGATGAGGGTAGACTAAAAGCTAAGTAATTGCAATAATTTTTATTTTTTATGAAAATTTTACAACCAACTTTTTATTTTGTGACAGTGGTTTAATGTTAAATGATTTATAAATAAAAACAAGTTTAGCTTCTCTGTCAATTCCAAGTCTGTTTCGAAGTTTAGATTGCACTGATCTATATGTTGAAAAAATCCTCTTGATAGAAACAGCCCTGGACTGTAGGTGCATATCTGAGTTTGAGAAAAACTTGCTACATGTTCCATCCAAATAAAGTTTATAGATAGGTAATGCGAGATAAATTCCAGAATTTTTCCCAGGTTCATAAAAATAAATAAATAAAAGCTATCCCAAAATACACCTAAAAATGTAATAATACTTACATGGTTTCCGCGCACCTGGAAATTCAGGGAAAATCATGGATTTAGACAATTGATTAATTTTGTCATGGATCCGCTAAACTACCGATTAAAAAAAATGCATTGAATGATTTAATTCTATTTTTACTTATCATTTGGCTGAAGTTACTGAGTTTGGTATTTATGTATTATCCTATTGACCCTATTGCCAAGTAAAATTTGTTCACCAAGGAAACTCAAAGCAAGAAAGCTTAATGGGTGGGTAAATGTATATTATTCTGGGTTTTTTTCGTAAATTGTAGATTAAAATTTTATTAATATAATAATAATTATTTTTTAATAAAAATTAGTTAAGATTTTTGCACAAAATATAAGTATCTCTAGAGATATTGTATATAAATGTTATAGGGTTATATTTGTCTATTATTCATGGTCACCTGGATAATACCAAAGTACCCTGATTTCAAATTGGAAACATTTTGATTGAAAAATTGCTATATGATTAAACTTAGGTATGTAGATACAACAATTTATTTTTATGTATGAGTTTATTAACACTTATAAAGTAAGTTTATAGTTTTTTTTATGATAAAACTCCTGTAATTTCTCTAAAAGAATATACATTTTATTTGTATCATTTTATATCGGAAGTTTTATTCATATATACTTTAACAACAACTTTTCAAAGTCATGGAAAATGATCTGCTAAATCAGGGAAAGTCATGAAAAGTCATGGATTTGAAACATTTTATTTTGACATATACCCTGTACTTATTTACATTTTTGGGTGCACTTGTTTTATTTTTCAGATGCACTAAATATTTAAAAAGTCAGCGTATTCTTTTCAAGGTATGGTAATGAAATTTTTATTGTGCCAGTAATTTTTTAATATAAAAGACAAAAACAACATTTGACTGAGTGATAAGAAAGAGATAGGGGAGAAGAAATGATTAGCAGATAGGGTGCTAATTTAATAATACAAGAACAGGCAGGGTGCAGCAGCCTCCAGAAACCATCTGGGAGCAACTCTGAGTTGTCAATATTTTCTTATTGTGCTTATTACTAACAGCTTTCTTTTAAAAATTCAATCTTTAAAAACTGATTTAAATCAATGATATTTTTAAAAAAATCAACTGATTTAAATCACAATTTAATTCGCTAAACCCTGCAAGTCACTGAAGAAGAACATGTAATTTAATCTAATATGTGATACTTTTGAATACTGTGAAACAATGACAGATTGACAATACCAGACAGACAGTTTGCTGTCTGAAAATGCACATTAAAATTGGATGCCATTTTCAACTAGCCTTATACTTGATTGTATGTTAGTTGATAATCATTTTGCCATTCTTAAATTTGGCTGCTTATATACTATGCACCTTCTTGCCTTCCACTAAGATCTGCCCTGCAGACTGAAGAGATTGCTAACATTCTGGCCTGTTGTATTATGCTAGTATTTTTTAAATTATATTTTCTCTGCAATTAAACCTTCTTTTCATACCAAGCCAAAAAGTTCTGTACTGACAATTTTAAAACGCATCTTTTCAAGTAAAATATGCTTAGCTTTATATTTTTCTATAGGTTTTGCTGTAGATTCTATGAACTAAAGCTCCATTGTATATAATCTAGTTTTTTTAATTAATTATTTATATAAATTCAAAACATTTTACATAGACTATGAATAGTTTTTTAAAATGAATTCCTTGGCAATAGTTGGATCTTTCTAATGTACAAGATAATCATTATTTGGTGTGTTACATAAAGAAAATTATTTTTTAGTGAGTTCTACTAAACTTCTATTGTGGTATTGCTGTTAAATCAACCACATACTTTGCTCCTGTTTTGTAGCACAAAAGAAACTTATATCTAATTTTATGGAACTTTATTGGGCTGATAAAATTTCATGAATATGAAGCAGACTGCGATTGAAATTTTTATATAACTATTAAACCCATATTGGATGTTTTGTATTTGCAAACCTGATACCCTTTCCTCCACATTTGTATGAAGGATAAGTGATTTGTATAAAGAGCAAAACATAAAAGATATATAAATCTAACTTGAAAACAGAATATAAAATAATAATTAAATGCAATGCAGTAAATATGTAGAAAGAATTATTTTTCACCAAAAAGTAATTAAGGTTATTGGGAAAAATTTTCATCTCCTTAATACTATTTTAAAAAGTTTTAAGATTTATTTGTTTTTAGTTCTTTAAAAATATTAAAAGTAAGTATACAGCTTTCTTTGATAAATTAAAAAAAAAAAAAACCTTTACTTTTGAGAAAGTTATGTGGTTTATTAAGGCAGCTATTCTCAATTTTTTTTCACTGTGGTACCCCTGGTATAGAGAATGTAAACATGGCGTCAGGTGCAGCAAAAATTGCAGCTCAACTTCCTGGTTGGCAAAACATTTGAATTTTCTACGGATTGTGCTTGTTATTGGGGTTTTAATTTTGTCAGTTATCTGAAAAAGGTAAAAAGCTATTGTACATAAGGCTGTACTAAGCGTTTCAAAAAAGGTGAAAATATTGGATTTTATTGCTTTCCTAAATATTCTACATTGCAAATGCTATGCATAAAAGCTTTGAAAAGGCAAAACTGGACTCCAAGTTCTTCAAGAATTTGCGGCAAACATTTTCAGAATGGTAATAAAACGTTAACCTTACTGTAATATAATAGATTATATAAAATTATTATGCTCTAAGAATTTTTTTTATTATTACTAAGTTTTTTTTCATATTTCTAATTATTTTCTATGCTTTTGTGAGAAGTACTGTAATTATTTTATGTCCTTAAAATGATCAGGTTTTGCCCATCCTTATTAGATTCTTATTTATGCAATAATTTGTTGTGCCTGTTAACATAATCAAAGTAGATATACTTTGATTATGATACTTAATAGTACTGTGTAAAGTGTTTAAATTTTTAAAAGAATATATAATTTTGTAAGTGCTAAAAAAATTTATTTTGAATTACTTGGCCAGTTTCTGATGTTTCCTTCTCCTTCCCTTAAAATTTAGTTTTATTCTGTACGTAATCCACATCGGAGCTCATAACATACAATGAAAATAAGCAATGTGTTGCCAATGAAAAGTTGAGTTGTAGTCAGCACTCTTATTTGTTTACAAACATGTACTTTCTCTATACACTTAAGGCAAAAAAGGGTGTCTTAGCACCCAGTTTGAGATTTAAAGGTAGAGGATATGTTGCAACTTGGTAAAAATACAAGGACAAGTCTTAGTATGTTTTAGCAGTGCAGTGTTGAGAGAAATTTTAACTTTTAAATATTTTCATGCTGTCTTTAATAATTTCGCAATTTTTAGTTGAATTTTCTTAATTATTACTTTAGAACTGCTGGCATATGCTCATAACATCCTTAGAGATCCCTGGTATTAAGGACTTCTCTCTGCCCCTCCAGAATTTTTTTTTTTCTGATTTCACTAAATTTAATACATTTATACATCTTTTATTTTTTCTCTTTTCCTTATATAAAGCAAGAATAAATATCTCTTATACAGGACAAGAATAAATAAAGTAAAACTATGCAATTAGAAAAATAGTTTTGTAATAAATGGGCAAAATACTTGCCATGAACTGTGAAAAAGTTGATGCATTTTTAAAATTAAAAAAAATTGTTTTTATAAATTGTTAAGTGCTATTCATTACTGCTCTAAAAATTTCTATCTTTTGACATCTTATTGTTAATATTGCTTTAAGAAAGAATTACAAAAGGGATCTATACTATAAAAATATTAAAGTCCTGTACTATAAAATCTATAAAAATACTATATATGATGAGTAAATTTAAATTCAATAACTATAATATTTCAATATCTTTAGAAAATTTAAAGTGAAATAAAAATTAAACTAAAATATTTTAATGATTAACTATATTTAAATGCACATTTTAGTAATGTGATATATTGGTTATAAAATTTAACTTTAAATTTAGTAATATCTACTTAGATAGCTATTTATTACATTGTAATCCTTAATTAATGCCAAGCTTGTTTTTAAATTTTATTGACTGACGTTTTATTTAAATGGTTTGTAAATTGTTTTTTTGACATGCACATGTAGGTACTAAAAGTTGATAGTTAGGTGGCAATCATAATAAAGTAGCATGCAAAATAGCCTGTTGTTAGCTCAGCAGATAAAAATGAGTTCAAAAGGAATGTCATGTATCAGTACTTAATGCCATGATAAGAGTCACCATTTATAAGTTAAGAAGTACAATATAAAAAAATAGACATGCAAAAATTGTATTATTATGTTAATCTCTTGCAAAAGTATACATAGTTGTTCAGATATTTATTTCAAATACTTTTTAATATTAAGATATATTTTAATATATAAAAATAAGTAATACCTATAAGAGATATACAGAAAATATATCACAAAGTACACATGTTTGATCTAAATCCAAGAATACCTATTGTACCTCTGAAAGAAATGTTAATCTCTTGAAGTAGAACCTCATCTAATGAATTTATTGAGTAAAATGGAGAAATCTGTTTCATAGTTTTGATGAATGCTTAAAAATTTATTTTGTATTGGAAATTTGGGTTTCTTTGTGTATAGAACATTATAGCTATTAAGGATTCTTTTCTCTTTTTTGGTACTACTTAATGGCAAAAGTTCTTTTACTTTGGATAAACATTTAAAAATTTATTTATTCTGTACTGAATATTTAGGTTCCTTTTTGGTTCATTTCTATATTGGATAATATGCAAGCATTCTTTTCTCTTGCTTGGTACTAGTTTACAGCAAAAACTCTACTTGGGATAATTTTGCTTTATGACTGATACATAAACATTTTCTATATTATTAGAATGCAAGGTACTATATGTTTAAAAAATGAATTTGTTACTAGGTTAAATAAAATAACAAATTGTTAGCTTGGTGTTTAAAATATCTTAAAATTGTTAAGGTCAAGTTTAAATATTGCTTTCTTTAGCTTTCGGCTTTCCTTTGTAGAATATTTATGCTTTCCTTTTCTGTCTTTTTAGTTCTAAATCATTTTAGTGCTCGTAGTTGCTATGCAAATACTCGGCCTAATTTGAAGATTGATAAGAATACTAAAGTAATATGCCAAGGTTTTACAGGAAAACAGGTATAAATATATTTCATATTCAATATTGTTTGTTTTCATTTTAAAAGATTAAATTAAAAAATGTTTTAATCATTCAGTTTGTTTCATTCTAAATCATCTCTAATTACCACCTGTAATATTTATTTATGCAAGAATTTAGTTTTATACTATACAAATATTTCAAGTAAAATATTAATTTCTATGTTTAAGTTGTTTTTGTTGCATAACAGTACTATTTCACAATGAGTTGTATGTATGTGTGTATATATATATACACATACATACAATAAACTTATGTGTGTGTATGTGTGTCTGTATTCTCTCTCATTTAAATCCATTAAAAACATAAAGAACAAATAGAAAAGAATACATTCATATTGGATTAATGTTTTCAATTTAAGGTATCCGTCTACGTCCAGAGAATTTTTTTCTTTAAACATAGAAACTAGTACATGTTTTTACATTTTTAGATTTATTTTTTATGTTATCATAGAGAATTGCATTTAAAAAAATTTATTCCTGAAGAAGTTTTTATAAAATTTCTAATAAATGAAGAAAATTAAGTAAAAAAATCGGGGGTTTTCAAAAGGTCTAATTTTTTAATAAATTAAATTATTTCAATATTTTTTGATGCAACATATTTCTTATATACTGGACTAGTGAATCACCTAAAATCTTTGTTTAATATACATTTGGTAAAAAATGTTGGTCCTTCAAAATCATACACTGACTTTTTAACGAATTTTCATTACCTTTATATCTAACTATGAGCGTAACATCATTAAAAATTATACAAATTTAAAGCTTTTAGGTCATTTACCATTAAATACTATCAAAATCCTTCATAATAATTTTCAACACAATGTTTTAAGAACTTTTTGAGAAATCACATTTCAAGTTTCAACATTTTATTAAAAATACAGTTCTGAGAAAAAAGCATTTGAAGTTTATGAAAGCAACTTAACTATTAAAAAATTAAAATATATGTTTAAAATTCCCCACACTTTCTTGCTTCAAAACTTTCTAATTGTTAAGTTGCTAATTATTAAAAATACTCGAAAAATGTTTAAACTAATCTGCATTAAAATTAAAAAAGTTTTGTCCAAAAAATACTTTTTAAAAGACTTTAAATTCACAACTTCCATTTTGTTTTGACAGCTGGCTCTGATGTTTAAACAGCTATAACTTTTCTTTAAAATGTCGTAGAGACAAAACAAAAACAGATTTAGAAGCCTAAAAGTTGAAATTTTACAAAATTATGATTTTTGACAAAAAAAATGACGTTTTCAACGTAGATGGATACCTTAAATTATAAAGTGTTATTTATAAAGTACAAATGTACTTTACTCTCATTAACACAGTGCTTTTTATTATATGCAAGAATAAATTTGTTACAAGAACAATTGTATAGTAGATCAATTTTTTTTTTTTTCTAAATTTGAAATGACAATATTTTCTTTCTAGGGTACATTTCATAGCATGCAGGCTATTGAATATGGCACTAATTTAGTAGGTGGGGTTTCTCCTAATAAAGCTGGTACTACACATTTAGGACTTCCTGTTTTTAAATCAGTGAAGGAGGTAAGAGATTGAGGGAAAAGAAATTTTATTAGTTTATGTAAGTTAAGTAAAAAGGACTTAAGTAAAAATAATCCCTTCTCTTTAACCTGTTGTTCTATGAAATTAATTAGCTTAGTGTATATATATATGTATTTATTCTAATATTAATATATATGAATTTTCTTTGTTTTTCATCATATATTAGTTAATTTTTTATGTGTTTTGCTTGAATATTTACAATGTGCATAGGGGTATCATAATTCTTAAAACCCTCCAAGTATTTTTCTATATACTATTCTTCCCTATCACTTTATAGCTAAATAGATTATAAATAAGTCTTATAATAAAATAAGTATTAGAATAAAATTTTAGTGGTTTCATTTGAAGTATTAACATCTTGAAGTAATCTTGGTTTAGTTAATAAGATTTTTTTTATTTTTAGAAATATTTTTATATTAGCCATAATTTTCTTACATATATTTATGCTACATATGGATATATAATAAAAAAAATTTAGGAATGGAACGAATGCTTACCCTTGTATCACTTCACTAATTTCATTTTAAAATCGATATTGATATATTAGTTCATCTTCCACTCTAGTTGGATAGTTAATTTTTAGGTGGTGCCATTGAAAGTAGTGCTATTATTTCAGATGTTTAAATTCAAAATACATTTAAATTATCAAGTCATAGCAAATTTACAAAGCTATTCTATATGCTTGCTGATATTCCCATTGCAAAATAGCCTTCTTGCCTTTCTAAAATGGGATGATAAACTCAAGTTTCAATGAAAAATAAATGTAAGGAACATAAAAACCTTAGATGGTTTAACCAACATGACAAATTTGTTAATAAAAATGAAAATACATTTATATTAACAATCATTACATTAGTAAACTCTCTTTAACTGAGACTTTGGAGCTAATATATTACTAGATCTGTGATTTGCCATTTTCTTGCCAAATTGTACCATTTTATGATTATTTGGCTCAAAGTTACAAAAAACCCGGGTTTTTAACGAAAAACCCAACCCGGGTGGGTTTTATTGGGGTTATTTGAGTTTCTTTTGGGTTTGTTTTTAAGAAGAGAGGGCAGGAGAAGTACCATATTTTAGAAAAGATTAAATTGCTAAAACTGATATTTTTATTAACTTAATATTCAGGAAATTATAATTTAATACAAATAAATCAATGTAAAGGCTATAAAAAGTTTACTCTTACATCACAATGCAAAATGTTGTATATTGACATATACCATATATTTGAATGTTATTTTAACAAAGGATTATTTTTTATCTCTATTCTTTTTACCCTTAAATACATATATATATATATATATATATATATATATATTCCCCTCATGAATTATAAGTTAAGACCCTAAAATATTTCCTCAAAGCATGTTTAATGCTAATGTAATTAAAAAATTTAGTGCAGCACAATGGTGGAAACTAGTTGAAATGTGTGTTAGGGATGGAAATATGATAAATTTTTGCCAATTTATGGTAGCCCTAAACAAGTGCCCAGCTAGCTCTGTATCAATGGAGCGAGTGTTCTCTACATGTGGGTTGGTTTCGTCAAAACTTAGAAACAGATTAGGAATACAAAAAGCATTGAAATTAGTTAAAATACACACTTTTGAGACTGAAAAATGGTAATACTAATAATCTGATTGATGATGATGATATATGATATATTGGAGGATCTGTATTTGTTTTGAATTAATTGAAATCCTTGTTATACTATGATTTATGGTCAAATTATTCTGTATTTTATACATGAAACCTTTGCCCTTTTCCTTATGGGTTTCACCGATAATTTTTTTTCCTAAATTGTTTTGTTGGATTTACCATAGATTTGCAAATATTTTTCTGGATTTTGATAGACTGTATATATATTTCCACAGAATAATTCTTTAAAACTGAAAGAGGGTTCAAAACTAAGATAACAGATTCTGAAAATAAATAAAAATATCACCAATTTAAAAAAAAAAAAACCCAATAAAACCCACTTCAGGGTGGGTTTTATTTGGTTTTTTAGACTGGGTTTTACCCAGAAAAACCTGCCTGGGTTTTTTGCAACCCTGATTTAGCTCTATTGGCATTTTAAAAAGTCTGGATTTAAAAAAAATATGCCTCTTAAAGATTTTATCAAATTTGTAAAAATATATTAGTGATTGTGCTTTCCTTAAGGAGATTTATTTCTTTCAACTCCAAGGTGAAGGATTTTAGTTTTTCATTTTACTATGTCTTTTTTTATTACTATTCAAAGTACTTGAAATTTTTTGCACTTGTTCTATACACCTAGTTAAGTAGTTTCTTGAGTTTACTTTATTTGAAAATTAAATTCTAAATTAAAAAGGGCTTTTTTAAAAATTTCTAAAGTTTGCTCTTACATTGTGCATAGACTTTACAACAACATAATTTGAGCTTCATTAATAATGTTTGTAAACAATAAGCAATGGTTATTATTCTCAACTTTAAATAAAGTTTAAAATGTGTCAATAATTTTTCAGCCAAGAGAGAGAAATTTAACTCAAAATGCTTGCTTAAAACAGTATAGATAGCATTTGAATGATAACATGTAAAAAAGGGGTAGTCTTACCTTAGCTTTATGCAAAGCATGCAGAAATATAGTGTTAATGATAAAACCTTTCGTTTCTGTAGTCTTTGATTGCACCAGTTGGCATCAATCCTAAAAGAGTCATTAGTATAAAGTGACTTTTTCAGTCTCTCTTCTCAGTGAACTGACTATTGTGACTTAAGAAGTAAAAATTGTTACATTTAATGAATTTATATAAGCCAATCATTGTGTACATTAGAATTTTCCAAATTCTTTATATCACGTCTAGATGTTTCATAGATATATCAATTTATTATTGTTTTTACCACCATAATAAGTAGCCACAATCTATTTCTGAAAAGTGTCTATAAAAACTTTTTCTAATACTTAAAAATTTGTATTGCTATAACCATGAATTAAATTTGGTTAAAATGTGGTAAGTAGAGATTATTATAATAAAATTAAAGCCATTTAATTTAAGTTTTAAAAACTTTTTAAATTTAAGTGGAGAAAAGCATTTTATACAATTGATATTCTAAATAGATATCAGTATTTTTCAAAAAGAAAAACATGTAAAAGTTTAGAATAGGTTCATGCAGCTTGTTTTATATCTTTTATTATCAATTAACTGATAAAATATTTTGATATATGAGTTACTCAGAATCCAGTGGAATTAATTCAATTATTTTAAGTTTTCAAATTTTTGAGAGTTTAAGTGGAAAAAATGATTAAGGGTGAAACAAATATCTGGTATCTATATAGTACCTGGCTTGTCTAACTGAATATAGGCTGTTTGGTACCCCACCAGGTATCTGATCTGAACAATTTTTTGCTGGTGTTTAGTTTTTTATCATCCATTTACTCTCTGAAGATGCCTTAAGCAAAAGAAGAAAGTTTAATTTTAGTTTTTATATGGTAATTCTTACTGGTTTTCCCCTGGAATCTGCTTTACAAGAGTATAGAGCACATTGTCTTATGGATTTAATTTTTTCTGAGTAACAAAAATTATATGTAGAAAATAATATCTTAGAATTTTTCTAGTGGGGAAGAACTAATGCTAGGTATTCCTTATGTGGCTGGAAGGTTGTCACAATGATTTTCTGCAATAAGTTTTTGAACAAGTTCCATTCTTAATTATTTAGGTAATTGTAAATATCCTGATTTACTGTACACAATGTAGAAATTCCACAAAGCCAAATCCAATAAATGGAAGTAAATCTTCTTACACTGTTTTTAATTTTTCTCTGATGTGTGAATATTCTTGGGATAGTAAATTTCATTATATATATATATATATATACCCAAAATAACTTGGGATAATTAGCAATTAAATCAGAACTAAAATGACTTAAAATTAAAACACCATATATATTTTAAAAAGGTAAACTAAATTTTTAGTTTTAAAAAGGTAAACTAAATTTTTAGTTTTAAAAAAATACTTGTCAAAAATTGTGTATAAATATATTTTATATAATGTACATTTCTTTGTATAGTGTAATTTCCAAAAAGTAAAAAAAGGAATTCTTTAATTTTGAATTATTTTCTGTTTAGCTTTATTAATAAATATATGTTTAAATAGCTCTTTGTAGATTAAATTTTGATAAATTTTTAGTGGTTTTTATTGATATATACAATATTTTAACTTATGATTTTGGAATGATATATAAATATATAAAGCATAAAATGTAACAAAAAAATTTAGAACCAGATATCCTGTTAGATAGTTGGTATCTCGTGCAAACACTATCTATTTTGCCCCTATAAATAATATTTTTATAGTTATTAACCCCTTAACGCATTTACCCATGTCTGACACGGGCGAAATTCAAATTAAACATGTAATAAAATCGTTTACACTTTGTTTGTATAACAATTTTTTTATATACTTTTTACTCCTTCCAAGCTCCCTAGTCACCCCCAAAACTGAAATTGCAAAAAATAACTTACATTGTATCTATATATCCCTTTTCTGTGAAGAAAATATGTGATATTTTATAAATTTTTCTAAACCAAACTCGTGCTTTAAGGGGTTAAAGAGTTTGTGTGTTGATTCAACAATAATTATTTGGTATATTTTTTTAAAATGAAAATAATTTTTCAAAGAATTTTATTTTTTTGCCTCAATTTTTTGAACAAATCTCATTATTTTAATTTACTGCAGGCTGTTGATAAAACAGGAGCAACTGCCACTGTTATTTATGTGCCTGCATCTGCAGCCGCTGCAGCTATTTCTGAAGCAATAGATGCTGAAATTCCTCTGGTGGTTTGTATCACTGAAGGCATTCCTCAACAAGATATGGTCCGTGTGAGACATAAATTGACATTGCAAAATAAGACTCGTCTTGTTGGTCCTAATTGTCCTGGAGTCATAAAAGTAAGTATATTTAAGTACGTTCCAAGTAATTTAGGCTTAATGGTTTGTTCAAATAACATTTTGTACTATTATTTGAATATGGCTAAAAATTGCAATTATTGATATTAGTTTTTGAGCAAGAATTTTTTAACATACAAATTTGTAGACGGAATGTAATGCATTTAATTAACAATATACCTACAGAGAGACACAATAGAAAAGGGTAACTTAAACAAATCAACATGGTCTCATCTTTATTTTAATTGTGATTAATGTATCAAAAGTCTGTTATGTCTGAAAGACACAGATACTCAATATACTTAGTTCAAACGAACCATTTATTTTTATCTAAAAGTTTGGACTATGATATAGAATTGAACATACACTCAAGAGCCAAAACATTGATCACCTGTGCACCTTTGGCGTGCAACACAGCTTCAACACAACAGCGTATCCTGACACGACCATCGGCGTGATGAATGACAAACCATGATTCATCTGACCAGGCAACTGTCTCCCACTGATCCATGGACTAGTCGCGATGTTCCTGGGCCCAGTATAAGTGCAGTTGGCGATGACACTTGTCTGGCTTCGGTTTTGCTTCTCCATGGGAGACAGTCTCCGATGACCATTTTCTTTGATAGGTGTGGACATCCAACATCATGTCGTCTACTGCTGGTTTCACCGTCATTCATCCACTTTGCATAAGTACTAACAACTGTAGATCGTGAACAACCCACAAGTCGTGCAGTTTTGGAAATACTTGTTCTGAGCCTTCAGGCCATTATAATCTGACCTTTATCAAAATCGCTTATATCTGCAGCCTTTCCCATTACACACAGAAGTAAATGAAAGAATGATTCTCCAGACTCTCCAGCAGCAGTTAAATACCATTTCCACCTGATCATGTGCCTACCATGTCATCCAGGCAAGTTCATTGCAAAATGTAGGGGTGGTCATAATGTTTTTTAATGTTCACATATTATGTTTCTTTTATATGTATGTTTAATTTCCCGTATGGCTTTTGCTGGGTCGGGAGTAATAAGTAACTATATGTATGTTTTCCTAAAGTTATTAATACCTTATTTTAAAAAATGATTAATGCAATTTGTTGCACTCTTATAAAATTGAATATATTTTTTTCAGTACAGGGTTATTTGTTGAATTTCTTACTACTCACATTATAATGGGTTACTTTTTTAAAAGCTGTCATGATTCTTATTTTTTTTATTAATTTTCATAAACTTTCTTTTTGTATAATGCACGTTTGTGCTTGCAATTAAAATTTAGATATTATCTGACTAAACGCTTTTTGACTAGTTATTCAACAAGCATAACAAAGTATTTTAATACTATAACAATAGAGAATGTTTGGGATAGCAAATCTGTAGGGATAGTAGTATTTATAATGCTTGCTCTGGAGTTATTGCATATGCCTGTATAGTATAAATGATCTTTTATATATAATTTTGCTTGGTAATTTATTCATATGTAATATTAATAAAGTTTATAAATATGTAACATTTTATTTAAAGTATGGAAAGAGGATAACCATACCGGTAAAAACTATGCAAAAGTGAAATAAATGCTTTAAGTATGTTTCTGTTTATGAACATTTAAAACATTTTCTCAAGTATATATATATTGAATGTTTACAAGTCTATTGAATTTGACAGATTTGTAAATAATGAAATGTCTTCAAACGTTCTTTCAAATTGCCTTTAGGTAATTTATACAAGTTTAGTTGATTTTTATAATCTTTATTAATTTGTTCCATTGTATGCTTCCAAAATTCAGAAATTAATTCAATTTAAATACTATAAATTTGTAAAGAGTTTGATCAGTAATTATTCCATTGTATTTTACTGTACATCCTATCTATATGTTCAAAAACTTCAAATGGAGATCTTCTTATAACAGTTGTTAACATTATGAGCTTTGCATAATATAGGCATAGGTTTGAAATTTAGATTAGATTCTGATATCCCTGTTCTGTTTCCTTTCAGGAAACTTTGGGTCTCCTAACTTGATGCTTCCATAATAGAAGCTGCTAATAGCCATCTAGACAGGCTATCTAGACATGCCCTCAAGGCAAGTTCATCTGCACCAGGGGGAGGGAATATCTGTAGAAGTTTTATAATATATCTTAAACTCCCATTGGGTGCATTGTGCCTGACAGGCCCATATGGAATGTTTGCATTTACACCTCCATGTTTGGGAATACAGTGAACCTTCTCTGAACGGCCACCCCTCCGTACTGAGAATATTTGGCCGCTCTGAAGGGTTTTATTTACTATTATAAGATAATTACTATAATGCGTAATATAAACAAGTCTGACATATATTCCTTATTTAAAATGAAATTGAAAACTTATCTAAAGAGAAAATAGTACTTTATTTCATGTTTCTTTACTTTTTTTTAAAAAAAGGCTACAATTTGTTTCTGTTTGTTCTATAGTCTTCGTACTCCTTCAAAATCAAATTCTCTTGTTTAATGACTTTGTTGATTTCCGTTCTTCCACAGTTAAATAATTCAGCTAACTTTCTTGCCGATTTGCCATTCTCATATTCATGCTGAACTTCAATGCTCTGCTCGAAATTTAGAAAAATGCATTTTGACATCATTGCAACTCAGATCACTGACCAACTAATGAAATGAAACTGGTGTGAATGACATTTTTGCTGACAGAGGTGCAATTGTTCCTTAACTTTACCAATAGAATTTCAAACAAAGGCCCTAGGACACCTTCAACGCTTGAATGTCCAGTTCCTCCCTCAGTTTCTATGGATGATGCAATAGGGATTCCCTATCTGAAGGGTGTGGGGTGAATACAAAAGAGATAAGAGATTTAATCTTTCTTAGAAAGGGGGAAGGTACTGCAGAAATGGACTTCTCAAGTTATTCCTTTGTCTTATATCTGACCATAATCTTGACCTTGAGTTTTTTCGTTCAAAATTAAAGCATGGAGTGAGTAGAATTTCCCGAAAAATGAAAGGGGCAATCCCACTTGGTGTCCATTTAGAGGGAGTCAGGTA
>CM063499.1:57103051-57118051 GCA_032207245.1 Pardosa pseudoannulata
GATCTTTGGTACTGGAGTTTGTGGGTTTGAACCCACTGTGGCATGAATGTTTGTAGCTGTTCAGAATCAGCTTTAAGTAGTAGGTCCTGATTTCATTAGCCCTCGTGTTGCAAAAAAAGTAGACCGTATTGCTCCAAACCAAACCTAAAAGTTGATTTTGATATAATAGTGTTCGACTTTATTATCTTTAAGCAAGAAAAATTGGTACACATTTGATTACTAAGGGCAGTTTCCCAATCTTTTCATACTTGTATTCTTCATTTTAAATTATTTTTTAAACTACTTTCATAATTTTTACTCTTTACATGTATATGTTACCATATAGTCTAATGTACATGATACTACAAATCTCATGTGCATATGAGTTCAAAGGGTTAAAACAATAGCTCTTTTCAAATATTTTTTGTTAGTATAATAATAAATATTTTACTAATTTTAGCCTGGTGCATGCAAGATTGGAATCATGCCTGGTCATATTCATCAAGCTGGAAAAATAGGCATCGTTTCTAGATCTGGTACCTTGACATATGAAGCTGTACATCAAACAACTATTGCTGGCTTAGGTCAATCACTTTGCATTGGTATAGGTGGAGATCCATTTAATGGAACAAATTTCATTGATTGCTTAGATATATTTTTAAATGATCCTGAAACTGAAGGTAATTTTATTTTCATATTAAGAGTCAATCAATTAGTTATTGAATCTAAAATCTAAAGTATGTTGTCATATATTTTTCTATGAAAGCTGATCATACAGTGGAAACCACATAAATTCTCTAATGAACCAAGAGAATTCAAACTTTTTAAGTAAAACTTTCTTTTCTTCAATGAGAAAATTGGAAAAATACATTATGAAAATATTTCAGTATAAATTTTAGCAATAAATTTATTTTTTCACTCATAAATGTGTTATAGATTTATAGTGCTATTAATAAATTTAACATTTTAATCTGGAATGTATACTTTCAAAACATCTAAAATATTTACATATAAACATATAAGAACTAGCATTTAGCCTGTCATATGATAGGACCAGTAAAATTTTTAATTTTCCAGAATTGTAAAGTACCCTATGAGGCAGATTAAAAAAAAGGTTTACTTTTTGGCTGAGAATTTTTTGGAACATGCTCAGTAATTTGTTTATTTTCATACTCCTCTAAAGTCTTTCGCTACTGTGAATGCAGTTTAGAATCATGTTGAATTCATTTAGTCAAACTGTGTGGTTATGTATAAAAACAAACACACAGATGAACAAACTGATTAATTTTCAATGATATATAACTTAAACATTAGATATTTATTAGTCCGTGAAATATATTTCTAGACTTTTATGAAAAGAATTTGTTGTTAATACCAGTGATTAAATTTTCATTGCAACAAAAGATAATCAATGATTAAATTTAAAATTATCACATATGCACCTAATCTATTATTTAAGCCAAATGTAAAAGAAAATTATTTACGTAATATCTAAGTTCAGTGATAAAATGTATGAAAATAATGCAGACGATATTTAAATAATTTAAAATAAGAAATAATTAAATGAGATGGTTAAAGGAATGACGTCATAATGCTAGAAAAAATGTTATTTTTACCTATTTATTATGTGATAAATTGATAAATTTAATTGTCTGCTCTTAACTGTGGAAAATAGGGCTTGAAATCATGACATTAAACACTCGAAAAGGTGGGAAGGGATGGATAAACTTTACTCACTTTGAATTTTAATAACCCTAACTCATCAAGAATCTAATATGGATGCCTCTATCCATTCCAGGTTCAACTGCTTCATAAATTCGAGGACAGATGGGCAGATAACTTAGGCTGTTATTATATAGGGGATAATTCAAATATTTTTAATGTTAAAGAAAATATTAGATACAGCTATATTATCATAGATAAACAACATAACACTATAGAATACACATAGACTAAAAGAGACTAGAAATATTATATTTACCTTAATTTTTTATTTATAAAAATTTATTCTAGATATTTTTATATAAGATTTGCAGTTATAATTTTTAACTTTGGGATGTTTTGAGAAAAGGACTGAATTGGTTTTACCAATGAAAGGTTGTGCTTGCAGAATGCCTAAACTTAATTTCCAACAACTTTTACTGTAAAGATATGCTGTTTATTGCTAACCTATTATAATTTGATTCTTCTAAAAATCTTTTGTATCTCTATTAGAAAGTAATTAACTTTCACGATAAAATGGAATGGCAGTTTTGGAGAGAATAAAACTTCTTAAGTAGGAAAATATTTAAAAGTAAAATTTCTTAAATGGGGATATTGAAAATCATAGATATTTGAATAAAATTAGTACTACAGAAATAGCATGTCTTAAGCAAGATCATTTCTTAAATGGGAACTTCTTAAGTAGGTTCCACTGTTTATTCAGTTTGCTACTACTACTAAATAAATTAATGCTAGTATATAAATAAAATTGCAATGCCCAGTTTTATGCTAAATATTTAATTTTTATAGTTTTGTTTAAAGAAAAAAATCTGTACTATTCTGATAAAATTTGAGAGATCTAAGAAGTGATTTGCAGAGTTTATGTATTCTTAAATCATGTTTGTAAATTTTTTTCTTTTTACTTAAACAAAGTAAAAAACTTGTAAAAGAAAAAAAAACTAATGAAAAATTTGTAAAATTTATATTTTATTCACATTTTTAGGGATAATTTTAATTGGGGAAATTGGTGGTGTAGAGGAAGAAAAAGCTGCTGAATACTTGAAGAAGCACAATACAGTATGTCTGATTTGTTACCAGCTTTATATATTTTATTAATTTTGAGATCTTTTACTCACTAGATGTATGTATATATTTGTGTGCCTTTGTTTCTGTGTGCAATTGTGTAGTATATGCATATGGGAGATTTTCTTTTCTGAAATAGTTTTTCTGCAGTAGATTTCTTAAAGTAGGAAGTCAGAGCAGCCAGCTTTTACATGTAGGCTGTACATTGTATGGATTTTAATTTTCTTTCAATATTGTACAATTGTTTAAGACTAAATTTTTTAATTAGATTTTTAAATAATTGATAACTTTCAGTATTGCTTCATATATTGGAGAAAAAATATCTTCTAACACACACACACACATACACAAAGGATTTATAAACATGAAATAAATATTTTATAATATTCCTTAAATTATTTTTCCTTATTCCTTTTTCTCTATCCAAATTTAATATTTTTTGTGCTTTATACTACTTTTGCATACAAGAGAAACTAATTGAAACTTAAATGGTTTACTGTTACAGAGCTAATAGTTTTTTGTTACATAGCTTGTAGCATTTTGAATTCGAATATGCCTTTGTACTTTGTGTGTAAAGTTGTAAGGTTTAAAAGAATGACAGGTTGGCAGGTATACTAAGTTCACATAACTCCAGATGCTCATACATGGTGAAAATTCTCATTTTGTTTATATGCTTATATAAACAAAATATATGTGATATATTATTATATCACATTTGCATACATAAGTGGTCCCCAAACTTTTTTTCTCCCATGGACCTCTTTTCACAACATAAATCTTGTCATGAACTCCCAAGTAGAATAAATCTGTGCAACTATATAATAAAATTACAAGTTTAACTGTGATGTTTATATTAATAAAAATAAAACATTTTAATAGTTAAAGCTATGTCTACTAAAATTATTTTCTTGTTGTAAAACACAATAACATTTTTCAATTCTACTAATGACATGAGGGAGTGTGATAGGTTAATATTAACTTATATATTCAGCTGTTTGTTAGTAACATTTGCAAATTTCCATAAACACTAAATCCAGTTAGTTTCTTTCTTTTTTTTATGAGGCTTAAATCTCAAATAAACCCACATTCTAATAAATAGAAAGACTGAAAACTGCTTTTATGCAATGACCCATAACGCAGCATATAAAATTGGTATTTGTTTTTATATCCAAAATTTGTGGTATCCTTTTTTTTAAACAATTGCTCCTCATTTGTGAATAATTCAATATGTTGGTCCTATATTAGTGTGGATTTATCAGAGTTTGTGGAACAATACTAAATTAGGATTAACCAAGTGCAGAAGGTTTTGAAATCTTTGAGTTTAGAATAAAGAGCTGTTCAGTGGAGACAAATAAGAAAATTTTCATTTTGTTTTATGTGAACAGCCTCAAAAAAAAAAAATAAAATAAAAAAAGTACTACTAATTTATTGCTCTTTATTTTAACTTTCTTAAAATGAAAATGTGTCACAATAGTATTACTTTAGATTAAACTTTTTGTGGTCATCTAAGCATTGCCCATGCATCCCCAAATTAATTTTTATGTACCACATACTCCCTCGGCAGTAACACCACAGACCCCTGGGAGTTTGTCAGAACCACTGGCATACATGAATGTGAAATTCAAATAGGGTTTGGGGCTGTAAATGAAGTTATAAATCTGGGTTATCAGGAAAGAATCATCTGATTATAAATTTATGGAAAATATAAATTTTGTGTAATTATAAACAGATGATTATAATTAATGTCATTGTAAAGAAAAGCTGTTAAATATTTAGTTTGTGCCCTTTCCTTTTTGTAATAGAATTATTAAAGACTTAATTTTTTTTTCCCTTAAAAATTAGTCAGGGGTACTACCTTACATTGATATATTGGAAGTTTGGCATTTTCCCCAATTCAATTGAGATATGCAAAATTGCATTTTTTATTTCTATGCCCCTGCAGATTTGTGATGCTTTACAAACAGTTAATAGTGAAGCATTAATGTGTTTGGCAAGAAATGACATATCACAGCGATATTATACAGGTTACCAAAGGAAATCATATTGAACATATATGAAACAAAATTTAGCATTTTTCTTTATAATGATTTACTGTTTATAATGTTTTGCTTGTAGTTATGGAAAATATTAAAGTTTGTAATCTGACAATCCTTCTTGATTTCCCTATATATCTAAATAAAGTAAGAGAAGCTGAAATTTCTGTAAAATTAAGTAAGATGATAAAAAGTTGTAATAAATCTTCAAGAAGCTTCATTTTTGTCAAAGGGAAGTTCATAAACAACAAGAAATCTTCAAAATAAACTTATTGTTTAGTTCATTTCATACTATTCCACTTTATCTGTTATACATTCATTATTTTTATATTTTAAATTTATTGCAATCATTAATTTCTTGTTACATGAGTATATTGTATTGTACTAATCTTTTATATGTATAATTAAGTATAAAATGTAATTATTTTTTATGATAAAATATTGTTTTAACATTAGATTTGTTTTTGGCTCTCTAGGGTCCTAATGCAAAACCTGTTGTTTCATTTATTGCTGGTTTAACTGCTCCACCGGGACGCAGAATGGGACATGCTGGTGCTATAATTTCTGGAGGAAAAGGTGGTGCTCAGGAGAAGATTGAAGCTTTGAATTCTGCCGGTGTCACTGTAACTCGTTCACCTGCCCAAATGGGTTCAACAATTCTACAGGTACATATATTATTCATAAAAACTAAACTCCCTAGCATAAAAACTAAACTATAGCCTAACTTTGGCCCTATAATATAGCCTTATTTTTTTTCTTTGATATCTAAATAATATGCTAATTTTGAAAAAAAAAAATACTAAATTGTATTATATCATTACAAATTTTAATTGTTGTTTTGAAAAAAGACCAATAATATTTTTAAAGATATTAAACTCATAAGTAAACTTTCTCAAAATAGACTATAGGTTGTGTGAGTTTTATCAAAGTTTTGTAAGTATGATTTTTTAAAAATTTGGAATACAGAAAAAAGAATTTCTTTAAAAGAATTAAACCATAGTAATTCATAATTTGATAATTTTACTATCTTATTTTATTAATTTTGCTAAAAAGATATTCAGTTTGTTATTTAGTTTTATGTTTCAATAGAATCAAATTTAATTGAAAAAATATGCTAATATATTTCATTACATAAAGATTTTATTAATTACAATTTTTGGGATAAAAGAAAATTACAATTACTTTTGTAAAAGATGAGTATTTGTGTTACTTAACTCCTTAATGTGCACACTCTAGTTAACTCGAGCATGCTAAAGTGGCCAAACTATGCACACTTGAGATAATTCGAGCAGCGTTGTAGTTTATGTTGCTAGAATTTTTCACACTCGAATGCAATCGAGAATTGAAAATAACAATGTGAAAGAAAAATCGTTTTATTGATATTTATCATTTACATGGGATTGTAAGCTATAACACTTACGTATTCAGGTATAATTTTTTTTTCCTAAATTGTATTTATTACTTTAAATAAATTGATTTTTTTTGGGCTGGCCTTTTTCCAAAAAAAATGTGCATTAAGGGGTTAAACAGGCTTGCAATTCCGTCACTTTTCTCACCTTTAGTCACTTCTTTTACAATTGATCACTTTTAGTCACTTTTTTAAGTAAACAGTCACTTTTAGTCACTTTTTTCATGGTGTACCACAGCAAAAGTCTGTTGTTGAAAAAAAATATCTGAATTAATAACAAAATATTTTAATAAAAGACCAAAAATGGAATGCTCTAATCTTATTTTTCTTATTAAAATATAATTAGTCATATGGTTTCCAGAATTTAGTGATTTTAAAAAGTCGTAAAGAAGTTCCTGAAATCTACATTTGTACTGAAATGTACATTTAATACATTAAAGTAATTTACGTCCAAGCACACATTTTTCTTTTTCTTTAGATAACCTAATCTAGCTATGTACATATATCAAAACATCATTAATATATGCAGAAAATTGTGATTATAAAATCAATGTATTGTATGTATTCAAATCTAATTTATAGATTCTCTTGAAAAAAAAAAAAATAATAATAATAATGCAATGTTGAGTTGTGTTAAACAAAATTTTTAACCTTTTTTGTATTTGACGCTAAAATCATGTCTTGCATGAATCATTTGATTTAGAGTCAAAATAAATAGAAAAATCTTAATAATAGCATCTCTAATCAATAGGAAAAAAATTGCTTTTTTTTTTTCAATGTTTAGTCACTTTTTGGTCATTTATTCTGTATTATTTGTCACTTTTCTCACTTTTTTGAAAGTACCCCAGCAGTTGCAAGTCTGCAGTTGCAAGTTAAATGAACCAACCGATGTTTTACAAAAAGTTACTGGTGACAATTTTTAAAAATTTGCAAATAATGGTATTTTACCATTAATTGTGTATATCTTAATGTAAAATTTATCATGTATTTTGCTATAGTAGAATTTTATTCTATTATTCCTTTATTGTTTGTTTTGTTGTATCACTAATGTTTTTTATATTTTATATTTAGCATGTCAAACCGTGAGTCATTCCTCATTGTGCTTAGGTCAAAAAGTTAGCAAGCACCCTCATCCCTCCTGCAAGAGAAAATAACAGAGAACTCATTCGATCTCAAGATTTGGCATTTGCTATCTTATATTGGCCCTTTATTTAATGAGATATATACTTTTTTAAAGCTGAAGTATGTTGTGAATTTAAAGCTTTATAGTTTCTGAAATAAATTATTTATACCCTTCAAGATTTTGTCTGTTGGTTTCTACATGTTTGCGTTATTTTCATCTCTAAGATAAAACAAAATAAATCTGAATGAATCGTTATTCTCGTATACTCACAGAAAAGAAAAGTATTTTTGTTAGTCATGTTTCGTTTTTACTTTTACATAATATATGAAAATTATCATTAAGTAATACATGTCTTTTAATTTCTCTATCACATTTTAGGCACTTTAATGACAGCATTGGAAACTAAATTACTGGAAGTAACAGGTAAACTGCTCTTTCTGGTTACCTCAAGTAAACCAAAAGTTAATAGAAGATTACAATTTTGCTATAATGTAGGTATTCAAAATTTGATTTTTAAGTCAAAATATACTCGAATTATCATGTTTGCATACAGACTCTCACACACACAGATATTAGTCTAAATCATGATATTTTTAGATGACTACAGTAATTTTCTACACTACACGTTTATAAGAAATTAAAAATTAAAACTGTTCAATTTTTTTTCCATACTTTTCTATATGAGGTTACTTCATATTATATGTAGTCTAAGAGGATTGAGTCTAATGCAGGTGTTCCCAATAATGTTAATATGAACCTTCTAGAAGAAATTTTATTGGGGTCAGTGATGATCACAGAGTTGATTGAAGGTTAATAGCTGAATATGTATTTGTGATTGTTCTTTATTGAACATTGCTTCATACCAATGTTGGACAAATTCAGATCTTTATCTAGTTCATTATGGCCTTCCTGCTTATTTTGTAAATCCATTATTATGCATCCATCTATGATATCATTTCAAATGGATTGTCAATGCAGATCTTTATCTAGTTCAATATGGCCTTCCTGCTTATTTTGTAAAGCCATTATTATGCATTCATCTATGATATTATTTCAAATGGATTGTCATTTGTAAAAAAAATACTAAGAAAGCTACTGGAAAACTAAAATTATTAGAAACGAACAAGGCACTGCAAATGCAGTACAAATGTGCTTCAGTGACTGAGTTCCATAAACTCGTGGTAAAATCAAAATACCGACATTGGCTGTCTGATTTCAATTTTTGATATAATTTATTATTTTGAATCTTTGTATTCCATGATCAATTTCATAAAATCAAAATATTGTTAATAGTTAACTACTATTCATTCTTACAGAACTTCTGCACATAACTTTAAAAAATTTTGGTTTGGTTTTGGAGTGCTATGGTCTACTTTTTGCAACACGGGGGATAATGAGACTGGGACCTACTGCTTAAAGCCGATTCCGAACGACTACGAATATCCATGCCATAGTGGGATTCAAACCCACGAACTCCGGTTCCAAAGGCCAGCACCCTAACCATTCGCCCGTTGTTCAGCTTAACAAAATTTTGCATCAAATTTCAAATATTTGGTCAAAGAATTTAGCTAAATATTTTACATTTTATTAATATATATTCACTATATTTTAACTGCCAATAAAATTTTAAAGAATTATTTTGTAAGATTCTTATCTTTAATTATTACATATTTTTCTGTATATTTCATATAGCAGTTAAGGGTTTACAATTTTACCTAAAGTAAAAATGAGTATGTGTTTAATACTATGTAAATTGGGTGTGGCTCTTTATGTGGTATATAAAACTGAAGTGCAACTCTCTTTGACCTTATGTTTGCCCATGTTTATTTTGTACAATAAATAAGCACAAGATCAGCAGTGTATGTACTTGTGTAGTCATAATGAAGTTAGAATAGTCCTTACACAACAAAGTGAAGATGCATAAGAGATCAATGAATGAACTGTGTTTACAAACTTGTTTGTGCCAGTGGTTGCACACAGTAAAGTAAATTTCCAAATATCACTTTGCTTTAATGTTTTCATATGGTAAGAGTTTTCTTTTTCCCAATGCAGCTGGCAATACAGATTGATATATGACAAACACAGCTGTGAAGCTATTTAGCACCATCTGGTGAGCATTTGTAGTATAAGGAATACTACAGATGCAAGTATCATTGCCCTGCTGGATTCTCATCTCTTATGTAGTCTTCACACTATAGCCAGTTGTTCACCACTTCCTGATGGTGACCTTGGACGATGGTTCACGGGTTGCATCCACACGCTGGGCCACTAAATGAGCCAAGCTCGTGGATTCGTCCATAAGATCTACTGCGCACTTCAATTGGGCATCTGGTTGCCTTTGATCTTTGGAGAAAAACTGCCTCCGAAGCCATTATTCACCAAGGTTATTTTATTGTCTACCGCCATTGACCACAATAAGCCATACTCCCTCCAGATGGTGGTGATGGCTAGCAGTGGACCATAGTTTGGAGGGGCCTTTAGAAGTAGGCACTGAACAGTAGACCCCTAAACTTGGTCTACCACTTTCAGGGGTATTGTTTGGGAATTTGAAGACATTGTGAACCAATGAGCATATTTTATGTGCCCCAAATTTGTCCTTTAAAGGGTAAAATTGGCAACATAAGGCAAAGAAAATTCATTGCAGTTACATCCAGACTAACCTTGGTTCAATTACAACCTGTGTTTCTGAAATCTTCATCTTTCAAAATTAAAAATAATAATAGTACAAAAAGCAATACAATATAAATCTAATAAATCTCTTTTTCTTTATTTCTTTTGTTCATGTTCTGGTCCAGTGATGGGCAAACTACGGCCCACAGATAGAATTTTAAGTTGCCGGTCCGAGGCAAATTAAAAGAAATATATATATATATACATTATATATCCATGTCCTTTTCTACTTTGCTTAAATATTATATCCCAAATTTATTATCTCACGCCCAGAAGATCAGCGGTATATTTGTTTCTTATATGTGAACAAGTGTTTTCAACTTTGAACCTTAGAAAGAATAATTTCAGAAGTAGACTGACAGATGAGCATTTAGCATCGTTCCTTAAAATCAGTACATCTCACTTCGAACCTCAGTATAAGGAACTTTTAAAAATGAAATCGCAATTTCATTCATCTCATTAACATATTTAAACCGTTAGGTAATTGTATATTGTTTTTAAAATTTAACAAATCTAACTTTGCCCGCCAAACTTATTTTCTTTCGATTTTTGGCCCATGGCGAAAAAGTTTGTCCATGCCTGTTCTGGTCTAATTGTTACCCTTAAGTTATGTGGATTATCAGGATTGTATGATATATATTCATGGTTTCCGCGCACCTGGAAAGTCAGGGAAAATCATGAATTTAGACAATGGATTAATTTTGTCATGAAATGTCTTGATTTTTCAAGCAAAATGAGTGAAAGTCATGGATCCGCTAAACTACCGATTAAAAAAATGCATTGAATTGTTTAATTCTATTTTTACTTGTCATTTGACTGAAGTTACTGAGTTTGGTATTTATGTATTATCCTATTGACCATATTACCAAGTAAAATTCGTTCACCAAGGAAACTCAAAGCAAGAAAGCTTAATGGGTGGGTAAATGTATATTATTCTGGTTTTTTTTTTCTTAAATTGTAGATTAAAATTTTATTAATACAATAATAATTATTTTTTAATAAAAATTAGTTAAGATTTTTGCACAAAATATAAGTTTATCTCTAGGGATATTGTATATAAGCATTATGCGGTTATATTTGGCTATTATTCATGGTCACCTGGATAATACCAAATTACCCTGAATTCAAATTGGAAACATTTTGATTGAAAAATTGCTATATGATTAAACTTAGGTATGTAGATACAACAATTTATTTTTATGTGAGTTTATTAACACTAATAAAGTAAGTTTATAGTTTTTTTATGATAAAATTCCTGTAATTTCTCTAAAAGCATATATTTTATTTGTATGTACATCAGAAGTTTTATTCATATATACTTTTAACGAAAGCTTTTTAAAGTCATGGAAAATGATCTGCTAAATCAGGGAAAGTCATGGATTTGAAAAATTTTATTTTGGCAGATACCTTGTATATTATAAAGAAAAATGTAAGTGACTCGGAAGTAAAAAACCATTAAAAGGTGTCGAATATAGAAAAAAAAAGGTTACCCTGCTTTGCTGACAAATAGTCCCAGTATTATGTACAAAAAAAAAAACTTTTACTCAATAAAAAGTGTATCTTCATTTGACTAAAACTTCTCGTTTTGATAAATGTGAACACCAAACTAAATGAAAGCACGTAACAGAATTAGCACCCCATACGAGAAAGACAAATGCGTGATTAAAAACATGGATAACTTTATTCACAAACACATCAGAGTGCGTCGAGAAATAAATTACAAGAGAACCTTTCCGTATCCGACCTTAGCGACAGCGGGACCGTAGACAGCTGGGCCGTGTCCGTAGTAGCCATGTCCGAGAAATCCAGAGTGGACCACTGGAGCGTGGGCGGCATAGGCCAGAGGTGCGTGCCCATAAACTGGTGCGGCGTAGGCGAGGGGAGCAGCCTTAACAACAGCTGGTCCGTATGCCAAAGGTGCCTTAGCGACTGCTGTGTAGGCCAGAGGTGCCTTGGCTACAGCTACGTATGGAAGGGGTGCCTTGGCATAAGCGATAGGGGCTGGTACGTAGGCCACGGCAGCGACTGCAGTCAAGACAGCGCACAAGAAAGCAACCTGGAATAATAAAAAATATATATGCGTTACTATGTGTGAAATCTGCCATATCTATCATGACAGTGAATGTTGGTCATTAGCAAAATCATAAGACAAAGCTTTTGATATTTGAAAGAATACTCCGAAACATATTTGGCTTAATTAGAGAAAACGATGATTGGAGAAATTTTTTTAACTGAAATTGACAGAAAATATAAACGATCTAATATTGTTATTAATATATTGTAACATAGTATTTATTTCTCGAACCATCAAATCTTATCGCATTAGATGGCTTGGAAGGTATCTGTCTACGTTGAAAACGTCATATTTTGCCAAAAATCACAATTTTCTTTTATATCTCTATTGTAAATTTTCAAAATTTTTCCCGAAATATATATTGAAATGGATTTTATTATACATATAAACACCTGCTGAAATTTTTAAAATGTTGATTTAAAAAAACTGAAAACGTTAAAATTTAAATGCGTTTCAATTTTGATATAACTAAGAACAAACAGCTCTTTTAAAATATTTTTTTTCACTCCCTGTTGAGAAAAGATAATAAATTAGTACGTCTTCAGGATTTGTAAAAATATTGCTAAACCGACCCTGGTTGGGTATCGACAATGCTGGATTATGGTCGACTTTTACAAATTTTAGCATTTTATGGTATTCGTCTACGGAGAACTTTTTTCTTTAAACATAGAAACTAGTTCATGTTTTTACATTTAAAGATTCATTTTTTATATTACCATAGAGGCATGCACTTAAAAAATTTATTCCTGGAGAAGTTTTTATGAAATTTCTAATAAATAAAGAAAATTTAGTAAAAAAAATCGGGTTTTTCAAAAGGTCTAATTTTTTAATAAATTGAATTATTTCAATATTTTTTTATGCAACTCATTTCTTATACACTGGACTAGTGAATCACCTAAAATCTTTCCTTAATTTACATTTGGTAAAAAATATTGGACCTTCAAAATCATACACGTAGAATTTTTAACGAATTTTCGTTACCTTTATATGTAACTATGAGTGTAACATATTAAAAAATTATTCAAATTTAAAGCTTTTAGGTCATTCACTAGTAAATACTATCAAAAGCATTCATAATAATTTTCAACAAAATATTTCAAGAACTTTTTGAGAAATCACATTTTAAGTTGCAATATTTTATTAATACCGTTCGGAGAAAAAAGCATTTGAAGTTTAAGAAAGCATCTTTAACAATTAAAAGTTAAAATGTATGTTTTAAACAACTTTCTTGCTTCAAACTTTTAATGCAAGTTGTTAATTATTAAAATGCTATAAAAAGGTTTAAACTAATCTTCATGAAAATTTAAAAAGTTTTGTCCAAAAAATGCGCTTTAAAAGGCTTTAAATTCACAACTTCCGGGTCCGAAGTCGCTATCCGTTTTCTTTTGACATCTCTGATGTTTAAACACTGTAACTTTTCTTTAAAATGCCGTAGAGACAAAACAAAAACAGATTTAGAAGTCTAAAAGTTGAAATTTTACAAAAGAGAAATTTTTAAAATTATGATTTTTGGCCAAAAAATGACATTTTCTACGTAGACGGCTTAAAACACAATATTCATTTTTCATCTGTTGTTTCTTTCTTCTTCAGTAGAATTTAAAAGCTAGGAAGTAAGCTTTAAAAGAAAATATTAATTTAAAAAACTCCGAAAGTTTAAAAACATTTTTAATCGAACTCTAAACGTATTTATATAATTATATACTATGAGAACAAATTAAATTTAGGCAATGAGTTTCGAATGACTGAACACATTTATAAATTAGAAATGTATTTATAATTATAATCAAAACGAATTTATATCATCTAGTTTTCATTTATTTAGCTGTCAGACAACTTTTCTTACTTTTTCACTTTGATTAGTCAATCCAAAATTAGGTCTTTCTACTCTGGAATTGACGGTGTAAATCGACGTATTTAAAAATTGTAGAACCTTCACTATTATTTTATTTAAAGAATAATTTTTTTTTATTATAACTCAAAGTTTAAATATATATTAATCGACTTTATTATGCATATAAACAACTGTTGAAATTTTTAAAATGTCGATTTAAAAAAAGTTTCGAATGACTGAACACATTATAAATTAGAAATGTATTTATAATTATAATCAAAACGAATTTATATCATCTAGTTTTCCAATCAATACAACTGTCAATCAACTTTTCTTAATTTTTTACTTTGACAGCTTTGTCAATCCAAAATTAAGGTCTTTACTACTCTGAAATAGACGGTGTACCCAAGCGACGTATTTAAAAATTGTAATTTAACCGTCTTTATTATTTTATTTAATGGAGACAGAATAAATTTTTTTATTATAATCTCTTTAATTTTTTTCCGGAAATATATATTGAGATCGACTTTATTATGCATATAAACAACTGTTGAAATTTTTAAAATGTCGATTTAAAAGAATTAAAAACTTTAAATGACTAAACTCATTTATAAATTTGAAATGTATTTATAATTATAATCAAAACGAATTTATATCATCTAGTTTTCCAATCAATACAACTGTCAATCAACTTTTCTTAATTTTTTACTTTGACAGCTTTGTCAATCCAAAATTAAGGTCTTTACTACTCTGAAATAGACGGTGTACCCAAGCGACGTATTTAAAAATTGTAATTTAACCGTCTTTATTATTTTATTTAATGGAGACAGAATAAATTTTTTTATTATAATCTCTTTAATTTTTTTCCGGAAATATATATTGAGATCGACTTTATTATGCATATAAACAACTGTTGAAATTTTTAAAATGTCGATTTAAAAGAATTAAAAACTTTAAATGACTAAACTCATTTATAAATTAGAAATGTATTTATAATTATAATCAAAACGAATTTATATCATCTAATTTTCTAATCAATACAGCTGTCAATCAACTTTTCTTAGTTTTTCGCTTTGACAGCTTCGTCAATCCAAAATT
>CM063499.1:57123051-57151338 GCA_032207245.1 Pardosa pseudoannulata
GTAAGTGATAACAATAACCCGCAGCTATGAAAGAAAGGGAAGAGATAATTCACCGTTCAGATTGCGCTATATATAAATAAGATAAGCTCTCATGGTCAGATGTATTGCTGTTTAAGAACTAGTAACACTCTCTAATTTTAGATGTGTGTATGGGTGGTTTGTTGTTAGAATTAGGGATTTTGGAAAAATGGTGTAAAACGCCAATGAACTTGGCATAAAAAGTTTCCAGACGACATAGCATGGCATCCATGAAATGCGGGAAAAGGGGTATTTTAATCGAATGAGCTTTTCACCTTAAAAGCTTGGCGTATCATGCTTATTCATTGTACTGAAAAGTATACCTTAACAAGTTGACTGCCATGGGGGGGAAATAATCCCCTGTATAATAATAGCCTAAGTTATCTGTACGTCTGTCCTCGATTTTATGAAGCGGTTGGACCTGGAATGGATAGAGGCATCCATAGTTAGCAAAATTCAAAGACAGTAATGTTTATCTTCTCCTAAAATATAGATCCGATTCTAAAATAAATTGGTATAAATATGCTTCATATTACATCGAAATATACTGCCTTCTATAAAACGTTCGAAATCCACCCCTTCCCTTCTTTTCGAGCTTTTAATGCCATTATTTCAACTCCTATTTTCCCCGGTTAAGAGCAGGCGATTCAATTTATCAATTTATCACACAGCAAATAGGTAATAAGAGATTTGAAAAATTTTTTTTCAATTTTACAACTCCTCTTCAACCTCCACTCAAAATACAGTTTCTTTTAAGTCAAAGAGTTTTTTGCTGGATGAGATCCCGCCTACCATCCTTTTATTTTAAATTAATTTTACAATTTACACTAAATCACAAATTTGTGATGAAAATCACACTCAGTTTATTTAATTTGTGATTAAGTGAATGTTTCAGTCTATTTAGTATGAATGTTATGTGTTTCCTTTGTGTTTTCTTTGTTAATTCAATTAGATTTTAAATATTCAATTTTTGTAAAATTTTTCCTCAAAATGTTGTTTTTGTTTATGTATCAATTTGTTGAGTTACGATTCCCTCGCCAGATTTCAAACGCCACGCTGCAAGCACGCCACGCACGCAAGCTGCAAGCACGCCAATTTCGCCAAATGTGGTTGAAGCACCAACAAGATCCATGATTAGAAACAGGAGAGTGGGCTAAGAAGAGGAGTTGAAAAATAGCATTTCTTTCTAGCATTGTGACGTCATTCCTTTAACCATCTCATTCAATCATTTCTTATTTTAAATTATTTAAATTATGCCTTATTTTCATAAGTTTTATCATTGAACTTAGATATGATGTAAATAATTTTCTTTTATATTTGGCTTAAATAATAGATTAGGTACATATGTGATAATTTTAAATTTAATCATCGATTATTTTTTGTTGCAAGACAATTCTCAGCCAAAAAACAAACCAATTTTTACCTGCCTCATAAGGTACTTCACAATTTTGGAAAATTAAAAATTTTACTGATCCCGTCAAATGACGGGCTGTATGCTAGTAATAAAAATAAATATCCTCATATATCTCTGTTTTAAATGAAGCTACCATTATGTATATAATTAAACCAGAGTGGAAAGTATTTAGTACTACTCTTGTAGATAATCATTTTCCTTATTTTAATTAATCCCTTTTATAATAATCGCTTAAGTTATCTGTCCGTCTGTCCTCGAATTTATGAAGCGGTTGGACCTGTAATGGATAGAGGCATCCATATTGGATTCTTGATGAGTTACGTCTAGCAAAATTCAAAGCGAGTTAAAAAAAACTTTCGAAATCCACCCCTTCCCTACTTTTTGATCATTTAATGCCATTATTTCAAGCCCTATTTTCCCCGGTTAAGACCAGGCGAGGATTAAATTCATTAATTTATAACATTATAAGTAGATGAAAATAGCTTTTTTTTTCTAGCATTATGACGTCATTCCTTTAACCATCTCATTAAATCATTTTTTTATTTTAAATTATTTAAATATCGTCTGCATTGTTTTCGTAGATTTTATCATGGAACTTAGATATTATGAAAATAATTTTCTTTTATACTTGGCCCAAATAATAGATTGGGTAAATATGTGATAATTTTAAATTTAATCCTCGATTATTTTTTGTTGCAATGACTATTTTATCACCGGTATTAACAACAAATTCTTTTCATAAAAGTCTAGGAGTCTATTTCACGGACTAATAAATATCTAATGTTTAAGTTATATATCATTGAAAATTAATCAGTTTGTTCATCTGTGTGTTTGTTTTTATACATAACCACACAGTTTGACTAAATGAATTCAACATGATTCTAAACTGCATTCACAGTAGCAAAAGACTTTAGAGGAGTATGAAAATAAACAAATTACTGAGCATGTTCCAAAAAATTCTCAGCCAAAAAATAAACCTTTTTTTTTAATCTGCCTCATAGGGTACTTTACAACTCTGAAAAATTTAAATTTTTACTGGTCCCATCATATAACAGGCTAAAAGCTAGTTCTTATATGTTTATATGTAAATATTTTAGATGTTTTGAAAGTATACATTCTAGATTAAAATGTTAAATTTATTAATAGCATTATATATCTATAACACATTTATGTGCGAAAAAACAAATTTATTGCTAAAATTTATATTGAAATATTTTTCATAAAGTATTTTTCCAGTTTTCTCATTGAAGAAAAAAAAGTTTAACCTAAAAAGTTTGAATTATCTTCATTTATTAGAAAACTTATGCGGTTTCCACTGTATGATCAGCTTTCATAGAAAAATATATGACAACATACTTTAAATTTTACAATCAGTAATTAATTGATTGACTCTTAATATGAAAATAAAATTACCTTCAGTTTCAGGATCATTTAAAAATATATCTAAGCAATCAATGAAATTTGTTCCATTAACCCTCTGACTGCTCATCCCGCGATTTCCACGGGCAATCCAAATGTAGCAAAATTTGCTCATCCCGCGATTTTCGCGGGCATGTGTTTTTCTTCCTTTATTAAGAAGCACATTCCGCTTTTTCACCGTTTAACCAGTGGAATAAATTATATACAGTATTAGATATTTAATTAGGTTAATAGAATTATATGACTAGAACTATTATAGTTATATTAAATAATAAAATGATAGATAGTATGTTATAAATAGAAACTATGTTAAAGATGAAATTTATTATAAAATAAATTTTTTATGTGACAACATCTGAAATGAGTTTTTCTGAAAGCTATTTTTCTCATGATAAAAGTCAATATAAAAAAATCTTTTCTAGAAAAGAATTAGTATTTCAATTCTCCAACACACACACACACACACACACACACACACATATATATATATATATATATATATATATATATATATATATATATATATATATGTATATATATGTATGTATATATGTATATATATATGTATATATACATATATATGTATGTATATATATACATATATATGTATGTATATATATACATATATATGTATATATATTTATATGTATATATACATATATATGTATGTATATATATATGTATGCATATATATACATATATACATACATATGTATGTATATATATATACATACATATATATACATATATATACATACATATATATATATATATATATATGTATATATATATATATATATATATACATATATATACATATATATACATATATATGTATGTATATATATATATATATATATATATATATATATACATATATATGTATGTATATATATATATATATATATATATATATATATGTATATATATATATATATATATATATATATATATATATATATATGTATATATATATGTATATATATATATATATATATATGTATATATATATATGTATATATATATATATATGTATATATATATATATATATGTATATATATATGTATATATATATATGTATATATATATATATATATATATATATATATATATATATATATATATATATATATATATATATATATATATATACATATATATACATATATATATACTTAAACTCTGCAAAAAAATACGCAATTTTTAAAGAGATCTCGGTTTTACAAATTGAGCAGTCGGAGGGTTAAATGGATCTCCACCTATACCAATGCAAAGTGATTGACCTAAGCCAGCAATAGTTGTTTGATGTACAGCTTCATATGTCAAGGTACCAGATCTAGAAACGATGCCTATTTTTCCAGCTTGATGAATATGACCAGGCATGATTCCAATCTTGCATGCACCAGGCTAAAATTAGTAAAATATTTATTATTATACTAACAAAAAATATTTGAAAAGAGCTATTGTTTTAACCCTTTGAACTCATATGCACATGAGATTTGTAGTATCATGTACATTAGACTATATGGTAACATATACATGTAAAGAGTAAAAATTATGAAAGTAGTTTAAAAAATAATTTAAAATGAAGAATACAAGTATGAAAAGATTGGGAAACTGCCCTTAGTAATCAAATGTGTACCAATTTTTCTTGCTTAAAGATAATAAAGTCGAACACTATTATATCAAAATCAACTTTTAGGTTTGGTTTGGAGTAATACGGTCTACTTTTTTTATGTTATATATCTTTGGAAATAATGAATTGTGTCTTACAGACACAATGAATGGTAAAATAGTATATAAGTTATATTATGTTACACCATATCCCTGGTTTTGTTTTTAAAAATTGTCAAGATGTTTTTCGCAGACTATATGATTTCCAAATGTCAAAAACAATTAATAAATATAATTTAATCCACTGACCCAACAAGAAACAGTTCGCTCTATTGTGCCAGCGTGCAGTGAAATCCTCTGCACGTGGAATAGATGAGGCACCGCAGCGGCGGGCGCCATGTGGTGCTACGTTTGCTGAATGTATTAAGTTTTTCGTGAAAGCCCGAAACGTTGCTTTTTCGACGCCGATATGACACCATACAACAAAAGACATGATTCAGTGCTAGTAGATTTCTCATAAGTTTAGCTCTTTTTATAGTTATAACTCGACTACTCGTTAGTAAATATTTTATTTATTATATTCTTTAAATTTATATCCATAATAAATAAGCCGTTTCAGAATGGAGAACTCGGATGTCTCAATAATTAAAGAATTGTTGGAAATCCATGTTCTCTGCACACCCTGCATGAAAACCTACCGCACGCCACTGTAAAAAAGCTTCACATACCAAAACTTTACAACATGCAAGTTTCACATCCAAATGTGTATTTTCTTCTGAGTCATAGTATAGCACAGACTAAGCTAAAAAATCTCGAAACTCATTACTGTCTAATTTTCTCTTTTCTCCGTATAAATCAATCATTCAAAGAGAGTTAAGAAACTTGAATATCCTTGAGAATGTTATGAATTGTTAGCAGCTGAAGATTGGCGATGGTTTTTAACACTACGGTGCTTTAGACGACTAGGCGTGGCTCCCCATTAACCTTACAGATAAAATATACTCTTGCATCTTGTTAAACACAATAAACAATTGCCCTTTAAAATAAGTTTCACTTTTCAATCTTGCGCTTATTTCTACAACAAGATCGCTGACAGCTGCGAATGAACTGGTTCAATAGCAGTCACCGTTATTGACTATCTATTTTTTTTACTTATTCCTACACAAAGTACTTAAAAGGTTATAATTGGATCGACCTCAATATTTTGATAAATATCGACATTTTATACCTCCCTTAGTTTAAATTTTCTTCTTTAGAATTGTGTTTTGTGGGAATAGAGTACCTCAAAAATAAAAAATAAAAAAAAAACTAGAACAAATTTTTATGTTTATGCTTATTTGTCTGTCTGCGTTTGAACAGGGTGTAACTCCAAAGCGAAACGATATTCGACGGGTTACAAGGCAGACAACAAGTGAACCGAGGATGGACGTCATCGCTTTACGTCCCGGCCGCGGATTTTAAACATACACATGGATCTTGCAACCGATGGCGGATTAGCATAATTACAATAATTGCTTTATTGTAGTTCCCGCTCGGTCATGTAGTGATTGTCATCAGGCTGAGACTCAGAAATATTATATATGATTTACTTTTATTGTTTTCTTAAATGTTGAAATAAATGTTGTTTTGTTCGTCCAAGCTTCCGGACTAATTATTTTAAATTAGTGAAATTATCTTCAGTGACCGTGGATCGAACATACCTGCCCCAGTACAGTAGGCGGGCAGGTCTCACTCTAACATAGCGCACCATGAAAAGAGGGTGCGCTTACCATATATGTGTGTATATATATATATATATATATATATATATATATATATATATATATATATATATATATATATATATATATATATATATATATATATATGTATATATATATATATATATATATATATATATATATATATATATATATTATATATGTATATATATATATATATATATATATGTATATATATATATGTATATATATATGTATATATATATATATATATATGTATATTATATATACATATATATATACATATATATATATATATATATATATATATATATATATATAATATATATATATATTTATATATTATATATATATATGTTTATATATTACAATATAAAATACGAAAAGTTGGTTAAAAATTTAAATAATTTTCGATCTATTGAGATTGAACTGAATAACTAAATTTAAGCATAAAACGCTTGCTCCCGGTACAATTCCGCTGCGAAATGTACCCGCACACAATGTGTTAAACAAGAGCAGGTGTTCATCTAGGTGTTGAATCACACAGACAGTGACTCCTGTAAGAAAGTTTCCTTTCTGAATAGTCCGAGATCATTCGGGTTTTAAACTTGTGTGAGCCTTCCCCTGTTTGTTAGGGCGTTGGGTTTGGGTCGAAACTCATCGTCAGAGAAAATTATTCTCGGACGGCTCGAAGGTCCCGTGGAAATAGACCGATTTTCTGGAAATATTTCGCTTCTGGCAAAACGGAATATTTTTTTTTCTCTCTTTTTTTTTAAGATTTTAATTTTTATGTTCGCAATGCTCTTTGCGTATATATTGTAAATATATTGAATTAAGGGGGATAGCTGTGAGAGCAGGAAAAATATCAATATGCTTGATTCATCTCGCGTACTATGTCACAGCATCATAACAACTGATCCTTAAGGGTCAGTTGTTATGATGGGTTATACAGCTAGAAATAAAAGCGTAGAACTCAATTGGAATCAGTCTCAAATTAACACAGTTTTCAACAGAGATATGATTGTGTAAGGGACTATTTATATTAAAATATTAATAGGACATTTAATTTGTTATATGTTGAGTGTCCCACGTTTTTATTTTTAGCCCCGTAACTCATCAAAACAGCTAGGCCTTAACTTATAGAAGCTCCTCACGTAATTTTTCTATATCACCAAATTTCAATTTTCATATAGCAGCTTTTCATACAATTTCTCTTTCATACTCTGTTTTAATTTTTTTTTTTACTTTTCAGTGCATTTTTAATATTTTCTTTTATTAAATAAAAGGGATTAAAAAAAAATACATTTTAAATAAATTTGATCTTCGACTTTTTTAGTCTCAAATGTTGTAATAAATTTTTATCTGTAATTTTTTAACGTATATTAAATCAGTTATAAGATCTTTGAAATTTTGTACATTGTTTTATTATTATTAAATATAGACTTTGCATTTTCAAACAGGTAAGCTGTGAAATGTTTGAATTAACTAGTAAAGCTCGACAAAATTATTCATTACCATGCGGTAAAACAAGAAAAATGACTAATTTAGTACTACTTAATGTAAATGTATATAGGAAATCAGAAATATACCAACAAATAACAAAATAATCTTAAAAATATCATAAAAACTTTAAAATTTTACAAGAGGATGAAAAATGTGTATTATTTTATAAACCAGGAGTTAATAACTTTTTTGAATTTGGTTTTCTGAATATTGTTTTTATTTATGCAGCTTGTAAATAGATGGCGCTACTAATTAAAAATCTCTGCAACTGGATTCCAAGCTAAATAGCTTTATGCATTTTTGTCCAATTTTAATTTTTATAATTGAATGTTATATCGTCATCGGAATTAAATTTATGTACAAAATTTCAAATCTCTAGTTATTAAGGAAGGTAGTTAAAAATTAATTTACAAAATTTCAATTAATACATAAGAGAAGTTATTCCCTTCCCTGTTTTGCCTGTACTCCGTACGGGCACAGCTTTCGGACCTTTACTGATTTGCCCGTAAGCCGTACAGGCAATCTGACTTCTATTTCGCTTGCACTGTTTCGGCCGTATTTTTTCCAATTTTAGTAACAAATTATTCGTATAGAAGGCGATAGTTGTACAGTAAGTGGTAGTTTGCAGTTTATTGTATTTTCTACTCTGATTGGTTCAAAAGCACGGGTTTTTTCGCATGTTTGGTATCAGAAGACGAATTGTTATCTTTCAGTGTATAGCTTTCTGGTTATATTTTATTAACCGCCTGATAATTTTATTGATGTAAGAGTTGAATAATATATTTTTACTTTCAAATAATGGATAATTCAGAGCGTATGATTCGAACTGTGACTAGGAATCAGAAGCTGAATTATCTGTAAATGATAGTAACGAAAGTTTACTAGATGACCTGGATTGTAGTGACTCTGATAATAGTACAGATGGAATCAGTCAAGCAAGACAATTTTTTTAAATTGTGATAATCCTTCGGATCCGCCTCCTAGATTTGCTTTCACTGGAAATCCAAAAATTAACTTGGATATCGATGAGGCTAAATGTAAACTTCAGTTCTATGATGCTTTCAGAGAAAGAAAAAAAGTTGTAATAATGCTTAAAAATATTAGAAATGTTAATTTTAATAACATGTCTTTACTTATTAATTTTTAATAACTTATCTTTACTTAAAAATGTAAAATGAAAAAAAAAATGTGACATTTTTTTTTTTACCGAATTCTGGAAAAAAATGAAACTGTCAAAGGGTTTAAGAAAAGCGAATAAAAAGTGCCTACCTAAAACTAATATTTTTGATAAATGTACCGTGATTGTTTTTAAAAGAAATGTGAACACTAACTGTAGCATAAGTACAATCTAATATGTAAATACAATCTAATAGTACAAAGTTAGACTTATTTTGAATATATTTTATGATTACTTTTCCTATGATTATTTGTATTCTTTTACCGTATATTTTACAATTCATTTTGTTAACGGAAATATATAATGAAAATAGCATCTTAGTGCTTGTAATGATTTTGATCCGTGAGTGCTAAGTTTTCTAATGAATTCCAGATGTATATTAGTGATTACGGTCGTGTCTAAAAGGAGAATACAAAATGCTGATATTGTTAATTTAAAAAGAAAAAAATATTCGGATGTACATTAACAATCACTCATTTCAAAGGAACCTGAAATAAATTGTGGCAGCTTTCATTTCATTAGCAATTTTATCGAAGGTTAATGAGCATACAAGACAATAAAACAGCCATCAATAAGCAAGCAACCTAACTTTGTTAATGTGCTAAAGAAAGTAAAGTAACAAAAGCAATTAAAAAGTTTCGAAACCGAACTCCACTATACTTCAAAAGTGAACAAAAGTATTCAGTTCCCCCATAAAGATTCAATGAGCAGATAAGAAAGAATTATTTTTATTCCTGATATTGATGAGGTTAGACGTACGTAACCGAAGAAAGTTAAGGACATACGGTTGATTTCCGGATGAAAACAGAATAAAAACCAGTTTCCTTGCTCGCAGCCTTGAACTGTTAAATGGACTTTTGTATTTACCTATATGCGATCACGCATTATGTTCCTCCTTTCTTTCTCATGTCATAAATTATAATAAAAAATGGCAACGATGTTTTTTCTAAAGTCTATTCAGACGATATTTTAAATTACAGGTTTATCGCACAGTTATTGCTTTTCAATGAATGGAGATCGGTGATTATAGTTTTGGAACTTGTTCTTTTTAACTATACAGAAAAAAAAAGCACAGCTACTGTTAAGGCAACATTTTACAGTTGATTTATGTGAAATAATTTTCTTTTAAAATTTAATTTTCAGCCGTACATTATCAAAATTCATACGTGAGGTAGTTATGGAATGAACCTTTCACACACATTGAAACGAACAAAACATATACACATTAATAAATGTAAAAATAATGAAACATACGAAGAATTTGATATTGAAATAGATAAGAATAAACTGAACTTTAATATAATAAAGTATTAAGCGATACTAACTGAAACACTTTATGGAATTCAACAAAAAATCTATATAAAAAAAAGAAATACACTCAACTCATTTTTTTACACGGTAATTTTTTTTTTACATGATTTTGAAATAGCACGGTTCACTATTATTATACACAAATTTTTTTGTTCTAGCACGAATTAAAAAAAAAATTACTTTTTAATTCTAATTTTGACAGTAATCAGAAGACGATCGGTTTATGTCCACACATGTGTCAATGGCTTAGTCTACTTCATGGTTTGTTTACTTTGTATTCTGGAGTTACGTTGAATACCTGAATTTTTATAATCCCTTTTTTCATTATTCCGTTTTTCAGTGTAATTGTATCTTGTGTTAAAATGTTCAGTTCGTAGGATGCAATAAATAATCTGAATCAAAAAGATTTGGAACTCAAAATACTTTTTGTTCTCGATAATGCACCCAACCACCCAATGCTAGATTTTCCAAATATTCAAATGTTTTTATCGCTTAATCAACCGGATGCTAAGATTTGTTAAAGAGAAACCTACATTTTCTGCAGTAAAGATAGTAAGAGAGTTAAAGGAGACATCTGTTGTCAATATGTATCCATAAAAGGTAAGAACTTTTTTTTTTTTTTTTTTTTTTTTTTTACATTCTAAGGAATATAGAGTCTATGTACTACAAAAGAAACCATACTTATCTGCCCGAAATGTGTAAAAACGTCTTGAATATGCTACATACTGTATTGCAAAGTTTCAAGATTTTTGGAAGTTTTCTTACTTAAGTTATATTTACTGATAAAGATGCTTTTACTTCTTACTGATGTTTTGGCGGTTTTTACTTCTTACTGATTTTCAAATGTTTTTATCGCCTAATCAACCGGATGCTGAGATTTGTTAAAGAGAAACCTACAATTTCTGCAGTAAAGAAAGTAAGAGCGTTAAAGGAGACATTTGTTGTCAATATGCATCCACAGAAGGTAAGAATTTTTTTTTTACATTCTAAGGAATATAGAGCCTATGTACTACAAAAGAAACCATACTTATCTGCCAGAAATGTGAAAAAACGTCTTGAATATGCTAAATACTGTATTGCAAAGTCCCAAGATTTTTGGAAGTTTGTTATTTTTACTGATGAGTCAAAATTTAATTTGTTTGGATCCGATGACCGTCGTTTTGTATGCAGAAAGGAAGGTACAGTACTTAAATCAGCAAATATAAAAGTAACCGTTAAACACGGCGGTGGAAGCGTTATGGTATGGGGCGTAATGGCAGTTAGTGCTGTTGGAAATTTAGTGTTTATTGACGGTACCATGGACAAAATGGTACAATTAAATATTCTAAAACTAGCATATAGCCCGTCATATAACGGGATCAGTAAAATTTTTAATTTTCCAGAATTGTAAAGTACCCTATGAGGCAGGTAAAAATATGGTTTGTGTTTTGGCTGAGAATTATCTGGCGCTAACTCTAATTTGTTTATCTTCGTACTCCTCTAAAGTCTCCCGATACTGTGAATGCAGTTTAGAATGACGTTGAATTCATTTAGTCAAACCATGTGGTTTTGTATAGAAAACAAGCACACAAACGAACAAACTTGTTAATTTTCAAAGCCATATAACTTAAACGCTAGATATTTATTAGACCGTGAAATAGACTGCTAGCTTTTTATGAAAAGAATTTGTTGTTAATACCGATGATAAAATTTTCATTGCAACAAAATGTAATCGATGATTAAATTTAAAATTATCCTTATATACCTAATCTGTTATTTAAGTCAAATATAAAAGAAAATTATTTGCTTAATATCTAAGTTCAGTGATAAAACGTATGAAAATAATGCAGACGATATTTAAATAATTTAAAATAAGAAATGATTATGAGAGGATTAAAGGAATGACGTCATAATGCTAGAAAAAATCTAATTTTTACCTATTGATTATGTGATAAATTGATACTTTAATCGCCTGCTCTTAACCGGGAAAATGGAGCTTGAAATAATGGCATTATACGCTCGAAAAATGGGAAAGGGGTGAATTTCGGAAGTTTTAAAAATTTGCTTTGAAATTTGCTAACCCTAACTCATCAAGAATCCAATATGGATACCGTATCCATTCCAGGTCCAACCGCTTCATAAATTCGCGGACAGACGGACAGATAACTTAGGCTATTATTATATAGGTGATAAATTTTACCAGACACAGCTGTAAACTTGAATTTAAATAGAAACTTCTCTTTTGTCCAAGGCAATGATCCTACGCATAACGCTCGGATTGTAAAGGAATGGTTATTATATAATGTACAAAAAGTACTGCTCCATCCTCCACAAAGTCCGGGTTTGAACTCTATAGAACATTTATAGGCGTTTATGGAGAAAAAACAATTGTGAGAAGAGAAAATAAGAAATAAAAATGAACAAAAAAGTGCTCTTCAGAATATATAGGACAGAGTGTGAGGCCAAAAATATGAAAAAAAGTCTTGAATATGCTAAATACTATATTGCAATACACATCCCATTGTATTGTAATATAGTATATCCCCCCCTAAATTGTAATACAAGTCCCAAGAATTTTGGAAGTCTGTTATTTTTTCTGACGAGTCAAAACTTAATTTGTTTGAATTCAGTGGCCGTCGTTTTGCATGCAGAAAGGAAGTTACATAACTTAAATCAGCAAATATAAAAGTAACCGCTAAACACGGTGGTGGAAGCGCACAATGGCAGCTAGTGGTGTTGGAAATTTAGTTTTTATTGAAAGTACCATGGACAAAATGGTATATTTAAATATTCTAAAACGAATTTTACCAGACACAGCTGTAAACTTGAATTTAAATAGAAACTTCTCTTTTGTCCAAGGCAATGATCCTACGCATAAAGTTCAGAATGTAAAGGAATGGTTATTATATAATGTACAAAAAGTACTGCTCCATCCTCCACAAAGTCCGGGTTTGAACTCTATAGAACATTTATAGATGTGTATGGAGAAAAAACAATTGTGAGAAGAGAAAATAAGAAATAAAAATGAACAAAAAAGTGCTCTTCAGAATATATAGGACAGTCTACAACAGACTTTACTAAAAAGTATGAGCAAATAATTAGATGCTGTTATAGCAGCCAAAAGATATCACATGAAGTATTAAATGCTTCTGTTTAAAATTTAAAAGTAATTTTTTGTTACCTTAGATAAACTTGTGTCCAAGTTTTTTTTTTTTTTTTAATTAACGAAAGTGATATCATTATAATGTTCTTTAAATTTATAACTTATGTTTATGTGCTATTGAAATTTTAAAAAAGATGTTTAATTTATTTTTGAAATTGTATTTCTTCGAAATTTTATTTTAGTTCAAAAGCATAATGTAATACAAAATTATTAAACGATGAAATCCTGTAACCTTACTGTCCAACTTTTTCTTTTGGTTCACTGTATATATGCCCTCAAGATCCACAAAATTACGACCACCCCTATATTTTGCAATGAACTCGCCTGGATGACGTGGAAGGCACGTGATCAGGTGGAAAAAGGTATTTAACTGCTGCTGGAGAGTCTGAAGAATCATTCTTTCACTTACTTCTGTGTGTTATGGGAAAGGCTGCGGATCTAAGCTTTTTTTGATAGAGAGAGGTCAAATTGTAATGGCTCGAAGGCTCGGAACAAGTATTTCCGAAACTGCACGACTCGTGGGTTGTTCGCGATCTACAGTTGTTAGTACTTATGCAAAGTTGATGAATGACGGTGAAACCAGCAGTAGACTACATGGTGTTGGACGTCCACACGCTATAAAAAAAAATAGGCCTTCGGAGACTGTCTCGCATGGTGAAGCAAAACCGGAGCCAGACAGTGACTCAGCTGACAACCCAATACAATGCAGGGCCAAGTAGAATAGTATTGGAGCACACTGTTCAGCGGACACTGTTGGATATGGGGCTACACAGCAAACGTCCCCCTCGTGTGCCTTTGCTGACCAAGCGTCATCGCCAACTGCGCCTACGCTGGGTCCGGGAACATCGCGACTGGTCCATGGATCAGTGGGAGAGAGTTGCCTGGTCAGATGAATCACGGTTTGTCATTCATCACGCCGATGGCCGTGTCAAGATACGCCGTCTTCCAGGCGAACAGTTGCTCCCTCAATGTACAGTAGGTCATACACAGGCCGGTGGTGGCGGTATTATGCTTTGGGGGATGTTCTCTTGGCGTCTCGGGGACCCATGGTTGTGGTAGAGCAGACCATGAATGCTACAGGGTATCTGAACATCATTGCGGATTAGTTGCACCCTTACATGGCCTCTGTTTTTCCAGCTGGAAATGGAATGTTCCAACAGGACAACGCCCCGTGTCCAAAGGCTAAAATTGTATTGGAGTGGTTCCAGGAACATGATGCTGAATTCTAGTTAATGTCCTGGCCGCCTAACTCACCGGATCTCAATCCCATTGAACACATTTGGGATGTCATGGGGTTCAAAGACCACCCATTCGCAATATCTCGGATTTGCGTAACCTTTGCTTAAACATTTGGTACAATATATCTCCAGCCATCTACCAAGGACTTGTGGCATCCATAGCAAGGCGGGTTGAAGCCGTGTTGCGAGCAATGTGGGCCAACTCGTTATTGACAGGTGGTCATAATGTTTTGGTGCTTGAGTGTATATATATATATATATATATATATATATATATATATATATATATATATATATATATATATATATATATATATATGTATATATGCAATGGAAAAACCCATCCCAAGTGGAAAAAGGGTATCCATAATGGATCACAAGCAATTGAGTGGCTGAAAAAGAAAAATGCAAGTTTATTTTAGCATCTTGTCTCTGGAACTTTTGTGGCAAGAAACATGGACTGTCATTATATAAGGGCCTGAGTCAGCCAATCAAAGTATTAATATCTAGTTATGTGATGAAGTAGGTGAATGAAAACTCAGATATATAAAGGAGTTATATAAAGATTGTTGATCTAAGCAGCAATTAATTTTGGTATATGCAAAGTCGCCAACTTTCCAGAATGAAATGGAGCGAACAAAATTTTTCGTCAAAGGTTGCAATTTAAGGATAGAATTAGCAGAAATTTATTTTAAAATAGGTTAGCTTTACGTTAGTATACCATTACACACACAGATATATACACAATGTGAAGACTCATCTTTGTTCAGGCCGAAAGGTTAGGGTGCTGGCCTTTGGAACCGGAGTTCGTGGGTTCGAATCCCACTATGGCATGGAGTTTGCCGTTCGGAATCGGCTTTAAGCAGTAGGTCCTGGTCTCATTAGCCCTCGTGTTGTAAAAGTAGACCGTAGCACTCCAAACCAAACCAAACCCCTTTGTTCAGAGTACGCGCCAAAACCAGCCAATCGGAAAATCCCTCCTGTTTCGAACCGTCGACAATAGCATGGCGACACCGTGTCTGGGATGTTGACAATTCGTTTGAATAGGCGTCACACCCCTTGATAGGTGGCGGTAATGAGGCAGAGGATTGCACCGAGTTTCCAGAAACAGAACAGCCAGCAAATGAGGATTCAGCTAAAAAAAACTAACTGTAACCTTAGCTGCAGTTCTTAAGTAACCGGGATCTTAACTGACCCAAAAAACAGTTGGCGGTAACTGACCCCCAGGTATAAATAGCCCAGAATTGTGCGACTTGGGGATTTTTGACATTTTCTTTTACGTAGGTGCTTTGACCTCGTGGAGGCTTTCGCGTCATTTGACCTGAGCCAGCTTTCTAGTGATTAAGTTGGGGAGATTCGCAAAGTCCGCTCATATAGGGAGCGGCAGAGTCTCTGATACCGAACGGGGGATAAATTGGGTTTGATTGCACCCTGGAGAAGCATCCCAACTTAATTATTTAATCTCTTTTCTTTCGACTGTGATTGTAGCGAGGAAGTTATGCAGGCAACCATCCTTTGCAGCTCGACATGTATTGGGAGATTAGCATGCCCTTGTACATAGCCGTATTTACTTGTTTTGTCGTGACTCCTGAGTTTCATCTCAGAGAATTTCTCCCAAAAGATTACCAACGTTGTCTCTACCGACATTTTCGGGAAGAGTTGAAGAGTGGTTAAGCTTCTCAGTTTTTTTTTCAGACAGCGGTAACAAAAAAAAAAAAAAAAAAAAAAAAAAAAAAAAAAAAAAAAAAAAAAAAAAAGTGGGGCTGCTTTGAAAGAGGAAGCTACCGAACTTGAGACTCAGCTTAATAAATACTTGGAAAAATAATCAAGGTAAACTCAGAAGAATTAATAAACTATATTTGAAAAGTTTCACACAAGTAAATTGGAATGAACTCACCGAAAAATATCACGAACTGAAGATTTAAAAAAAAAAAAAAAAAATGGCGACAAGCATGCAGGATCATGGAATAAAACACAACAAAATGAACTCTGAGGAAATTAAAACACTATAAAAAATGATAGCAAGCTCCGGCTCGACGGACCAAAACGATGGAGCGCCGTAACTCAGAGTGGACTGTATGAAAGAATCAACACGAAATTAATTCCCATTAAAGAACATTTATTTAGAGACGCCATGCACACTCTACATAATCGTTTGAAGTTACCTTGAACACTGGTATTTTTTCCTTCAAGTGCAACCATGGCAACGTTTCACCAAACGACAATAAATGAGAAAAGCCGGTTGCCAAGAAGAGAGAAATTCTCTGAGATCCAACTCAGGAGTCACGACAAAACATAACTCAAGAAATAAAAGTGATTTCCAATTTAATCGTGACTGTGATCCTTTCTTCACACTACCTCATCACTCGAGAACACTGAAGTCGTCCCAACATGTATACATATTACAGCTATAAATTAAAACAAGAAATTAAAAAGAAAAACACTTTATTCCTTATATCCAACCAATTTGTTATACATATATGAATATTTGAAATTATCATCTCTAATAAATAAGCGTTTACCATTGAGTACATGGTTTCCAAATATAAAAGTTAACATAGATACTTTTAAAGGCACCAGTTCACCAGAATCGCAGTGTAACAGTTTAGATTTAAAGGGATTTATTGCTAATGAAACTAGTACAAATTTGTCAGATTTTTCACAATAATAAATACGAAAACAGGCTGTCTGGGCAGAAACAAACATTAAAAGATTCTGAAAAGTCAGAAACATGAGTATTAGTAAACTCGTCAAATCATAGTTGATAACAAAAGGTCCAACATTGGTTGCAATTTGTACAACCTTCTCAGCTACATATGAACTATATGCATAGTATAAACCGAAAACAAGCTGGATTGTAAAAGTTGACAGTGAGAACAACTGGGCATAAAATGCATAATTAAATATCTTGGCATGATAAATTATCTCATAGTCTTCCCTGCTCAACTGGTCTTTTTCATAAAATAATGGCCGCACATGAGGAAAGCTTTCCCAAAATGGTCGAACTGGAGATGAAACAGGCAAATGAGGTCTCAGTAGATAAGCATTTGAAGTCTAAAAAAAAAGATAAAAATAATGTTATGACTGAACTAAAGTTAAACATAACATTGCAATTTACACAAATTAAAGCACATTATAAAAAGTGGGAAAATTAATCTCAACTTCTGACATTGGAACACAAAGTTTAACAAACAATTTTCCCCAAAGTTATTACACTGTCTACCAATAAGTATTTGTACACCTGTGATAGAAAAGAAAAACTAATTTTATTCAAAATCAATAGTTGGTAGAGCCTCCACGAGAGGCAATTACGGCATGAACCCTCCGGGGCAAACTTTCCAAAAGTCTTTGTATTACAGCTAGTGGTATTGTCTTCCATTCAGCTTGGAGTAGACATACAAGTTCCTTCACCGATTTTAAACGAGTATCCCTTACTCGGCGATCAAACTCTTCGAGAGGTTCTCGATAGGAATCAGGTCTGGGCTCTGGTCTGGCAGGCCAGTCCATTCGATGAACACCATTGGCAGCATACCAAGCCTTGGTTAACCTCTAAACATAACAACTGGCATGTATTACAGCTAGTGGCATTGTCTTCCACTAGGCTTGGAGTAGACAAGTTCCTTCACCGATTTTGGACGGGTAGTGCACCCCCTTAATTCGGCGATCCAACTCGTCGCAGAAGGTTCTCGATAGGGTTCAGGTCTGGGCAGACTAGTCCATTTGATGAACTCCACCCAGACCCTGTCATCCGAACGGTAAAGGGTGAACCTTGATTCGTCGCTCCAAACAACCCGTTTCCACTGATCTACGTAACATTGTGCTGACTTTCTCGATTACTGTCGCAAAGCTAGACATATGCGGCCAATGATTTAAAAAAAATTTTTTTTTTTACTTTGACGCCAATAATAATAGTTTTAACAGATTCTTTACAGATGTGGTATTGCTATTTCTGGCGCGATTATAAAACAGGTAAAAGTCACCGTAAATTTATTTTTCAACTTTTGTGTTTTTTCTCAATTGAAGTTTTTTGAAAATTTAATTATTTTTCGTCATTATGTATACATATTCCATTATTTTATGCTTAAAAAAAGTTTGTTTAGTTTTGGAAATTTGGCGGCTTTTGTCACCAACGGCAAATAAACGTCACCAAGGGGAATATATACTATACTTATTCCGAGGATCCTTATATAAGCCGATACCCCCTCCCCAATTTAGGTTTATGAAAAAACTCCAAAACTTCTCGGCTTATACACGGAAATACACGGTGGTTATATTTTTCAGTAAGTTGTATGAAATTTAAAGTGAGGCAAAATATATGATTATTTCATACACAGACAGCCAAAGGGTCACACAGGTCTTCGAACAGGAACTGAACCGAAAACTGGAAAAACAGTTATTTTGTTCGGAACGAAAACCGGAACTGAAGCGAAAAAAACATCGGTTTATTTCGGTTCGATATATCTTCAGTCATTTTGTTACTGTAATCAACATTTTCTCATTTGACGCCAACCCTATAATTATCGTCATTACATGTACATTCACAGCACAGCTTATTGTTATCAGGAAGGCCTTGCAATAAGTGTATCAAATTGAGAGACAATTACATGATGTCTGGATTTTGACTCATAATCGTGCTTTAATACAACACTTATCTAATTGGACTGAAATAGGGAACAAGACAGACCTGGACATTTTAGATCTCCTCATTCTGCTTCCTTCTGGACATACTGTTCATTTTCAATGAATCCCATCTCATGTTGAGGTTGATGGAAATGAAATGGCCCACTACCAGGCCAGGACGGCTGCTGAAGAGGGGGTGAACTTTTCCGGGCTCTCACAGCAAGATCTCATCCCTTAGGAAGATGGAATTAAACCGACTTGGAAGGATTCCTCCCAATCATCTGTGGTATTTTGGAAGAAGTCCGGGGGGGGGAGGTCTTTCGGTATTCGACTAGAAAATATCAAACGGTCTTCTCGCGCTTTATGAGTGGCCCTGTCAAAGCACTCATTTTCAAGCAGGGATACAGTGATACCGCGTTTTTCGCGGTTAATGGGGACAAGAACCTTCCGCGAAAGCTGAAAAACCGCGAAGTAGGATTTGCCCCTAGGAATTTTCGTGTATGCGGGTACACGAATGTTTTAAATATGTATTTATACTTTACACATTTAAGACAAAAATTACAACGTATACGTATTTACTTAAACGTGTCAGTGCTAATTAATAAGGTTAATTACAAAACCTTATACAGTCGTAAACGTTAATCAACATTGCTTTCTGAGAGAGGCGAAGAGTCTTGTGTTGGTGGCGGAGGAGAGGCTCTCACTTGACTCATAGAAGCTTTAGACTCACTCGGAAACTCTTCTGCTGGCATTGACAGTAGAGTTGGGGCTACACCCTGGAAACAAACATGGTAGTGGGTAGTTGTTGTCTTTGTTTTTTCTTTTCATTCAAAATTCACCTGTGCAAGGACATAACCCCGTCAACATGATTGCTGAACTCGACAGCTCGAACCAGATTGTCGTCAGTGTCTTGTCAACATCATGGACAAGACTGGTGAGATACAACAAGAGAAGATTTTGGGTGAGGTTACGATGATGCGCAGACAATCATTCACAGGGATAAATCCATTTGTACTCTCATTGGTCGATGTCGCACTGGAAACCAATCACGTACCTTTATGAGAGCCCGTTGTATGTACTCTGAGTCAACTCATCTCTTTGTCTGACATGCAGCGATCGTTCTCTCTCGCTCATCAACATGAAACAACGCTCTTTTTCGCAATGTGGCTGCCGACATGGTTGTATTTTTTCATTTTTATTTTTTGAGGGAAATTTTGGAAAAACCCACGAAGCACTGAAGCTGCAAAAGATGAAACGCGAGGTGGCGAAGGAACATTGTAGATCTTACTGTAGGCAATATAAAAAAGATTAATAAACTAATAAAAATGGAATTTAAACTCCAAGTATATTTTCTTTTTCTTATAGTTTAGTTTGACATAATGAACTTTGTGACATGGTTATTCTTTAGTTTGTTAACACCCTCACAAAACCTGGGTTATGTACATATATATATATATATATATATATATATATATATATATATATATATATATATATATATATACATATACACAAATGTATAAATACATACCTATTATTTATTAAGTAAATCATTAGTCAAATAGTCAAATACTGTGATCTAATTTGGGAACATTGGTGGTAAACAATTAACATTAGAATCTCTAATATTTTTAGAAAGATTAATTTAAAATAAAATATTGAAAAAAAAAGTAGGTTTGAATTCAGAAAGCTTTAAAAAGTAATAAAGTTTGTGAAAGCTCAGTGAGCTGATATAACCATTTTAAGAATAACCACATCTAAAAGTGTGTTTTGATCAAAATGACCACTCTGGTCAGTCAACTGTTAACAATCAAACCATTATCTATTTAAATGTTGATACATGATAAAAATAAATGAATAGCATTTTAATGCATGATGGTCTTACATGAGGAAGAGATATCTTGAATGTTTGACCTTGAGATGAAATAGGCAAATGATGTTTGAGAATATAAGATCTGGATATCTAAAGAAAAAATTAAGAAAGACATCACTACTTTCTAACAAAAGAGTTTTTTAAATAAATTATGTATTGAAAGACTTGAAAGTCAATTAAAATTATATTAAAATATTAAATAATAATAAAATAAATATCTTTGTAAAATTCATGAAATTTCAGGCTTAATAACATATTAAATATGAATTTCATTAAATGACTAAGCACATGCCATATTTTTCTGTCCATTTCCTAAAGAAAGCAATCAGATAATGCATTTAAAATGTTGTGGAGAGACATTATAAGATAAGTAAAACATAAGGCTAATATGCAAAATAGCCTAGTGATCAGTATGCTGAGCTACGAGGCGCATCCAGAAAGTAAGTTTCCTTATTTCAAAGAAAAAAAGAACTCACACTTTCAGGGACATATTTATTGGCAACAAATACAGCAATGTTTCATCTATTTTTCAACATAGCCACCACCAGAATTGAGACACTTGTCGTTTGTGGGATCAACTTTTGTATACCTCTGTCGTACAACTCTGTCACCTGTGAATGGAACTTGCCTTCCTGTCCCAGAACCCCATACTCATCCCTTTATGTACCGACAGCATCTGTTTGAATTTGGTGTTGACCAAAGATCCACTATGATGCTAATGCATTGACGGCTGCTTGGTTTCCGGGGTAAAGTGCAAAATCAAAGTCTCATTGCCCGTGACGATCCTGTCAAGGAACTCGTCACCATCATTGTGATACAGTAGAAGAAATATCAGTGCTGATCTTAAGTGTTGAATTTTGTGTTCGAGTGTCAGTTTCAGCACATAGACCTGAGAGAGGTTATGATGAATTTAAATTAGTGCAATGCTTTGTGCATTCAAGATAACCGAACAAACCTTGCAGGCGGCGGGAGAAGGAATTAGAGTTTCCATTTCGGACCACTGCTACCCCGCTACTGGCACAAATCAGGACTTGTCCAGCTGGCATATGATTAATACGTCATAGATCTGTTACGCACACATAATCAACACAGGTAATTACTTTAAAGGGGAAAACATCAAGAAACTTACTTTCTGAATGCACCTTGTATGATCCCAGGATGCTGGGTTCAAGACAGGCAAATTCACTAAACATGTCTTCCTGTATCCACGGAGAACATACAGGTTAAATCTATATGCATACATGCCTTATTGCTAGAAGGTTGGCTGGTAAAAAAGAAGTACAAAATCAAGGATAAAAATTTCTCCTCCTGAGGATGATTAAACCCAGCTAAAAACTTTATGATGGTCCACTGTAATACTGCATTTACTGGCCATTCCCTATGTGGTATGTTGGCCAACTGAAGGACAATAGTTGCCTATTACTTATTTCTAACATAATACTAACATTATGTTAGGATAGGTTAACAATGGTCAACTGAATGCCAATGCAATTACAGGTTGGGCCAACTGAATGCCAATATACTGTTTGAATAAGTCATCTTAATGTCAATAATTATAAATTCTTGTTCCCAGTAAACTGTACAACAAATAAGTTGTGGTTTATAATGTTTAAAAGTTAAAATATAACATCTATAGCATATCAGCCAGGGTAACGTATCTGAAGAAATTTTATTTTTCTGTTGCCAGTCAAATTATTTTAATTAAATGCTTTTCACATGTCTCTATTAAATAATATATTTCATTTTTTTCTGTACTGTGCCTTAGAGAGGATCCTGATTTAACATGCTGCAAAGTATCAGCAGTTACTGTTAATATGCAAAAAAGCCAAAGTTAACTTATACAATGATGTGTAAAGACTGCAGATCATTGTATTTTGCTAGGAGAATTTAAAGTTGATGAAAGCTGAGATTCATCAGTGCTTGAAATCCAAACAAGAAGTTTGGTTAGGTTATGAGAAATGACGAAATTTTATTAACATAAGGACTACTGAGAATGTGACCTACTGATATCAGCTGATTGTTTGTGTATATGCCAGTATGGCTTATCTGATGAACTTTAGTTGATCTGATGAGCAATATGCAAATATATTCAAAAAGAAAAAGATGCAATTTTAAAAAATATACTAAATGTATTAAAAGTTTTCCTAAAACATAAATTACCTAACAATACAAATTTGTCCTAAAATTATGTCATCGAAATTCATGCTCTGTTAACCCTTTGCCTTAAAACAACGTACGGGAGATGTGATCATACTGCTGTGCCTAAAATGAGAACATCGTATCATACACGTGATGATTCTGTCTCACCAGAAGTGAAAAGCTCGTGTCAGACATGCAATGATTCTTTCTGGCCAAAAGTGAAAAGCTCGTATCAGACATGTGATCATTCTGTCTGGCCAAAAGTGAAAAGCTGGTATCAGACATGGGATCATTCTGTCTGGCCAAAAGTGAAAAGCTGGTATCAGACATGGGATCATTCTGTCTGGCCAAAAGTGAAAAGCTCGTATCAGACATGTGATGATTCTGTCTGGTCAAAAGTGAAAAGCTCGTATCAGACATGTTATTGTTTTTAGACGATAAATTGTTTGTTACAGTTGCAATATATGAGTTGGTCATTTATTCTTAGGCGTAATTGCAATAGAGTATTATATTATATGCAATAAATAATTAACTGTTGGTGCTTAAAAAATTTAACCTAATGGCAAAAAGGAAAATTGATACTAATAATGGTGCTGGAAAGTGTCCTGACTACACCTAGAAACTGAAACAGATACCGATTTGGATACATCTGAAGATAGCATTGTAGTTTGTCCTGTAAATAAAACGTATGCAAAATTTAGTTAGTGATGAAACTGCTTCTGGTCACGACACATTAGAGAAAAGCTTTCATCGAAAGTGGCACACATAATCATCGCTTGATTCATAAGGCAAGAGGTTAATGGCAATAATTATAACAGCCATTTTACTACTAAAGTGAAAATGATGAATGGAGTACAGTAATTTGCACAAATGTTGATGTTCCAAGTAGCATGAAAAATATCAGAAAGGTTTTTTATAGATCTGGAGCTATTTTGATGAACTCTGTTTAAAATATTATAAAATATTATATTATGAACTCTGTTTAATACCTGGACACCCAGCATGCCCTAGATACCTTTGAAAGAAAAGTGTTAAGAGCTATATTCGGACCTGTAAACGATCAGGGGTGCTGGCGAGCCAGATTTAATTTTGAACTATATATGCTTTACAAAGAGCCTCAGGTTAGGCAAGTCATTCGTAGTAATAGACTGAGATGGCTTGGACATATCTGGAGAACCCCTGATAACAACACTACTTAACTGTATACTTTTAAAAACCCTGAGGGATCCCGTACCTGAGGACGACCACCTACAAGATGGCTAGACGATGTTGAAATTGACCTCAAATTCTTGAAGATTAAGAACTGGAAAAGAGTTGCTCTAGACCGTTTGAGTTGGAGGAAGCATGCTGTCGAGGCAGCTACGACCTATAATAGGTTGTTATGCTCATGAAGAAGAAGAAGAACTCTGTTTAACAATTATAAATACATTTTTCATTCACACATGCTTTAGACAAGTTAAACTTCAAAAAACATCATAATGATAAACTACAACAAAGAACACAGTCACACATAATACTAGAGAACAAAACTGATAATACTCACCATCTTATAATTTGTAGAAGAAACTATACATTTCTGAACAATCTGTAAGCATGAACTTTGATATCGTTGTGCGGACAACAGAAAATGCATTTCTGTATCTTTTTGTTCAAAACTTCTATAAAAAAAGAGAGAAATTTTAAATTTTATACAAAAGAAAGGAATTTTAAATTATAATATCAGTTTTAACTAAAATTCTAAATCTTATCGGAATTATTTCCAGTACTATGGCCACATTATGTAACAAGTTATTACATATTGGTACAAAACATTAAAAAACATCTTAGTTTTGTCCAACACACTCTTAACTTTTTTAACTAATTAAACGTGCAGAACAGTCTTAAACTGTAAAATATTTAAAAATTTGAGCCATAGAAAAGCACAGAAAAAGTTCACTTTATTATAAATACATTAAAATATCCTCTAATAGTACTCTAAGATTAGTGATAATTTTTTAAATAATAGTAATACTACTACTATTAACAAATACTGTTAAAGTATTATATAGATTAAAATATATATTTATATTGCATATACAGAATGAATATCATTTATTTCATAACCACATAAATATTATTAAATTTTTCAATCATAGTTATAATTAAATTACAAGCAAAAAATTTGTAATCTGTTAAAAATTAAAATTTATTCATAAAATATGTATGTTTAATTTATATAAAAGCCGAATTAAGTTCCTATTAATGATCTGTAAGATATAATTATAAATATGATATAAGATTCTATTTATCTTTAGAATGTACACAATTTTATACATTTTTATGCATAATAAACAAATACAATAAATTATTTACTCATATCTTAAACTCACCAGCAATTTTTTAATATTAAAGCTTAAGTATGCACTGTAAGTTAATATAAAATTAGAACTCGCTATTTTTCTTAGTCAATTTTTTTATTGGCAAACATAGCATGGAATTTCCATGATTCTGACTAGATTCAAATACATCCTACAAGAGGCTTGTCTAAAGAGTTCAATGAAATGGAATTATTATATCTCATATATATATATATATATATATATATATATATATGTGTGTGTGTGTGTGTGTGTGTGTGTATGCACATATATATATATACATTAATAAATGTTTAAATTCATTATTCTATTCTATTGTATGTATGTATGTATATATGTCTAGTGGAATATATATTTATATATATCATCCAGGAATGTATAGTCATCGAAATACATAAACATATAACATTTGAAGTGAATTAGACAATGGTAAGTAGGTTACAAATTAACTAGAAATTTTTAGACATGTTAAAAGAAAGAATTTAAAATTACCTGCTTAAAATAGACTAACAGGATTTGTTTGTTTACATTTAAACACTGCACGTCTTTTATTTCCTTAACAATTGCTCAGATGTTTTGGAGAAGAGCAACTTAAAGCTCCAAAATTATTCAGTTCATAAAAAAGGACAACAAACTTCAACCTAATATCAGATAATCTAATATCTTCTTTCAAATGACAAAAAACACTTTAATAAGACGATATTATTATGTTATCAGATAAGATCTACTTACAAATGACATAAAACATGTGATACGAAAATAGAAGGCGTAAGTATTTGTTTAAAAATGTTTCTTGTTCTTTAGTGTTTTTGATAGAATACAACAAGAATAAAAATGAAAGACTAACGTCTACAAACCCAGAAATTATCCAATGTAGACAGTAGCTGACTGGCGGTATGTAATATATTCCAAAGAATAATATTTTTACTTTTACTCAAATGAGTATTTATTTAATTTTTATTCAAAGAGCAACGGCTGAAGAGAGTATGTCTTTCTCAGTGTATGAAAAGATTATGCCAGAGGTGGATCTGTTATATTTTGAGTATTTTTTGTTCTATGGATTGGAATCACTTATTAAAGGGATTACTAAGATGAGAATGCTTATTTCAACATTCATGATGATCTGATATATGTTGCTCTTCAATCAACATATTAATGATCTATAAACACGTCCATTTGTCAAGAGTTTAATTCAAGGGTTAATTCATTTTTTAAGGACAAAACTTAGGGCCGGATCCTGACTGCAACACTTGCGTCCACAAAGTTGCGTCCACAACTTCCGAAACTTGCGTGTGGATACTCAATTTGGATCCTGACTGGAACGCTTGTAGCGTCCACACACAACCGGTCCACAACTAGGAGTTGTGAAGGGCGGGATTTTTAATATCGATAATCGTTTGCGTTAAACCAATCAGAGTACAGATAGATGAAAATAAACAGATCCACGTGAATGAAAAATATTAGCTTTGAAGCCTTGCATTGCTGAAACAGCTACTTATTTGAACAGCAATATCCATTAAAAAAAAGAGAGATTGAAATGATTATTACATTGAAAAAACTTTGCACATATTATCTGGTGAGTTGAATAAAAACTGCCCATCTGCAGAAAAAGAGTGGGACAATCTTGCAAATTATGTAAATGCCTACTTCATGGGATTGAAAAGGAATAAAATACAAGTGGACTGACTTGAAATAAAGTAAAAAAAAGTATTGGCTAGGTATGGGGTTAAGTAATAGAGTAACCAGCCATATCCACTATCACTTGCAATTTAGAATTTTGAATACTTTGCATTTAGAATTTGAATTCTTGATTATTTAAATACTTCAAATAAATATTTAAATCTCCACATTACTTATTATTGCAATTATTTATACTAAATCTTTTTTTTCCAGTTAAATGAAAGAATAATCTGAGTAAATAAATTAAATTTATATCAAATACAATGCGATGATTTTTTTATGATACATCTGATTTCTTTCACTCCTGACGGTATTGCAAGGCTGCAGAGGATTTTTTCGAGCAAGTCGAGTCTCGGGGGTTCCGTATAGGATGGGCCAAAGTTCCGTCGCAATAACCTTTGAGTGATAGTTCCAAGGCCCAGGATTGCGACAGTCTGCTCCTCTCAAAATTTCCTGTTATCCTCAATTGTTTCTGTGGTTTCCCATCTCAATGTGCAGGGAACAAAATTATTAATTTTTTTTTTTGTTCCTCTTTCAGTCCGCGAGGTTCAAGCCACCCTAATTCTGGCGTATACGCCAGAATTAGCCGTATACGCCAGCTATAGCCTCCAATAGTCTTCCAAATTCTCTCTATAAGGCGATTTCACGCAGTAGGGCAAATTCTCAAATTATGACAATTCTAGCTTTAGTTTCAAACAGAAGGGCAGTTTATTGTTTGTTTATTGGCTGTTGTAAACATGAAAATGAATGGGAAGGGCATTATAGTAGTTCGTAACGTTGCGACAAATTGCCTTAGTGCATCCATCGCGGAAAGAGCCTGCGGCGCGGAGGCCGCTCTCCAGGTACTTCAAGGGAGACTGGCGTTGTGGAGTCGCCCAATACTCGTGATTTGTCTACTACCATCGGGAGATGCCTGGAAGTCCTTAAGGACTTCCAGGCATCGATATGGCCGCAATTGCAGCCATATCAGCCCGGTACAGTGCTCGATTGTCCAGATAATGGGGTAAAAAAGATAAGAATAGCAGACCGGGACTTAAAA
>CM063499.1:57151438-57169932 GCA_032207245.1 Pardosa pseudoannulata
AATATTTAATAATTATCGCTTATTCATATTTTATATTTGTCGATAATTTGTAATGTAAGCAATTAAATTACATTCTTAAAACTGCTGTGTAATAAAATTATATTCATAAAATTATTAGAAGACAGGTCCGAGATTTCGACTGCCTAAAGACCTTCATATTCTTTCAATTTGTCAATTTTTAAATCTTGTAGCAAGTAAAACTATGCTTAAAAAGTACTTAGTATAAAATAGTTCTTATTTTTCCTATGAAGTAAAAAAGTAGCATTTTTAATGTCAGATTTAAGAAATCGAATAAATTCTTTTTGATAGATATATTGTTCTAATCGTATTTAACAAAGGATAAATAATCCCCATCAGATATTAAATTACTGCGAGATGATATATTATGTATAGGGTGTTTCAAAAATGACCGGTATATTTGAAAAAGAAATAAAAACTAAACGAACAATGATAGAAAGACACAGTTTATTGCAATATGCTTGGGGCAATATTATATTTTTAAGCAGACAAAATTTCAAAATTAGTTACAATGTTCCACAACAGATGACGCTGCAATCTGGAAAAATCTAAACTACGATATTTTCCAGATATCCACCATACGCTGCAATAATATGGCGTATTCTCAGAACTAAATTATCAGAAACCCGTGTAAATGGCTTCACATGCAGAACAGATGTACTGTTCCAGTTATTCAATTGTTTCTGCATAGTGGCTGTTCACCTGATCTTTTATGTAGCCTCCACATTATGGCCGTTGTTCACCACTTCCTGATGGTGACCTCGAACGATGGTTCACGGGTCGCATCCACACGCTGGGCCACTAAATGAGCTGAGCGCATTGATTCGTCCATAGGATCTACTGCGCACTTTAGTTGCGCATCTGATTGCCTTTGATCATTGGAGAAAAACAGCCTCCAAAACCATCGTCAGCCAAGGCTATTTTATCGTCTGCCGCCATAACGATAAGCCAAAGCCCCTCCAGACGGTGGTGATGGCTTGCAGTGGACCATAGTGTGGAGGGGCCTGTAAGAATCCCCACAGACATATATCGTAGTTTATATTTTTCTGTTGTGGAATAGTGTAATTAATTTTAAAGTTTGCCTGCCGAAAAATTTACTATTGTCCTAAGCATATTGCAATAAACTGTGAATTTCTATCACTGTCCGTTTAGTTTTTATTGATTTTTCAAATATACCGGTCATTTTTTAAACACCCTGTATGTTTGTTTTTATGAAATATTTATGAAAATTTTTATTGTATTATAGCATCATCCTAGATGATTGGGACCACTGCCGGATTAGGCTGAATCAGGGGCGTACACAAGAGGGGAGTTTAGGGATTTAAACAACCTCCTTGAACTCAGACAAAATGGCAAAAATAAAAATTTGATTAGAAATTATGCGGGCTATTATTTTTTAGAATTATGAACCCTCCCCCCATGAAAATTATGAACCCCCCTTGAAAAAATTTGGCTTACGCTACTGAGCGGAATAGACAATTGTCTATGTACCCCTCTCTTTATAAGGGCCTACCAACATTAGATTAAACTGTACATAATTAATTCGAATTCGCAAATAAAAATGTTTATTTTACAGTACTTCATCTTACAAAAAGATTTAAAAATGAAAATAAGGTACCAGAATCGAGATTATACAAACTTATTTTCGAAAATTTGGTGCAATCAACGTTTCCCAATATTACAACAGCATTAAAAATATATAGGTGAACGAAGGTTTTTAAAGTTAAAAGTACTAAAAAAACTGTCATCAATCTTCAATGACACAAGAAAGACTAAACTCGCTTGCTGTTATGGCCACTGAATACGATGTCTAACAGAACATAAAATTCCAAGGTGTTCTAAAAGAATTCAAAGCCAAAAAATTAAGAAAATCAAATATTTAGATTTTTTTTTTTTTTTTATTGCGTATAATATTTAATAATTATCGTTTATTTATATTTCATATTGATTTGTTATGTTTATGCAATTAAATTACATCCTTAAAACTTGTGCAATAAAATTATATTCATAAAATTATTAGGAGACTAATAATTTGGAACTAATAATCCTTTCTAATAATCCAATTGACAATAAGGCGATTTCACGTAGTAAGGCAAATTCTCAAATTATGACAATTCTGGTTTTAGTTTCAAACGGAAGGGCAGTTTATTATTTGTCTATTGGCTGTTGTACAAGTGAAAATGAATAGGAAGGGCATTATAGTAGTTCGTGACATTGCGACAAATTGCTTATATAGTATTGGGACATATTATTCCAGGTTACTTACTGTAAATGAGAAAAGTAAAATACTTTTAAAAAAATACTTTAAAGTCTTTGTACTCTTCTTTTTGGCATATCACCATTAAATCAAACGACGTTCATTAAGAAATTTCAATCATGCAAAAGTCAATAATAAAGGGCTAAACAAGTTATAAATCAACTTTTTTGTGCTATACTAAGATGAAACCCTTTTATAGTAACATATAGAGCGATTTCCTGCAACGTCATGAACGGCTTTAATGCCCTTCCCATTCATTTTAATGATTATGATAGCCAATAGGCAAATAATTAACTGCCCTTTCGTTTGAAATTAAAGACAAAATCATCATAAGTTGAGATGTGCACTGCGGCGTGAAATCACCCTAATGCATTTCAATGTGCATATTCAATAAGAAAAATTTTTAAATTCCAAAAGTATTTTTTCTGTTAACAGGAAGAATACAAAACCCTTTTGTCCATGGAAAGTTAAATTTTTAAATTTATTTTTCAAAACTAACAAAAATAAACCAAAATAACTCCTCAGTCTCCTCCTCCATAAATAGGATGGAGAGGCTGTACGATATAAAAACGAAAATTTCTTGGAAAGTAGTATACGAATATTTATTCAAGCAACATAAGGACAATAGAGATTTAATACACATAAAATAAATGAAAAATATATTGTATTTAATTTAAGAAGCTGAATTCTAGATCTTACATCTACAACACAAAACTACTCCCGCACTTGTACAATATACATAAAACCAATCCACATGTTTAAGAGAGAAAGCACAAAGAAAAAGTGTGTATAGGAATATAGATGAAAAGGGTTGAAAAAGAAATAGTTCAAGTGTGCATGCTCTATAACTTCAAGCTCGCGCTGACTCTCCGTTGAAGTTACAGTAAGTCTTGTAAACGTCGCCACAGTAGCATAGCTTCCTTCCAAGCATTTCACCCAAATTCGGGTGCTACCATATTACAGTTGACATATGTCACTGATGACTTCTGCGTCATAATTATGTCAGAGAGGGGAAATTTATGGTACAAAATTCTCATCTCTTTCGATTTCTGACGTCATTGTAACGTAGAAGTCAACAGCGACATATGTCGACTGTAATATGGTAGCAGCCTTCTACTCCCGGCTGAAGCAGTTTTAGATGAAAGTGAAGTGATCAGCGTACGGCGCTAAAATTCCGAGGTGCGGTGTTCGAACCTGACAGGTTCCCTAAACATCTCTCTGTGCACCCATAAAATACGAAGGATAAATCTGAGGGTTAAGATGTCTTCTTTCAATTTTATTCCAAATTCCCATTTTGATCTCATTTCTGCTGCGTTCGATCGCTTGTGACGCATACAACGCGCAGGGTACTTCGGTTGAGCAAAAATCACCCCCCCCTCCTTTCTAAGGATGGTTAAAAATTGAGTGGATTCTCTAGAGTGGCGTCACGAACGCCTTACACTGATCTAGGTAAGCGGCCTACTGCGAGGATTCACATCCCTAGCATTGGCCTAGTGGTCAATGCTCAGGGCTAGAATACCGTAGTGACGGGTTAGAGTATGGCAGACACATCAAACATCTTGAGGTCGTATACATTGTCAGCCCAAAGAACGTGCAAGTCGAATATGGATGTCTTCTAGCTGAGAGAAAAAGTACGGAATTAGTAACAAATATCCCATCCTGGGGATAGTCAAAATTGAGAAGTTTATCCAGCGTTACATCACGAATACTTTTCACTCTTCTGGGTAGGAGCCCCGTAGCGAGGTAACGGCTGAATACCTAATACATTGTCCTATTCTCCCAAAACGGAGGTCACTAAAAAGTTATTATAAGGTACCTAGGTGCCATTCTGACAAATTTCAATGTTTTTTTTATCGGTTTGCAGATTATAGATATTAGTGTCATCCACCGACCTCCAGCTATCCTAATATCTACTGATTTTACAAAGCACTACGCTGTGTAAGGAGCCAGTAATTTTCAGTTGTTCATTTACATTTTATCTATGACTTATCAAACAGTAAAATAAAATCATTTTAAACATACTAAGGCTTCAAATTCGGATTTTGTTCATAAAGCACTGTTTATGTTTGGATCACTGAATAAAACAAAGTACATTTAGCATAAAATACACAGCTAATTTAAGTAAGGCACGCATTTCTTTGCTTCGAACGAGTAACAATTTCAGTGAGAGAATACTCAGTAGCTTGTAAAAACAGATTATTTTAGCAACGGAAAAGCTGTCTGCCTACTTTCTCTCTTGATTTTTACCTTAGGTTTGCTTTACATTTTATGATATAGTCTGATACGAAGGTATTACTTTCCCGAAGTACTTATAACCTCATATCTTATACCACACTGAATGTGTTGCAACTACTCTGTAACCAAACAAATAATCAAACTCATTTGTTTTGATTAATTTTAGCTTTAGTCCTTAAATGATTGCATACTATATCTTTCTGCAAAGTTAGCGATTTCTACACGGAACCCTAAAATTTAATGGTAGAATCTGAAATTTCTTGAAGAATATCGAATGCGAAGCACTGTTGGGTGTTCATTAATAATCTATATAGCTGTTCCAAATGATATTTCCAAATTATCAAATTTGTTTCTGAGTTTCTTGTTCTATTACAGATTAAAGAGACAAATGCTCACATGTTTACCACCTTTTGACTCTCAAATGTTTTATTTATTTTTTCTTATTTTTACCTAGATTTCAGACGTTTCAAATATTTGGCAATATTTGCTGTCCCACCAAAGCAAACTTACAATATGGGACAAAATAGCACATATTTTCAATTGTGTTTATACTGATAAAAGCTTTGATATCTTATAGATATAACCGAGTGTTGACACTTGAGTTCCTTTCAATTCGTTAAACGACCTTTATAGTATTGCCCTATTGTGTAAGTCCAATAATTTCCTTCACTTCTAATCTGTGGTATCCATACACTAATTGTAAAACCCAGAAATAAAATCATCTGTTACAGGATAATTAAATTTAGTTTTATTGATCTGAACTGAGACAGCTAATAAGGAAAATTTTCATATAAATTTTCTGCAGCACATTATGACGTTGTTTTCTTTAAAATAATCACTGATATAGTATACCGCCCCTTTAGCTGCAAATTCGTATTTCATGCATTATTATGATTATTATTTAACTGGAATGCATCTCTAAAAAATTAATTTTACTTCCTCGTTATAAAATGGATAATTATCAGCAGTAAGAAAAAATGATGACAACATTCACGCGCAAGAGCATACTCTAAAAATATTGTTTCTATTTTCATATTATTTGGTACTAACCTTCATTTCCCTTTCATGCATGTATGGTGATGGATCTTTTAATATTAGACTTTCTAATTTTTTTTTCTTTCTTTAGGAATCGCAAAATCCCTTCCAGCTCCAGGTATGACTTTCCTTTCTCTGAAAGCGTTACTTTAGTATGAAATGCATGAATCTATTTTACTTTACTATCTAAACACATCTGTTTCCTGAAATTAAGATTAATTTGTATATTCCACTACTTTTCCTTAATTATATTCTGTTAATGGCATTAATTTAAAGTATTACAACTAAGCAATAAACATGAACTTTGATTTTGTAATTAAGAAGAAAAAAAATAATCTTTATAAAAGTAGTGATTTTTAGAACTTAGTATTTTAAAATATCTTGAATTTTGAACAAATATTGTAAAATGCCAAAATTTGAAATTTACTTTCTTTCTTTTCCTTCTGCCGATTTGCGACAGATTATCGCTAGTATTACAAATTTATCATCTCTCGCAAGGCTATCGCATAATCGAACTTCCTTAACGTAATCGAACCTTTCGTAGAATCGAACAGTCCATTTATATATGTTCAGTTTAAGTTTGGATTAAAAACCTGCGCAAATAGTTGCTAGAAGATTTGTGTTGATGTTTCGTTGTTCTAGAAAAGTCCTTTTTAATTTCTCTTTCAGTGCTGTATGTGGTTAAGTCAATGAGTACATAGCTTCAGTTTTGTACTGTCTAAAGATGGCTGTTAATAACATTCTACTCCTCTTTCAAGCAACAGGATATGCCGTGGCATTAATATTGTCGTTGTGTTCTGTTGTGCCATTAGCAGTCAATCTGCAGTGTTTTAAGGGACATTGTTTGTTATTCACGACTGGTAATTTCGGTGATGATGGAAATTTCGTGGCGGACTGGGCATCGAAAGCGTATTGTATATATACTATTTTCGTAAGTTCATTACTAGTTTTAGTGTCGCTTATTCAGGCAATTAGAATGTTTACAATGCTTCGTAAAGAAACCGATAGCACATTTCTCTCTGCGTTCTTAGACTGTATAGTGACCTTTTCTCTTTCTGTGATGATATTTATTGCTTCCATTCTGGTTACCATTGGTTTCAAAACGTGGTGTGATGCAGTTACACTAAGATTCCGATCTTGTGACGATGCCTCAGTAATGGAAATAAGTAAAGCAGACAACGTGCAAACAAAAGGTTTCTATCTGCAAATAGGTACTTTGCAGTTTGGTATTTGGAGCTCTTGGGTGTGTTGTGTTCTTCTTACAGTTTTATCAACATTAAAACTGTGTCGATATCATGAGCAAGAAGGCATACGAGTCAGTATGGCTAGAGAAAGACAAAGAATTATTAACCAATGTGATAAAGATTCAGTTAATTGAAGAACAATTTTATTCATACTTGAATTCTTTTTTAGCATCTTACTTTTCAATAGGATTATTTTTATTTTACAATCCTGGAGACATTCATTTCTTTCATATTATAAATCTTTTCTATATATTTTGCTTAAATGTTGTACGAAACAAGAATTTTGTGGTATTTACATGAATAAATTTTGTAGTTATCATACCTATATATTACACATTTCATAAAAGAACATTTACTAATTGAACTACAGTCATTTATGTTGTAACATGATCTGATTTACTAATTGTATCTTGATTGTATTTTGTGTATGCTCAGGAAAAAGTTATTTAAGTAGGATATGTTCAGTAGGTATGAAGTCATTCACTACAAGTTTTATAGATGTTAAATTACATAAAATACAGATTTTATTTATATATTCTCATAATCTTGTACTTATTTGATTGTGAAGTTTATTCTATTATTATTAATTCTTAAATGCAAAGGTGTATCGAGATATTAAAACTATGTAAAAGGGCACAAAAATTCATATTGACATGGGGGACTGAGCAATTTTTATATATTTGTTTTAAAAAAATCTGCACTCTTTTTCTGGTAACTTCTAAAACATAAATGTATGTAAGTAGTCAATCATGACATTATTACTGGTAAAATGTGTCAAACCTAAAATGTAATATATATTCTGTTAATAAAAAAATTTTTTAGCTCATATAAAATCTGATATCCGAATTCTTTTGTCTTGTTTTATGTGTATGTTTCTATATATATATATATATATATATATATTTCTAAAAAATAATTGTTTAACATGTAATGAATGTAGAGTAGAACTAGATTTAAAAACTTAATGTCCTTTAAAATTGGAATAAACTGAGTAATGATAGAAATTTAATTGATATTAAACTATTTTGATTTAATATATATATATATATATATATATATATTTAATCTTGCATCAAGCAGGAGCAGTATCAGCCGCAAGCTTTCTGAAATTCCAATAAAATTTAATAACGACTTCATTGTAGGCATAACTGTCCTTAAAGGTTATATCTGAAATGTAATGTTTGTAACTTTTTTTTTATAACTAAATTCTTGTAACTCAATGAATGTCTTTATTAATATTAAATGTTTAGAATCAACTGTAAGCAGTAGGTTCTGCCCTTGATTAGTCTTTAACTGCAAAACATATAACCATAGTGCTCTGAACCAAACCTTTTACTGGTTTATAAGACAAACGATATTTGTTATAACATTTTATTAATTAATCTTAATGTCACTTTGTTTTTAAATAGCATTAGAAAATACCAGTTTCTTTTTCCCAATCAGTCTGGTATTTCATCCACTCTTCCTGTAAGAGTCGCATCCATCTCTGTTGGTGGTCTAAATCAGTGGTGTGCAAACTTTTTTTGACTGCGACCCCTTTTGTAGAAAGAAAATTTTTGGCAATCCCTAGAGATAAATGTTCACAAATACAATGTACATTTCCTGCATTTCTTTCGTTTCATCGAATAAAAACGTCATCATATTTGACTGATATTAATTTTATTTATAATTTTAAGAAAATACTTTTTGTATAACACAAAAATTAGTAAATTGCCCTTTAATGAGATGTATGTGGCTGCAAGTTTCTAATTTCATCGATGTTTGGATGTATGTTACTAATTACAATTCGCATATCATCTTTAGGGTTTAAACGAGAGCAGTATTTAGTTTTTTTTTAAACTAGTTTGCTAAATCCAGTTTCACATAAATACATTGATGCAAATTGTATTAACACTCTGATGGCATTCTTGAATAAATCAGGATATTGTTTTTCCATGGATAGCCAAAATTTTTGACAAGGCTGAGTCTTAAATTGAATTTGAAGAGTATAATCACTAATTAGGTCTATTAATTGCTTTTTCTCACTAATTTGAAGAGTTGAACTGCATATGTTAAAGGAAAATGGATCACGAATCTAACCAAGATCGTTTTCAGGAAAATTCGCGAATCTTCTCGAAAAATTTTTCTTTAACTTTTCAATGTGATTGGAAATGGTGTGTTTAAATGTAAATATATCTATATTATTTTCAGCAGCATGCAGGGATAATGCATTTCATAAAAATTTGGCGACCCCTGGTTTGCGCAACACTGGTCTAGATGAGCGTTTGTCAAAGCAAACTTTGATTCATATGAGACACTGATCATTGCAAGTAGGGAACAATCGGAAAATTGGAGGTGTCAAACCTGTTACCTATCAACGCACTGATAGAGAAAAAGGAATTGTGCTTTGTGTGACGGAGTTGGCCAGGTGACCAAGACTGCTTCAGCTACTCCAAGAACAAGGGTCAAAGAGTGGGGGTGTCGATCTCCCCTAAAACTGAGGTTGCTTGTTTGGGAGGACTGTAGGAAAAGAAGTGGGAAGAACTGTCAGCGAAACTCTGAGAGATCTAGAGTAATCTCCTCCCTGGAAGAAAGGTTGCCTGTGCATATAACTTTTTTTTATTATTATTTTTATTTAAATGTTTTTTTGGCTTTTTTTTTTTTAATAAATCAACCTTGTTAAGGTAGAAAAAAAAATTTTATGGTAGCGACCAAGAAGCTGGTGCATTCACATTTATTCAGTTGAGGATTTGATTCCAATGCGTTCAGATGACTTGCTTTTCTTTCTTCTCGTAGATATTTATTTTGAGCTTATCTGATATTATCCTGTCATTTTTTACCTTTTTATTCATTGTTTTATTTAATTTTTGCTTTATATATTTGTAACTTCGTAAAACATTTACTGTAATGGCTAGTTTTAGTGTTAGAAAACAGTCCCAAATACTGATATTTAATGTATACGGCTACTTGAAAGGTTTTGTTGAATCCAATCCAGATGCTACAGTTTTGGAATTCTTTTTGCAAACTCAACAAGCAACTGCTGATGTATTTCTAAAGAACAGTTCAAAGGATTTTTGAATCACCAGCAAAAAAAATTCACATAAAAGGCCTGTAACAGAATTGGATGATTTTGACAAATGTGTTGTGCAGCACACTGTACAGGAATTTTATGATAGAGAAGAATATCCTAAGTGTGGAAGTTTAAAAAAAGCAATTTAAAAAAATTGATTTTTCTAGATGCACAAAATCTTTATGGACAATTCTGAAATGACTTGGTTTCAAGTATAAAAAATGTAATGATGGATGGAAATTTTAATGGAAAGAAATAACATCATGGCTTCCCGCATGACATTTTTGAGAAAAATGCATGCCATCAGGAAAGAGACTTTTCCCCGACCAGTAATATATATTGACGAAACATGGATAAACCATTCCAAGATATATACATGGCAAAATTCTATGGGAGGAGAAGGTTTAAAAGTACCTTTGGGTAAAGGTGCTAGATTAATCGTTTGCGATGCTGTATCATGTCATCATGGTTTTATCCAATCTGCAGAACTTATTTTCCAGTTAAAATCTACTGGAGACTATCATCAAGAGAGAACAGTGTAGTCTTCAAAACTTGGTTCATAAACTTGCTGAGAGGACTTGAAGAACCAAGTGTTTTGGTAATGGATAACGCAAGTTATCATTCTTCATATTAAAAAAAAAAAAAAAAAAAATCTGTCAACTAAAACTAAAGAAACTGATAATGGAGTTATTATGCATAGTAAACTGAAACAAAAAGAAATACAAAATATATGGTTTGGATAAAATTGTTTATGAAATGGGGCATGAAGTTGTAAGAATTCCTCCTTACCACTGCCAATATAACCCCATTGAACTTATATGGGCACAAATAAAAGGTGAGGTGGCAACTAAAAATTTGACTTTTAAAATGAAAGACATTTGAATGCTACTCAAGGAAGCTCTTTCTCATGTATCGATAGAAGACTGGAGACGATGTGTTGACCATGCCGTAAAATTACAAGACGATGACTTCGTTAAATAAAGTCTTCAAGATGATACTCTTCAAAATTTTACAATAAATTTACAAGATGACAGTGATACTACAGAGACTAGTGTAAATGAAAATGAAGAAAATTTTTGTAATATTTTAAGTAATAATTTCAAAGTTAAAATGCTTTTTTTAAGTTTAATAGTTTGATTTGTCAATGATCAAAATAATTTCATGTACTTGTGGAGTGTTCATTTTTTATATCACACTCAATACTAAGCATATTCACATTCTGACACAAAAACTAACATTATATTAGTTATGTACAACATAGCTACGGTTTTATCACTTTTTCTGCATTTAAAAGGCCGTTTAACTAAAAAACAGGAAATATTTTTTTAAATTTAGTTTTTAATGTACGAATTATATGCAAAATCAAAACTTTCGGTTTTGCGTAAATACGTTAACTATTTACATAAAGAAAAGTTTAACAATATGTATAAAAAGATTATAATAAATCACAGATGTTCTTGTAAAAGTACAAAAATTCATTTTAATTTAGAATTCTTACTAAAACATTAGGGTCCTCATACCTTCTAAAGAAATTTTCACTTTCTGGCAATGTATCAACAGACCATAAATCTTTAAATACATAATAAAATTATACAAAATTTTGCTATTGCATTAAGACCTCTTTCTATTCTTGTAAAGTCATAAAATAATACAGTACAATTTTGGAATAGAAAGTTTACTATGGTGCACATAACTTCATAATATAGTTATTAACATACAACTTAAATTTAAGGAATTTCAGAATTACATTCTCTTAAATAAGTTAATAATTAAGTAATACTTTTGATATTTAGATTTAAAAAATCATACAAATATAAAGAAAAATAGTGAGAAATGTAACTAATTACTCATTAAAACTAATGAGTAATTAGTTTGATTAAACAATGAGTAGATAAATATTCAATTATCTTAATGATATTAATTCTTTCTGTGAATATGTAACTGTGTATGCAAAAAAAAATTAAATTTACTTTTTCTTTAGAATTTTTTAAATCTTACGGACTGGGATATAACATGCAGTTTTAAATTCTTTTGTAATTTTTTATTAAGCGGGATTATACATGGTTTCTGCGCACTTGGAAAGTCATGGAAAATCATGGATTTAGACAATGGATTAATTTTGTCATGGAAAGTCTTGATTTTTCAAGTAAAATGAGTAAAAGTCATGGATCCGCTAAACTTCCGATTAAATAAAAATGCATTGAATTGTTTAATTCTATTTTTACTTGTCATTTGGCTGAAGTTACTGAGTTTGGTATTTATGTATTATCCTATTGACCATATTGCCAAGTAAAATTTGTTCACCAAGGAAACTCAAAGCAAGAAAGCTTAATGGGTGGGTAAATGTATATTCTGGTTTTTTTCTTAAATTGTAGATTAAAATTTTATTAATATAATATTCATTATTTTTTAATAAAAATTAGTTAAGATTTTTGCACAAAATATAAGTTTATCTCTAGGGATATTGTATATAAACATTATAGGGTTATATTTGGCTATTATTCATGGTCACCTGGATAATACCCAAGTACCCTGAATTCAAATTGGAAACCTTTTGATTGAAAAATTGCTATATGATTAAACTTAGGTATGTAGATACAACAATTTATTTTTATGTATGTGAGTTTATTAACACTTATAAAGTAAATTTATTGTTTTTTTTTTTTTTGTGATAAAATTCCTGTAATTTCTCTAAAAGCATATATTTTATTTGTATGTACATCAGAAGTTTTATTCATATATACTTTAACGAAAGCTTTTTAAAGTCATGGAAAATGATCTGCTAAATCAGGGAAAGTCATGGATTTGAAAAATTTTATTTTGGCAGATACCCTGATTATATCTTTAATTTATAAACTTAGAAATAGGTCTGAAATTACTCATAAATTTTTGTGTATTCTTCAAAGAGTAGTCTAAATAAAAATACTACTTTCGTCATGCACCGAGAGCATTTTATGATGCATGACACCTCTTAACACAGTGGGAAAAAAGAGTGAAGTCATTCCCCAACTGTCGTTATCATTGTTACACTTGGTCATCGGGGGAAAAATCAGTGACCTTGAAGTGCCTATTGAGTTTACACAGAGTATAGTTTAGTCCATGGCATTCATGGACCCTTCAAGGCCCATTTGGTCATGAGTAACTCCAGGATTGTCCCAGTGGTGGTTGGCAAATTGCAAATACCGTACAGCCCCTCCGTTAAAGTGCCCATAGGACTGCAATCACCATAAGTGAGTAACTGCAGCAGAGTTGCAATCAAAAAGGAAAAAATTTAGAATAAGTCTGGATACTCAAGCTGGCCTCATATCCTTGACACCAGAATTAGGGAAGATGAAAAAATATATAATGCTAAAAAAAATGTAGTATTAGTTCATATTTAAATTATAACTTATACAATGTGCTAAATAAACATTATAGAAAATAAATAAACATACACACTAAAGTAACATTATATAAAATTTATCTTTCGTATTTCAAATCTTTTATATTTACAGCTGTTTAAACTTGGTTTCTTTCTCTTATATCTTATAACTTTATTAGTAGATAGTTATGTTTATTTTCTGAGACATGCAAATTAACTTTTCCTTAATGGTATCAATTTTTAATATGTGTTTATTTTCTATCAAAATAATTTTATCCTTTTGTAGATTTTTAGGAGAACTGATCCTGGGGTTTTGAAATTTTGAAATTAATATTGGGTTTTCCTTGAAACAAATAGCGGAACGATGGCCAATTGTTTAGGGTGCTGGCCTTTGGTACCAGAGTTTGTGGGTTCGAATCCTACAGTGGCATGGATGTTCGTAGCCGTTCGGAATCGGCTTTAAGCTGTAGGTCCCAGTCTCATTAGCCCTCGTGTTGCAAAAAGTAGACTGTAGGACTCTAAACCAACCTTGAAACAAATAAATTAAAATTAGTTTTACTCAATTTTGATTTTTTTTTTTAATTATTGACTTATATATTTGTCAATTACGGAGGAACTACTATCTTTATTCATAGACGTGACTGTACATGTATATCACTATGTAATATACAGTTGGATATCTATTTAACAAAATTGCTAAATATTTAAATAAGTAAATAAGGAAAATTACTTTAATTTTTTTCACATTTTAAAGCACATGAAACAGATTTTAAAGTTATAAAAACTAAATACTAGTTAATAAAGACTATATAAAAAATAATTAATCACACTTTTTGTTTTGAAGGTGAAAGGGAGATATTGAAAGTTTTTCTAGTTGAATGGACTCTGAACAGTGAGGTGGACATGATTACACTTCCTGGTTGAAATGCAAAGACTGACATATGATTTTGCTACTCTTGTTGGGTTAAGCATCTTTTAAAACCAGTTCCAGGTCACTGGTTGTCACAAAAGAAAGAATAAGATTGAAATGGCAGCATTTTAAAGAAAAGTTACAGCTCTTTAAACATCAGTGACAGCTGTCAAAACAAAACAGAAGTAGCGACTTCAGAATCGGAAGTTGTGAATTTAAAGACTTTTAAAGAGCATTTTTTGGACAAAACTTTTTAAATTTTCTTGAAAATTAGTTTAAACATTTTTCTAGTATTTTTAATAATTAGCAACTAGGCAATTAGAAAGTTTTGAAGCAAGAAATTGTGGTGAATTTTAAACATGTATTTTAATTTTTTAATAGTTAAAGTTGCTTTCATAAACTTCAAATGCGTTTTTCTTAGAACGGTATTTTTAATAAAATGTTGAAACTTGAAATGTGATTTCTCAAAAATTTCTTAAAATATTGTGTTGAAAATTATTATGAATGCTTTTGACAGTACTTACTAGTAAATAACCTAAAAGCTTTAAATTTGAATAATTTCTAATGATGTTACACTCATAGTTAGATATAAAGGTAATGAAAATGTGTTAAAAATTCAATGTGTATGGTTTTGGAGTACCAAAATTTTTACCAAATGTAAATTAAGCAAAGATTTTAGGTGATTCACTAGTTTAGTGTATAAGAAATGTGTTGCATCAAAAAATATTGAAATAATTTAATTTATTAAAAAGTTAGACCTTTTGAAAAAACCCATTTTTTGTACTAAATTTTCTTCATTTATTAGAAATTTTATAAAAAACTCCAGGAATAAATTTTTTTAAGTGCATTTCTCTGTGATAATATAAAAAATAAATCTTAAAATGCAAAAACATGAACTAGTCTCTACGTTTAAAGTAAAAAGTTCTCCAAACGTAGACGGATACTTTAAATAGAAAATGCATTTAGCTGTTAATGTTTTTTTTTTTTAATGAAACAATTTGCAAAATGTTCTTGATTCTATGACAAAAGAATAATGGTTTTTGTTAAATAATTTTTGGTTGAATTAAGTTTTACTGTAACTAATGGTTTTGCTTTTATTTTTTATACAACTCATTTTTTGAGTAAACACAATTTGACATTTTTAGAGCAATCTTGTAAGGAAATAAGATAGCTATAGATTGTAAACTATGTATAAAATATAAACTAATATTTTTATTACAAAATATTATTGAACTAGCTGTTTAATTTTAAGTCTAATTACAAAACAATAATTGAACTAAGTTACATATTCATCAGATTTTCTTTCCCTTTTGCATTATATTTAAATCACTCTTTATTTATTTCAGTATCTACTCTTCAGTATGAATCAGGTGTAACATACAAATATAATTACCAGTTTACAGTACTTTTAAATGAGGACTCAAATATCACTAGTCGCAGTGCATCTGTGGGACAAAATGTTGGTTATAAAGTTTCATTAGAATTCTTGTTAACCAATATTTGGCAAAGTCCTTCTAATCAGAAAGAGAATTTGCTCAAACTTGAGGTAAATAGTTCTTATTTTATACTTTAAATTAAAATGCATGTTAAAAAGATATGAAATTAATATAAGTTCCTATAATTTCAAAGTGAATGCATAGTTATTTATAATTTATGAAACTGTACACTTTAAAGGTTAATCTCTTCTGGTTCAATCTATTAAACCATTACTTCTGTCTATCTATATAAAGATCAATATTTAACACATTAATACCTATCATTCCTTTTTAGGTGTAAAATAAAATGTTTGTAGAATTTTTATGTTTTCTTGGAACTAGCTTTTCAGCAAAGGTAGATAGCAATCTTATAAAGAATTTACCAAATTTTAAAATATCAGCCGTTATTTATAGTTTTCTCATTTAGATTGACATCTTAAGATTTTTAGGCCTTGCTTATAAATTTTTTCAGTAGGTACATCGACTGAAATCATGTGACAAATAGCTTATCTGAGATAAGGCATCACTTTACTGAACTGTGTTTGCATGTGATACCAAATAAATATCTTATCAGAATATTTTTTATATAAAAAGCCTCTTATGATGTCTTTATATCTTTATCTGTGATAAAGCTTTACTTTACTGAACTGTGTTTACATATGATATCAAATAAATATCCTATCAATATATATAAATTTTTGTATAAATATCATCCTATGATGCTTAAAGTGATAGTTGATCACTAATGAAAACAAGTTTAATCTTCATAATTGTTTAAATTTTGTGTTTTACTCTGTGCCACGGCCCAACTAAGATACTTTTGTGCCAAGGGCACAATCCAATTTTTGTGCCCTCTGCCCCCATGCAAATTTATAACGACAAGTTATTATCATAATTACAGTCATATAAAAATTATAATATTGAATTAGCAAGCAGATTTAGGAAATTAGCATTAGAGTAATATTCAAAATCAAAAACACCAAATTTTCATTTTACGTAATCATTATCTCTGTTTAGCCATGCTAAAAATTGAGGACTTTTAAAGTCCTAGAGTGACCCCCTTTTTTAATTTTTACCTTCTCACACTCACAAGATCTGTGGTGCAGAAAATAAATAATAGTAGAATTAAAAATAATTTAAATTGATGAGACGATTTAATGGTTTATAGTGGTATGTTGCTAATAATCTGTTTTATAAATATGCAATAACCCATAGGATAAAAAGAGCACCAAGTTTGTTGAGGGAATTAATTATCAGGTAAATAACAGTAAAATTAAAGTAAATAGAAAAAAAATATAGTTCATGTCAAACACAATTACCTTGTACAGTAATTTATTAAAACTTAACGATGGTAGTGTAAGTTTGCAATTTTTCCCCACTTAATATGTGTTTCAAACTCTTGACTAAATTTTTGTGCCCAGGGCATGTGTCCCAAGTGCCCGGGTGATAATCAGGCCCTGCTCTGTGCAGTCCATAATTCCTTAGATTTAAGATAATCCTGTATTTATCAGGAATGAGTGATACATTAATTGATTAATTTCTTCTTGACTTTTTTTCTTCTCATTTTCTAATATAGCTTTTTTTCTTTTTCTCTTTTCATTTTTCACATAATACACTTTTAACTTCAGCTTTGCATTACATCTTTCCATATATTATGTTATGAATTATTTTTTGCATTTATTGGTAAAATATGTTTTAAATTATTAAGTTTTTCTTTTAACACATTGTTGACCAGTAATTTTACTGAAAATTTATCTCATATCACCAGCTATTAGCACAATTTGATTCATAATCACTCAGACAATCAGATAAAGCATCCACGTATAATTCATTGAAAGATTCTTCATTATGTTTCGTCATCGTTTTTTAAAATTTTTTTAATTATTAAATATTTTTTACAACAAAAGATTTAGCGGGTCTTATAAGTGAGAGAAACAGTTTGTGTTATACTGACCAATACTTGCAATATATGGCCGCCAACAGAGAAAAGAACAACAATACAAAAAAAATGGATCACGAGATTACTCGTGGCCGGTCAGCAACAATTAGCCATAAAAACACAAGTAAACTCGTGACCGGTCAACAATGTGTTAAGGCAAAATTGATTTTTGTAATTTTCTTATGTTTTAAAATACATTTTTCTTTTGTTGCAGGTGCTCAAACCTACCCTTCATGTTTCATCAACCATGCATTCACCAGATGGAATCAACAAACATTGGTCAAAATTAGATAATTTATCATATCCACCTATTTATATTCATTTTGATGATGGCATGGTGAAAAAAGTATATGTACTTCCAGATTCACCATCCATGATCAATATAAAAAAAGGACTTTCAAGTTTGTTCCAGCTACATGTATCAAATAATGTTGTAAAAGAGGTTAGTTTAGTTATGGTTAATTGCATAGATATTAAATAACTTATTTACTTTCTAAATCAAATTAAATAAGCATATTTACAGAGCAGTGCAGTGCATATTTACAGAGCCTTTTTAAGACTGTGGTAAATATACTTACTACCAAAGTCATTAATAACTTCAGGAAAAGCAATTAAAATTGATAAAAGTCTTGATCCCATAGCAGTGTTTTAACAATTAAGGTTAGCTTTGGAGAAAAAAGAGATAACATTAAGAATCCAATTTCTTCTGGCCATAAATCTTTATATATTTTATTTGTATATTTTCATCCATTCAGTACAAATGCTTTTTCAGATTGTAGCGTTTCCAAAATATGCTCTATAAATATTAGCAGAATGATGGCCGATTGGTTAGGGTGCTGGCCTTCGGTACCGGAGTTTGTGGGTTCAAATCCCACAGTGGCATGGATGTTTGTAACCATTCGGAATCACCTTTAAGCTGTAGGTCCCTGTCTCGTTAGCCCTCGTGTTGCAAAAAGTAGACCGTAGCACTC
>CM063499.1:57170032-57345032 GCA_032207245.1 Pardosa pseudoannulata
CTATCTGGTGTTGCCAGATTCCAATTGATACAGAGTTCTTTTATTCTGGCTGTTGCCAGATACATTACAAAGGGAGACTGGCTTTGTGGGGTGGCCCAATACTCGTGATCTGCCCACTACCACCGGGATATACCTGGGGGTCCTCGCGGCCATATCGGTTCAGTGCTCGATTGACCAGACAATGAAGACCACAAAGAAGATAAGGGTAGCAGACCGAGACTTAAAGCTGAAAGTCGATTCTGAATGGCTGCGAACCTACACCAGACGGGTATGAATCATCGGACTCCTGTCCCGAAAGATAGCGCTTTATCTATTCATCCCCGTCTAGCTATAAATTGCTTCGTACGTGCTATTTATGTTGCTCTTTAAACATTTTTAAGTCGTCTTATTTATCATTATGTAGAAAAAGGTGACTGTATCTATCCCAATCAACCAACTTGTGCAATATGGTATGGTCTCTTTTTTATAAGAAAATAAATTTTGCATCAAATTTTTATTTTATATTCTTATGCATCGGAAGCTTTAATTAAGCAGTTATTCCTTAGATAAAAAATACTGAGATTTGTATTTCTCCAATTTTTTCTATTAACGAAACACTTGCTGCGTTTTTAAATTTTGGATTTTTTAAGGAACACTATAGTACATATGGAACTTTCAGTTATAATAAATGATAACACATATATATTCTTAAAAAATAAATATTTATTCCATTTCAACTTACTTATAAAAGGAGCCTTTTTCAATTTTTATTTTACAAAAAATTATTAAAATTTTAATTGATATCTAAAACATATTCAATGAAACTAATAAAACAATTTTTTTTCTTTCCAACAACATTTATATATATATATATATATATATATATATATATATATATATATATATATATATATATATATATATATATATATATATATATATATATATATATATATATATATATATATATATATGTGTGTGTGTGTGTGTGTGTGTGTGTGTGTGTATCGTGATCCAGAAATAAGGAGAATGGAAAACAGTCTTTCTTGATAACAATGAGTTTATTAAATCATCTTTTCTTCTAAAAGTAAAACCTGCTCCATGTTCATTGTTCGGGGCGGAGACACCCAAGAGTGTGTGTTCACAGTTCCATGTCTACGCGCCTACTGAAACTTATCTGTTTGCAAGCTCATCAAATAGTTCAAAAATGCATCCGCTTGACCAGATGGTCCCAGAAGTTTACGCGAGCGGGGGTCTTTTTCATTTATTTTATTATTATAAAAGAGTTCCCTTGTTAAAATCGCTTTTAACTGACGTAATTTCCAACTACCCCTTTTTAGACCTGACATATATATATATATATATATATATATATATATATGTATATATATATATATATATATATATATATATATATATATATATATATATATATGAATCCTGGAATTCCAAATTACTTTAAGACTAGGTAATGTTAGAAACCTGAAGTCTTATGTCGGATACAGCATCAAGTTAGTTTCTATAATTAAATCTTGTGGCAGTGTAATGTAAAAATATCACTTCACATAAATACGTATTTACATTTTATTATTTACTCTAATTTACTTAATCTTTAAATACTTGTTTTATGCCGGATTTTTCAAATCAACTGATATTGCGAAAATACCTGTGTTCATATATCTAGAACAGTTAATGTGTCCTTGTTGGTTGGTTGGTTGGGAGCACTATGGTCTACTTTTTGCAACACGAGGGCTAATGAGACCAGGACCTACTGCTTAAAGCCGATTCCGAACGGCTACGAACATCCATGCCACAGTGGAACTCGAACCCACGAACACCGGTTCCGAAGGTCAGTGCCCTAACCATTCGGCCATTGTTCGGCAATGAGTCCTTGTGGAATGTTGCTTTGGAAACAATGACAAATGCAATAGTTCCTGAATTTCATATTCTAATTTCTCAAATCTCAAGCTTTACTTCTTCTTCCTTAATAAATCCAGTCCAGGAGAGGATTAAAGTGGGAAAACTCCAGGTTGATCATCGTGGGGCATCTTGACCAGCGAATCAATCAATTTTTAAAAATCATAATGTTTACGAATGTAGTATAATTTTACAACTCTGATACAACAGACGCTGTTTTCTCGGCTAATAACATTCATTTTGCGTAATTCATGATTATAATACTAGTTAAAAATAAGAAATTAACGACTCTGAAGGATATCTTGACCAGACGTCAAATTCTGGAACTAATAAAATCTTATAAAATTTGAGCGTATAATATAGTGTAATTTAAAATTTTTGCTTATCTTAACTTCAGTCAGATTTCGAAAGATACGGAAGAATGTTATATGATTCATTAGAAGAGATACAGAATCAAAAGCAAAAATTCCTTCTTCTGAAGAAATGCCAAACGATGGCTTAATGGTAGAGAGCTACTCTTCGGTACCGGAGCTTGCGAGTTTGAATCCCGCTTCTGGCATGGATGTTCGTAGCCATTCGGAATCGGCTTTAAGCAATAGGTCCCGGTCTTATTAGATTCTCCCATAGAAAAAAATCACTCGATGCGATCCAAATTAAACGATTCCCTTCAAAAACAACGAACAGCGAAATTTAACCTTGAACTTTTTTTTCCTTGAAAGCGATAGAAAATGTTTTGGATGTCATTAGTCCTCTTGAGCAAAACAGTAGACTGCATCAAAACCCGAAGAAAATCAAATTTTTAAATAATAGCACGTCCTTTTAAGATCTAAAACATCTGAAATAGCACGTCCTTAAATCGCGTACCCTCCAAGTCGAAATTGTTGCTATAGAGCGACGAGTAGATTTCGTCGACGTCTTATGGATCTCAAAGAGAGCACACCTCGGAACTCCTATAGAGCTTCATACGACGCGAACTGGATATTTTTCGACGTCTTATAGAGGAAGGCGTTTGTATGAAGTGAGGTATTATAGACGTCTGATAGCGATCGGTGTGTTGTTTGGGACCCCTTGTCTATGAGTTGTAGAACCTAGAATTTCCGAATGTACCAAGTATGAATCACTTCAAGATGTTTTACTGTAAATCTTTACTTTAAATCCCAAATGACAATCCTTCATTAGATGACTTTTAAAACCAGTTAAAAATTCAGACGTTATGGCCTACTATAGTAGGCCTATAATAACCTATAGGTTATTCAGTGTAAAATGTAATGTATAAAGATATATATGTTACATTACATACCTTTTTAGTACTCATTATTATATACATTATTTATTCAATTTAATGTCGATATTAATTGCCGACAGGTCGTTTATTCACCAAAAACTCAAATGAAAGCAACTTGCCTCTTCCCAGAAGCTATTGTTGACAACTATTCAACCTTTTTGCTTTTACATCCAACCTCAATGCATTAAAAGAAAAAAACATGTACGAACGTGAAATAATCCAAGAAAATAATTTATCTTTATATTTCATTTTAAAAGTGCCCTAAGAAGATAGCCTAATTGAGAAGGAGAACAAACTTATGAACGCTACACAGTACTATTTATAAAGTATCAAGTGCATTACATATATCGACCTGGTTTAAAATTTAAATATTATTTCAGTTTTCTTCAAATCAAATTTCCCAGATGGATCTTCCAAAAGCCAAACTGCACTTGATTCACGTAACCCGTTTACATCAAGGTTGGAAAATCTTGGCATTATACCCTTGGCGTACGTTTAATTATGTCTAAAATTTATTTAAATATCAGTTTTTTAAAAATACTTTCTATATCAATCATATAAAACATTTTTATTTAAAAAAATAAAAAGGATATCTCCGAGATTTACTAAGAGGAAATATTTTTAACTCATACATTTAAATAAACTTTAAAAATCGAATTTTAGTGTTATTATTGCCATTCACATTTTAAAATATTACTTTGCAGCTTTTAAGAGCACTGAATAGATATCAAATATGTTTATCACGTAGATTAACACAAAATATAAGAAGCGAGTAAAATATAAACAAAAGCTCTTGACCTTGACAACACAAACATCAGCTAGACACGTGAGTACAGAGCGGAGAAGATAAAATCGCTTCACTGTTTCGTCCTCGAAGTGGAGCGTACTCTTTAACATTCACTTAAGCTTAAAACTTGATTGAACTGTAATTGTGTTTAAAAATATGTCTTCTTCAGATTCATCTCTAGTTCATGTTCCAGACATTGATAATTTGTTAAAATTGGATCAGTACCTGAAGCCCCACGAAACAGAAATACGCCGCCGGTGAGTACTTATAAGTATTAATTTTCTTTCTCAATGATTATATATAAGCTTAAATTACGAGTACCGAAGTTAGAGTGACTTTTCGCAATTTTATGTTAATAACTTTTTAATTTTGTTTCTTTTACTTTTTGTCACCTTTACAGCCCAATGGTGTTCTTTGTAGCCAGAAATGTGAGCCCAAGTGTCAGTCATATTTATATACGTTTCTACGGCTATGTAAAAGTACGATGGCCTCTAAGAATTTCAACAGCATTCGCGTATATATTTTTTTTTTGGTCACAAGACTACTAGCCTGGTGAAAAGGATACTAAACTTAATCAGGTCATTGAAGGTTATACTTTGCATTAATAGTATCTGAATAATATTAGTTCTATCGATGCTGGTGAAAATCAAATCAAATTCAGTGATTTACATTAAAACAATATAAAAACCTTCATAATTATTAAAGTTACTAAACAGAGAAAAATATAAGATTATATGAAATCATCATTAATGAATTAAAAAAAGAGAAACCTAAAAGTTTTAAGTTTGACATGTAGCAGATATCTTGCAGTAAGGAAACTCTCTGCACAGCTAGGAAAAATTAATATATAAACTTATTAGTTTATTGGGCACATGGTGACTTGCAGTGACATAGCAAAATTAACTGGCACTTAGGACACAACACCTTGGATCCCCTCCCCTCAAAAGACATACACTAATTTAATCTATATGCATGGTTTCCGCCCACCTGGAAAGTCATGGAAAATCATGGATTTAGACAATGGATTAATTTTGTCATGGAAAGTCTTGATTTTTCAAGCAAAATGAGTAAAAGTCATGGATCCATTAAACTACGGATTAATAAAATGCATTGAATTGTTTAATTCTATTTTTACTTGTCATTTGACTGATGTTACTGAGTTTGGTATTTATGTATTATCCTATTGACCATATTGCCAAGTAAAATTCGTTCACCAAGGAAACTCAAAGCAAGAAAGCTTAATGGGTGGGTAAATGTATATTATTCTGGTTTTTTTTTTCTTAAATTGTAGATTAAAATTTTATTAATACAATAATAATTATTTTTTAATAAAAATTAGTTAAGATTTTTGCATAAAATATAAGTTTATCTCTAGGGATATTGTATATAAACATTATACGGTTATATTTGGCTATTATTCATGGTCACCTGGATAATACCAAATTACCCTGAATTCAAATTGGAAACATTTTGATTGAAAAATTGCTATATGATTAAATTTAGGTATATAGATACAACAATTTATTTTTATGTGAGTTTATTAACACTAATAAAGTAAGTTTATAGTTTTTTATATGATAAATTTCCTGTAATTTCTCTAAAAGCATATATTTTATTTAACATGTACATAAGAAGTTTGTATGTACATAAGAAGTTTTATTTATATATACTTTTAACGAAAGCTTTTTAAAGTCATGGAAAATGATCTGCTAAATCAGGGAAAGTCATGGATTGGAAAATTTTTATTTTGGCAGATACCTTGTATATGTTATACCATTTGGCACCCCTCTGCAAGAGGTGCTGTTTAGATGACAGATCCCCTGTTTGCTGCTCCTCTAGTGGTTGGAATATACTAGAAGACTTTGTATAAAAGTATAATATATACAAACAAAAAAGATTGGTTTTTATTAAGTTGTAAAAGTGAATAGGGTTGACTTAAGAATTGGGTTCCCCTGCCAACTTGGCGATAATGGTTTGAGTATGGTCGCCTAACATTTTCTCTTGATCTCACCGTGTCCAAGCAAGCTGTATCTACATTATAATTTATATGTTATTTGCATCCAACTCTCCTTGTGTAACTCTTTTTTATATAGTAAAAGTGCCCAATGCTTAAAAAAATTAGATATAACAAACCATTAACGGTTCACTATGGCTGATTTTTAATAATTTGGAGCTGTTTTGTTTGTGAACTGTTAATGGATTAATTGCCCATAAATATAAATGTCCGTTTTTCATGTCGTTTTCTTTAATTAAGAGCATATATTTCTATTACGATGACGTATTGTGCATTCATTAAAGTCGCCAGAAGAAGCAAGAAATACAATGTTTGGATGGATTGCCTTTGTGTTTTAGTAAAAATCTCCAATATTTTTGCCAAATTTGCCAAGGGAAACCCTATTCTTAAGTTAACCCAGTGAATAATCCACTGTAAAAGTAAATATCGCACAGCTGTTCAGTGTTTCAAGATTTATCATCAAAGCTGTTCCAACAAGAGAATTGCTATTGAAAGGACAAATTATTTAGTGACAGGAAAACAAAATTATGGAGGAGTAAGAAGCTGACTTATTGTACAGTATATAAATTACAATCCCCTATATAATAATAGCCTAAGTTATCTGTACGTCTGTCCTCCAATTTATGAAGCGGTTGGACCTGGAATAGAAAGAGGCATCCTTTCAGAGCGAATAAAATTTATCTTCTCCTAAACTATCGATCCAATTCTAAAATAAATTTGTATAGATATGCTTCATATCACTTCAAAAAATACTGTCGTCTTTAAAATGTTCGAAATCCAACCCTTCCCTCCTTTTTGAGAGTTTAATGCCATTATTTCAAGCCCCATTTTCCCCGGTTAAGAGCAAGCGATTAAATTTATCCATTTATCACTTAATAAATAGGTAAAAATAACAAGTTTTTCTATCATTGTGACGTCATTCCTTTAAACATCTCATTTAATCATTTCATATTTTAAACTATTTAAATATCGTCTACACTATTTTAATATCTCTGAACTTAGATATGACGTAAATGATTTTCTTTTATATTTGGCTTAAATAATAGATTAGGTACATTGTGATAATTTTAAACTTTGATCATAGATTATTTTTGATGCAATAATAATTTTATCGCCGGTATTAACAATAAATTATTTTCATTTATGTCTAGGAGCCTATTTCACGAACTAATAAATATCTAACTTTTAATTTATATATATTTGGAAATTAAGAAGTTTGTTCTTTTGTGTGTTTATTATACATAACCATACGGTTTGACTAAATGAATTCAATGCGATTCTAAACTGCATTCACAGGATCGGGAGACTCTAGAGGAGTATGACGATAAATAATTTAGTGAGAGTGAACCAGATAGTTCTCAGCCAAAAAACAAACATTTTTTACCTGCCTCATTGGGTACTTTACAGTTCTGGAATATTAAAAATGTTACTAATCCCGTCATATGATGGGCTACATGCTAGTTATGATATATTAAGCATTTAAAGTTTTAGCCATACAAAAGGAATGAAGAAGAATATTATTTATATATAATTAAATAGTAAATATATGTCTAGGTTTTTCTATGATAACTGTTGTTTTATTTTTTCAGTTATGGATGCTTTCAAACATTATGTAATAAAATTGAACAGCATGAAGGAGGATTTACTAAATTTTGTAGGAGTTATAAACATTTTGGCATTCATGCAACTGAAAATAATGGCATTTATTGTAAAGAATGGGCTCCTGGTGCAGAAGCTGTTTATCTACGAGGGGATTTCAGTAAGTATTAATTTTCAGTATTTTTATTTTAATATTGTAGTGATCTAAGTCTAAATGTATATACATGGAATTCCGCACACCTGGAAAGTCATGGAAAATCATGGATTTAGACAATGGATTAGTTTTGTCATGGAAAGTCATGATTTTTCAAGTAAAATGAGTAAAAGTCATGGAAAGTCATGGATCCGCTAAACTACCAATTAAAAAAAATGCATTGAATTGTTTAATTCTATTTTTACTTGTCATTTGGCTGAAGTTACTGAGTTTGGTATTTATGTATTATCCTATTGACCATATTGCCAAGTAAAATTTGTCCACCAAGGAAACTCAAACCAAGAAAGCTTAATGGGTGGGTAAATGTATATTATTCTGGTTTTTTCTTAAATTGTAGATTAAAATTTTATTAATATAATATTCATTATTTTTTAATAAAAATTAGTTAAGATTTTTGCACAAAATATAAGTTTATCTCTAGGGATATTGTATATAAACATTATAGGGTTATATTTGGCTATTATTCATGGTCACCTGGATAATACCAAAGTACCCTGACTTCAAATTGGAAACATTTTGATCGAAAAATTGCTATATGGTTAAACTTAGGTATGTAGATACAACAATTTATTTTTATGTATGTGAGTTTATTAACATTTATAAAGTGAGTTTATAATTTTTTTTATGATAAAATTCCAGTAATTTTTCTCAAATCATTTATTTTATTTGTATATACATCAGAAGTTTTATTCATATATACTTTTAACGAAAGCTTTTTAAAGTCATGGAAAATGATCTGCTAAATCAGGGAAAGTCATGAAAAGTCATGGATTTGAAAAATTTTATTTTGGCAGATACCCTATATATATATATATATATATATATATATATATATATAATAAAATACATAAATAAATGCATAAATTATATAATCTTGACTAATCCTTGTAAATAAAATTATTTTAGTAGTAAGAATTTTTTTAATTCTGTAGATTTTTAAGTTATATATATACTTATTTTAAATTTATCCTAAATATTGATAATTCCAGAAAAAATATCATAATTATTTTTTATTAAAGATGTTAATTTCTTTTTTTCTTGTTCATTATTAATATTTAAAATCTTTAATAATAAAGTTAAGCATATCTTGTCTTCAGAAAAACCCAACCCAGTGGGTTTTTTCAGGGTTTTGGGTTTTTTTTGGGGGGGGTTTTATCATGTTTTTTTCTATACTTTAAAAGAGTTTTTTGAGCTTTTTTGGGGATTTGAAAACTATTCAGGTTTTTTGTTATGTAAGAGGACAAGATATATAATTAATTGTATGATTAAAATAAATTTAAAATGTTAATCACTTTTTAAAGTTAAAAATTTTAAAAATCAATTTTAAATTATGCAGAAGAAATTTTTGTCTAAATTAAAGGAAATTTTGAAATCTTAAAATAAATTATTTTTTACATATTCTAAAATTTTTCTAACATCAAAAAACTAGTTTTGAATGGCGATTATTTTATACTAAAAGTTGGCTTTGAAATAGTTGCATTTGAAGTTTTTTCTTTTCAATAAAATGTATTAAATTATTGCTCTATATTTATTAGCAGTATTGTATTATTAAAACATTCAGAAGATATTTTTTTAGTTAATTTGTAAGTTATATATGATAAATAGCAGAATTAATTATATATATTATCCCCATGTTTATTATTTGCAGTTGTTATACATATTTTTTACCTAATTTTTCTTGTCCATTTTTTGATTAATTTTATCACATGTAATACTTCAATATTCTTATTTTTTTTCATCATACATTCTTATTAACTTTGTTTAATTTAGATTTTATTGTATTTGTTATACAGATAACTATTTTTCCCTGAAAAGTTTTTAAGTTTTTGTTTTTTCTAGCAGTTTAGGCTCCCTCAAATTAAAAAAAATTCTAGGATCATTGTCAATGATGAAATATGTAATATATATATTATAGATTTAGTTCAATATATTTATTGTTAGTTAAATATGTGGAATTTTAAATAAAGATTTTGAGAACTCAATTTTGAAAACACCCTCTTGGGTTTTTTTGAAAAAAACCCGCCCGGGGTTTTTCGGGTTGGGCAAATGAAGCCAATCCTGTCTATGTGTAAATGTATATATATAATAAAATACATAAATAAATGCATAAATTATATAATCTTGAATAGTCCTTGTAAATAAAATAATTTTAGTATTAAGAATTTTTTAATTCTGTAGATTTTTAAGTTATATATATATATATATATATATATATATTCCAGAAAAAATATAATTATTTTTTATATATATATATATATACTTATTTTTTTTCCTGTTCATTATTAATATTTAAAATTCCAATAGTAAAGTTAAGCATATCTTGTCTTATAAACCCAGTGGGTTTTTTCAGGGTTTTTTTTTTTTTCTCGTTTTATCACGTTTTTTTATACTTTAAAGAGTTTTTTTTTTTTGGGGATTTGAAAACTATTCAGGTTTTTTGTTATGCAAGAGGACAAGATATATAATTAATTGTATGATTAAAATAAATTTAAAATGTTAATCACTTTTTAAATTTAAAAATTTAAAAAATCAATTTTAAATTATGCAGAAGAAATTTTTGTCTAAATTAAAGAAAATTTTGAAATCTCAAAATGAATTATTTTTTACATATTCTAAAATTTTTCTAAAATCAAAAGACTAGTTTTGAATGGCGATTATTTGATACTAAAAGTTGGCTTTGAAATAGTTTCATTTGAAGTTTTTTTTTCAATAAAATGAATTAAATTATTCCTCTATATTAATTAGCAGTATTGTGTTATTAAAGCATTCAGAAGATATTTTTTTAGTTAATTTGTAAGTTATATATGATAAGTTAATTGGTCAATTGTTTGTGTGAACAAGTTTTTCCCTTATATCATAACAGCTGATAAAGATACTTATATCACTGACTGGATAACATTTAGAATAAGTTGTATATAATATAGAAAGTTCTTGTAATTAGTTTATGTTTTTGTAAATATACTTAAGCCCTCTGGTAATTCTTTTTTAGCCATATTATTTCTTTTTAATATTGGCTGAAAGACGTCAGTTTCTTTATCTTGGAAGAAATACTGGTTGTTTTGGTTTTTAATTGTTTCTATAATTTTTTCATTGTATTTGTTATACAGATAATTATTTTTACCTGAAAATTTTTTAAGTTTTTGTTTTTTTCTAGCAGTTTAGACCCTCCTCAAATTAAAAAAAATTCTACGCTCATTGTCAAAGATGAAATATGTAATATATATTATAGATTTGACTCAGTATTTTTATTATTAGTTAAATATGTGGAATTTGAAATAAAGATTGAAAAAAAAACCCATTTGGGTTTTTTCAAGTGGTATTTTTTTTTTTTTTAAACCCGTCCTGGTTTTTTCGGGTTGGGCAAATCAAGCCAACCCTGCTTGTCTTACATGATGTTTTTAATCGTGTTTGAATAAACCAGTATAAGAAGAAGCAATGATTTAAAGCAGTCAAAATATTTTTTAAACTAGTCGTTTAAAAGAAACTTAAAGCTAGTATAAGATTGCTTATAATTTTCAACTGTTGCAAATTTTATTCAACATAATTTGCATATGCTTTTATAAATAATATAATAAAACTATAGTGTCTGTATATATTTATTTATATATAGAATAAAATTAAAAATTTTTAGTGTTCATAAATAAAATTTATTATTCTATGAAAGTTCTTCTTTATTTTTCTTAAACTCTATATCTTCAATTAAATTTTTTTTAATATTCTTTTTAATGAAATCTATATTAAATTAGTGTACAGAGTTATTTTCTGTATTTACATGCCTGAAAATGGATATTGCATTTTGTAATATTTAACTAAATTTATTTTGATAGATGACTGGAAGAGGGTAACATATCCCTTTAAAAAATTAGACTTTGGAAAATGGGAACTGGAAATTCCTCCAAATGCTGATGGTTCATGTCCTATAGCTCATAACAGTAATATCAAGGTTTGTTATTTCTTTGTTTTTCATATATAAGAATTTATTTCCTTTTTTACTTATCAGTTAGTGAAGTAATAAATGATACAGGACTTTAAAGTTAAATTAGTGGAATGTTTTATCTTAATTTGACTAAAGTAAATTTGATTCTGACTTTTTGTATCACTAATATTTATGCATCCATGATAACAAATAGTATTTATCTTCCTCAAAAAATTTTATTACTTAATGTTCCATACACCTACATTATTACTTAAGGAACAGATGCATTATAGACGCCGATCCCATCTGCCATGTTTTATTTTGGCGAGCGACAGAAAATTGCCTGTTTTGAAAAATCACCAAGTAGAAAAACATGGTGACGGTACATGTTTTCTGAAAGATCACCTAAAAAAAGAAAAAACTGAATGAACTAAATCAGAAGTTACAAGGTGAAAATAAACAAATGAAAAAAATGCATATTTTGAATATTGCATGATAATAAAATATTTTGAATAATTTCTTGTTCTATTTTTATATGTGCAGCCCACCTCAGTTCAGTGAATTGTTTTTTGGTCCACCAACTGATTTGGGTTGGACACCCTTGTCCTAGTCTTATTACAAAATAATAGCCCATAGTGATCTAAAGCAAAACCAAAGATTTCAATACTTTTCTTGTACTACACATATGAGAAAATACAATGTTTTAAAAGCTTCATATGTTTGGCAACCAGTCGTAGTAAATATAATTGTTTTATGTTGTTATAGCTTGTAATTTTAACTCCCTCTGGTAAAATGGAAGATAGACTTTCTCCCTGGGCAACATATGTTGTACAACCAAAGAATTCTGTTGTGTATGATCAAAGATTTTGGAATCCACCACCAAATGAGGTGGGTGAGTATTTGTTCTCTCTGATTTATTGCTCTAGCAAAGTTATTCACTTTAATTCATTTAAATATGATAAAACTTTTTAAAAAATTAATTTTATTCTGTTTTGATATTTTGCATTAGTTATAAGACATATATTTTTTATATACTAGGGAATTAAAAACTTTTGAATAATGAATCTCAAATTCTAATTTTTCTCTCAAATCAAACATAGTCACTATTTTTATATTTTGAAATAGACCTGAATGATATAAAACTTTGTATGAAGTTGTAATATTGGGTCTTTTATTTCTTTCAATGCAAATAAATATATTAATATTCTCCCGTATCTTTCATATATTAGATGTTTATTTACAATTTGGGACATATGCTATTTTAGACATGTCACTTTTTAAAATATGTAAAAAAAATTATGTAACTGAAATTAATCTATTATAACTTATATGTGTAACTTAAAAATTCTTCAAAGTAAGTAAAATATACTGTGAGCACCATAACTTTTCATTGTAAATGTTAACACATTGCATGCGGGTCTGTTTCGTCATGGACTTATGCATGCAGGTGGCATATTTTGACTTGCCTCTCACACTAGTTGTCATTTAGTAAAATGACAATAAATCAAAAACTACTTCTTTAAATTATAAAAAATTTCAAATTTACGAATCACAACTTGTACTGGAGCTAGTAATTTGACAAACTAAATTTCTGGAAGGAATCAATGTAAATCGTTGCCTAGCAACAAACACCATACAATAGTGCCTTGTATTTATACATTTTCTCAAGGCCGTAGGCAAGGGAGTTGCCTTAGGGACCGGTCCCTCCCTGAAATTTCAAAAGTCTAAAAGACCGTTTTGTGGAAAGAAAATTGACGATGTGTGGGTTTGTCATCTGCCTAGCTGTGGAAAGAGAACAGTGTTCCCAGAAAGAGAAAGCTTTGGCTATAAATGTCTTGTGGGGCTGCAGGCTTTTACCTACCCCCACCCTCATCCCTTAGGGTCATTCGTCTCAAGATCGTTTTCTGCAATCCATTGTATATCGTCTTCCTGTCTGGGGTGCTCCATGGTGAGTACTTTGAGACAGATTCTGTCTTCTAAAATAGCTTCAATTTATTATGTTAGACTAAATTTTGGTATTAGCTAAATGAGAGAGAAATTTAAACGAATAAGTATAAAAACAGTTTTTAATGTTAATTTTGTTAAATTCATTAGACAGATACTTTATTACTCATTTCTAAGCTTTAAATTTGTTCATTATATCATTTATCATTTTGTTATTCTAAAATCACATTGAGTTATAGTACTCATTAGGTGCCTACATACATAAGAAAATCTGTAGTTTTACTGAAGTATCATTCACAAAAACACAATCGTTTCCTTTGGTCCCCCTATGAAAAAAATTTCTAACTACGGTCTTGCATTATCTGCTCTCTAGCAAAAATCTACTAAATACATTCTTTTATGTGGCCCATGCTCTAGTGACAATCTATGAAAAATGTAAAAGGAAGTTTCCTGCAAGGAAGGTGTTAATAGAAAAAAAAACCCTCTTTATTTCTTTATAATTATTCCAACTGAATTTTTTCATGTAGACAGTATTACAGGAGAAAAGTCATCCTGAGATCTTAATAAATTATATGAGAGTTAATTAGGATTTTTATTTACATTATCTTATGAAATATTGATAAATAAAAATTATGAAAACTTCAGAATTGTATATTGTAATTCAATATATTAATTATGGGAAATATTATGTAAAAAACTTCTTTTTATTTTTCAAATAGAAATATGTATTTAAACACCAGAAACCAAAAAGACCATATAATATGAGAATTTATGAGTGTCATGTTGGTGTAGCTACTGAGGAGCTTGGAATTGGAAGTTATACAAATTTTAGTAAAAATATCATTCCAAGGATAAAAAATCAAGGTAAATTTTGAATTACTTCCTATTTAAAAACAATTGTTTGTCTGTTTCTTTCTATATTCTTTACTAAATACAGTGAAACTTCTCTGAGTGGTCACCTTTCTAAACAGCCAGTTTTTCATGGCACAGATTTTTCCACTCATAGACCTAATGGTAAAATAACCTGTATCAGCGGCCACCCAACCCCCTCTAAATGGCCACCAAGTAGAATTGCCCCTTTCATTTTTCGGGAAATTCTACTAGCTCCATACTTTAATTTTGAGCGAAAAAACTCAAGGTCAGGTTTATGGTCGGATATAAGACAAAGGAATAACTTGAAGTCCATTTCCGGGGTCCCCCCCTTTCTAAGAAAGATTTATTCTGTTATCTCTTTTGTATTCTCCCCACACAATTCAGATAGGGAATCCTTATTGCCTCATCCATAGAAACTGAGGGAGGAACTGGACAATCAAGCATTGAAGGTGTCCTAGGACCTTTGTTTGGAATTCCAATCAGTAAAGTTAAGGAAGAATAGCACCCCTGTCAGCAAAAATGTCATTCACGCCAGTTTCATTTCATTAGTTGGTCAGTGATCTGAGTTGAAACAATGTCTAATTGTGTTTTTCCAAACCTCGAGCAGACCATTGAAGTTCTGCTTGAATATGAAAATGGCAAATTGGCAAGAAAGTTAGCTGAATTATTTAACTGTGGAAGAAAGGAAATCAACAAAGTCATTAAAGGAAAGAATTTGATTTTGAAGGAGTATGAAGACTACAAAGCAAACAGAAACAAATTGTAGCCTTTTTTCAAAAAAAAAATTTAAAGAAGCAGGAAATAAAGTACTACTTTCAGTTTAGATAAGTTTTAAATTTCATTTACATAAGGAATATATATCAGACTTGTTTATATTACGCATTATAATAATTAACTTATAATAGTAAATAAAACCCTTTAGAGCGGCTAACCCCTTTCAGTGGCTAAATATTCTCAGTATGGAGGGGTGGCTGCTCATAGAGGTTTCACTGTACTTTTCTTTACCTTTAATACATTTTCTCAATATATTCAGTGCATATACCTTTCACTTCACCATACTCTGTAAGTGCCTACTTAATTAACCTTTATCCGAGTTCTCAATTTTTAACTTGAAAATTTAGATCTTACTTTATGCATTAAGTTATTTCTGTTTACATGCAATTTTCCAAACTCAACTGCATTTTAGTTGTTTAAAAGGAAGAACCTAGATGTTTGGAAATTGCATAAAAATATGAGGCATTAAGTCAAACCATGCTACACTGTCATCTTCCCAGCTGTTCAGACTAAACCCAGTTTATTTATGGATAATGCACCTGTGAATGTAATAGCATCTTATTTTGTTAAAAGGAAAATAGAAAAAAGTTATGTCTGGTATATAATATGCACCTAAAATTTGGCATACAAGTTACTTTCAAGGTTGTAAACCCATTGTTATACAGACTTGAGGAATCATGCCTCAACATTTTTTTAATGTTATTCTAATTACATTCTTAATGGAGTCTTTCACTCATTATTAGTTCTCTTAAGGTCATTTGGGCTGTTTTGGCTACTATGAGATTGGTGCTGAAATTAAAAACTTTATATATCATATGAGGAATTGTATTTTTGTTATTCTTCTTCATTCTGTAAGAAGAGTGTTTTGTGAGAACTTGTGAGTAAGATGGAAGAGATATTTAGTTATGCTGCTGCCTTCAAGTTGCATGTAGCGTAATATGCAACAGAAATTAGAAACCATGCTTCAAGTGGGAAATTCAACATTCAAAATTAATAATTATTGTTACTAGCACTGTTGTATAAAATAGGTGCAATAGTACTGAGACAGATACAGCAATACTTCTGTTGACTGTGATTTTTACAATTTTTTGTTCTTGAATATCTGTCTTAAATCATATGTATATTGGACATTAAATGATAACTTGAAGAAGTAAAAACTATTCCTAAGTCCTAAGTTTTCTCCCATAGCATGCACCTTAAGTTTTTGTTCAAAATTTTAGAAAAAAGTGTGCATTGTACATTGTAAATAGAGTATATTATGTTATTTTTGCACCATAATTTATTCATATGGATTTGATTATTTTGTAATAAAAAGAGAAAGTGGAAATTTTGCCTTACTTGATGACAGCTTTAATGATGATTTTGATTTAAATATTTATTTAATTAATAAAATTATCAATAATTCATTTTAGGCAATTATTTAGTCATACTAGAAGTGTTAATTCTACAAGTGTTTGTGTAATGCTTTTAGTAAAGTATTTTCAAAATTGATCTTTTTTCAAATTTAAATTTAAATTGGTTTATTTATGTCACTCACTTTTCTTTGAAAGGTGATTAGAAAGTCATCCTATTGGTAATTTCCCCAGTTAATTATCTGTAGGATTATTCTCCAAAATATTAAGTTTAAAATATTCAATGTATGAAATGTTCTTACTAATTTTTCGTTTTTAAATATTTATAAACATGCTGACAAAAAAGTATTGTTTATGTTGTAATGAAATTTTGTGGTTTGAAATACAATGAAACCTGCTTAAAGAAGTTTTCCAAGGGCCTAACTCATTACAACTTCTTAAAAGGAAAAGGGAAATCAGGCAATAAGCATTATTTATGCGTATGTATGTGTGTGTATATATATTTGTATATATAAATATATATACAGTAAAACCCACTTAATAAGTTTTCTAAGGGAATGGAAAGAGAAAACTTCTTCAACGAAATTAATTAAAAAAAATAATCACATAGATAATGAGGAGAGATATTTTTCTCTATAAAATAATATATAAACAATAGGTTTGGTTTTTCTCAAAAATTTACATTTTTTGCACACTTAAAAAATCAGCTAATAAAGGAAAACAACATAATTACCTTAGAATATCTTTAATTCAGCTCAGAAATTTTGCTTTAAACACCACTGGAATCGATTTTACAGAAAAAATCGGTTATAGTTTTTTGTTTTTATCGGAAATTTGTAATTGATAACAGTCCAGCTGTCTTAAGCTTTAAAAATCTTCTTCAGGCACATTTTAAATAAAAACGACAACAATCATTTTCAGCCATAAACATTTTCCTTTGCAAACAAAGAGAGAGGAGAAAAAAAAACACAATCGAAAGGCAGCTATAAACACATTCTGTAAGTAAACTTAGAAATGAAAGAAAACTTTTTAAGTGGGGAAAGAGTTTGGAACGAAATTTTATAAATGGGTTATTTTAACATTGTATGAATAGGGGAAAAAATGGGTACCGAAAATATAAACTTCTTAAACAGGTTTTACTCTATTCGTTACCTTTTGATTTCCTCTTTGCATAGAAAGTCAATGTAGTTCTAATTTTGCTTTTCTAATTTATTGAGAGGGAGATTTCATATAATGCTAAATATGTAATTTTTAAAATCCTTCAATAAGAAAAAGTGGAAATAAAAATATTTTTATCTCATTATTTACTTGTTTTCTTTTTAAGGATATAACTGTATACAATTGATGGCCGTTATGGAACATGCTTATTATGGTAGCTTTGGCTATCAAGTGACAAGTTTCTTTGCTGCATCAAGGTGTGTTTAGAATTTAAAAAAATATTTTAGCTCATACTTTAATAATATGTTATCACATTGTGTTTAATTGTGAACATTTATAAATTGTGTGGTCCTTTGAGCTTAATGACTTATTAAATTTCTTCACTCTAAAGCTTATCAGCTTTACAGTTATGAAACACTTGGTAAAAAATTTCTGTTTTTATATTTGCTGTTATAAACATTCTATTAGAAAATCATAATAGAGATACTCATTACCGATTCATTACCAAGCCCAGATTAAACCCCATCTAACTCCCAATATTAGCAGAAGTTGATATTTTCAAGCTTTAAAACTTCAAGTTTTTTACCAAGCAGTTAATCAGTTCAATTAGTTCAGTTATTCACCAAGCAGAACTGATTAGTTCAATTAATCTTATAAATTGAAACATAAAATCAATCTTTATAATTAGATGTATTACTAAATATTATTGGATATTTTTAGAAGTGTGAACATTTGTAATTGTTACTTGATCAGTAATCTGGGCTATTATATTAGTGTTGTTGTTACTAATGCCACGTGGATGAGATAAGCAGTGAGCCAGAGGCTACTTGAATTAAGGTATCCGTCTACTTTGAAAACATCATTTTTTGGAAAAAATCATAATTTTTTTTATTTCTCTATTGTAAAATTTCAACTTTTAGGCTTCTAAATCTGTTTTTGTTTTGTCTCTACGGCATTTTAAAGAAAAGTTACAGCTGTTTAAACATCAGTGACAGTTGTCAAAACAAAACAGAAGTAGCGACTTCGTAATCGGAAGTTGTTAATTTAAAGACTTTTAAAGAGCATTTTTTGGACAAAACTTTTTAAATTTTCTTGAAGATTAGTTTAAACATTTTTCTAGTATTTTTAATAATTAGCAACTTGGCAATTAGAAAGTTTTAAAGCAAGAAAGTGTGGGAAATTTTAAACATGTATTTTAATTTTTTAATAGTTAAAGTTGCTTTCATAAACTTCAAATGCATTTTTCTCAGAACGGTATTTTTAATAAAATGTTGAAACTTGAAATGTGATTTCTCAAAAAGTTCTTAAAATATTTTGTTGAAAATTATTATGAATGTTTTTGATAGTATTTACTAGTAAATGACCTAAAAGCTTTAAATTTGGATAATTTTTAATGATGTTACACTCATAGTTAGATATAAAGGTAATGAAAATTCGTTAAAAATTCTATGTGTATGATTTTGAAAGACCAAAATATTTTACCAAATGTAAATTAAGCAAAGATTTTAGGTGATTCACTAGTCCAGTGTATAAGAAATGAGTTGCATAAAAAAATATCGAAATAATTTATTAAATTATTTCAATATTTTTTGACATAAAAAAAAATTAGACCCTTATTAAAAAATTAGACCTTTTGAAAAAAAAAATTTTGTGCAATTCTCTATGATAATATAAAAAATAAATCTAAAAATGTGAAAACATGAACTAGTTTCTTTGTTTAATGAAAAAAGTTCTCTGAATTTAGACGGATACCTTAAGGTGAAGGGATGTGCCTTTTATCTATTGAGCACCCCTCTAGGGTGAAAGAAGAACTTTGCATAAGCAGGAAACAAACAGAAGTCCCCCACTCATAACTTTCCACCTTCATAATTATCTTTTGAGAACTTGGAAGACATTCTGACCACAAACCTATTTTATGTGCCTCAGTCACTATTAATGAACACAATGGATCTTTTGGCAACTTAAGCCTCAATCTCCCTACCCACTACTTTAGAGATAATTTCCTTTACCACATTAGTTTCTTGCTATCTTTTTGTCAGATATGTATTAGCAAAATTGTACAGTATTAACATACGTTGTATTATTCCCAAATTAAACATATGTTAATTCTATAAATTCAAGTTGTTATTTTTATGAGGTTCTATTAAAAAATAATTAAATTTTCTTATTCATTTATTGCAAAATGAATAATCAAATTCATGTATCATGTTCTGATTATATTCACATTTAGTGTAAATGTGCATCCACTTAGTATAGTACAGTCAGTACTGGCTATATGGTCACCTGCTTATATGGTCTGTTTTCTAAAGTCCTGTCTAACTTAATAGGGAACATGTATTAAAGTGCACCATTTATAGTCATTTTTTTTCTTGTTACCAGTTATATGGTCAGTTTCATGTTTTCAATGAGTTTCTGTTTTTTTTTAAGAAGTCTGTGTTAAATTGGAGAGGACCTGAATTCAAGTCTTTATTTCCCTCCCTTTCCTCCTTTCTTGTTTGTGTATACATCATCTCTCTCAGTTCTCTTGCCCCCTGACAAGAGGTGGACATCTGTCTGTTTATTGGTTAAAGTTATCTCTCCCTGCTGAAGTTGAAATTGATGCGAAACAAGTAAAGGAAAATTTTGTTGTATTTGGATAATACGCCACAAATAAGAATGTTTATTTTTTAATTATAGCTTTGAAAAGAAAGAATTTATTATTTGCTACCAAAAATGAATTGATTGAAAATTTTAAGAAATCTAATCTTTCAAAGGCTACTTTCGCCAAAGCAAATTCGATTACCTGGATGACATTAAATAACATTTTAGCTGCCAAACTTTGGTCCTCAAGTGTTGAAATCACTGATCAAGAAAGTAAACGCCAGTGCTTGTCACCTTATGAGAATGTGGATAAGGCTCTTCTGTTATGGATTAAAAATACACATTATATGAACAATAGGGTTGTGTTGTTCCACATATATGGTCACCCCGCTTATATGATCTGATTTTTCTGGACCGCTAAGCTGACCATATAACTGATATAGACTGTATTTCAAATATATTTATTTACTAAATATAACATTTGAAATACAACTAATCTTTTGGAATGCATTATGTTTCAAGAATTGGGTCCTTTTAGGCACATTGCATCTTTTACATACTATAGCTCAACAACATTACCCCTGTAACTGATCTCTTTTTCTATGTAACTTTATATTATTTGCTATAAGTAAATGCATATCTTAATTCTTATTTAATTTATATCATTTAGTCGCTATGGGACACCTGAAGAACTTAAAGAACTCATTGACAATGCTCATGCTCATGGATTGTATGTTTTATTAGATGTTGTTCATAGTCATGCCTCAAAAAATGTGCTTGATGGCTTGAACCAATTTGATGGGACAAACTCTTGTTTTTTTCATGATGGGGGAAGAGGAGAACATTGTTTGTGGGGCAGCAGACTTTTTGATTACTCACAGTAAGTACATTTTCAAGCTCTCTACTAGATCTGAATGCTCTCTTTTTTGGCAATTTGTAAAAGAAATTTGAAAATTGAAACAAACAAAACCAAAAATATTTATTGCATTTTATGTTTTAACCCTTTCGTGGGCCATTTATTTCTCACTCCATGTTTCCAAACTTTCAAAATAGTGCTGCTAATTTTATTCAATCGATCGAACAATTGATGACAGTGCAAAACCGTAGTGGAAATCAGTCTTCCTGTCATTTTAATAACAAGACCAATATAATATAATGGGTTTTGCACTTCCCACAGGTGTATTTTGTATGATCGTGTAGGTGGGAAGTAATCTTCCCAAGGCCCCACGAAAGGGTTAAATTTTGAATCTTAGTGCTGTCTACTATCTTTTTAAATATTATTTTTTTATGATTTTTTATATCAAAATTAATAAAAATCTTAATTTTAAAAAATCATATCAAATTAAAAAAATTAATTAAACATTACAAATAAGGTTATTTAAGATTAAAAAATTTACTATGACTAAGGATTATTATTTTATTAACATTATTTTCATATGGCAAATTATGTTATTAAATGCATGAAATATATATATTTTTTTATTCCTCTTCAACAAACTTAAAAACTGCTCATATTTTTTTCATTGTTTACAAACATAAAAAAAAAATATCAAATCAATTTTTAAAGATCTAGTATTTATGTTAAGACAAAAACAAATATAAGTGAAAGTATTATAGATTCAATGCCAGATTAATAGAAAATACTGAAAGGAATTTGGTTTGGTCAGAAATTTCATTACAAAAGGAAGGATATGTACACCTTATTTTCCTTTTGCAATTTCTAAGTTTGAGATACTATGCCTTCTGTGTTGCTGATGAAGCTCAATTCATGCAATGAAATAGGTAAATAAAAAATTGTGTTTAAAAAATTCACAGTGTGAAATAAAAGTATTCTTAATTTAAATCATGATTTACATACAGTGATATAATTCAACCAATCTGGTATCATATACTTATCCAGGTAGCATATATCACCTAATATCAAAATAGTAATGATAAATGGTAATCAAATGGACTAAAAATACTAAATGTTACCTTTGAATACTAAATGTTATCTTTGAATATTATTTTTTGATATTTAGCAATATTGAGGAATATTTTCCATATATGCTTTGAAAATAATATTTCGATATTTAACAATGTTTGTCAATATTTCCCTGATATACCTGAAACCTGTATATAATTTTTTGATATTTAGCAATGTTCACTACATGGTAATTTTGCCATGCAAACTTCATTCACTTCTTGGTGTAAGGCTTTTTTTATTTGGCTTTTTTATATAAGCTTTGTGTTTAAAATTTGCATTATCTGGCATTTTCTCTCAAAACAAAAATCTATGGTAGTCCACTTCTATTTTGCTTATCTTACAGTTTTCTAGGTAATTGCAATAATTACAGTTAGTCATGGTACTTTTTGTGTTGCCGTGTATGGAGTAGAGAAAATTCAGAATTGAATAATTTCTGTTCACATTCAGCTAATGTAATATTTTGTCTTTCTAAATGTTGTGTGATATTGTTTGATGTCAGAAAATAATATTGTTTGAATATCGATATATATCACTGAATATTGTTAAAATATCCTTTTTATGACATTGCTAATGACGAAGAAAAAAAATTATAAAAAGTGAGTTTTGTAAAATCTGGGAAATTTATTTAATTTTATCTATTTCTCATATAATACGAACAACTCTTTTGAATAATTAAAAATTTTAATTTTATGTTATGTTAGTCAATATCGGCAGTTGTCCAGAATTTTACATCCAACATTTCAGCAACATTCAAAATATCGATCAATATTTGTATGACATTAATTTATATATTTGTGCTATTTGAGTATAAAGGTGTAAAATTGACCTGTTCTGAGTAGCCATTTTAATAATTTTAACTTGACAGTTAACCAATGTTTATAAGATAGCATTTTATTATAATCCAAAGAAATGATTTTATGTAGAAAATTACAGTAATAAATACCACTGTGTAAATTTTAAGACCTTATTGCAAACCTTGAATATAAAAGATACTTTTTAAAATTATTATTTAAAAATATTTTGTAGGATGCTGAAATATCGTATTTTAATCATAAATATCTTTTAGGTGGGAGGTTTTACGATTCTTGATGTCTAACTTATGTTGGTACATGGACGAATATCAGTTTGATGGTTTCCGTTTCGATGGTATAACATCTATGTTGTATCATCATCATGGTATTGGTTCTGGCTTCAGTGGGGATTACAATGAATATTTTGGAATGGCTACTGATACTGAATCTGTGATATATTTGATGACTGCTAACTACATGTTGAAAACTCTTTATCCAGACTGTGTCACTATTGCTGAGGTAAGCACTATTCAGAGTAGAATGTTATGGCATAAAATCAGAATATTGCTATTTGCTAAAAATGCATTTTTGTTGGGAAAATGAGTAAGTTTTAACAGATACTTCTTTTACTAGGATGTGTCTGGAATGCCTGCTTTGTGTAGACCTGTTTCAGAAGGAGGGACAGGATTTGATTATCGCTTGGGTATGGCAATACCAGACAAATGGATTGAAGTTAGTATACTTTTGATTATTTATTAACTAAAATATTAGTGAAAATTCCAATACTAATTAAAGGATGTATTTTATGCTATATTAAAAAATATACTACTGTATGGAGATGAACAATCATTTGGATTATGCAGTAAAGAAAATATTCTTTCAGAAAAGAATGTGGTATTAACTAGTATTTTATTACTTGAATACAAAATTGGAATTTAAAAAAAAAAAAAAAAAAAAAAAAAAAAAAAAAAAAAAAAGCTGCTCTTGAGGGACTTCCATAGAACACAAAATAGCGTTGTTATGACTGTTGGTTGAATGGTGGGAATGTGAGGCTTGTTGTAAGAAGTAATGAAAAATAAAAATGATTAAAAACACTCTACAAATAGAAAATATGGGTGTATATATTAAATTTTATTTATATACTGTCTAAATATATGTACACTGCGATTCAAAACTAACAGGACAAATTTCTAAGAGGGGTAGGGTACACCTAGATGACTTAATCACATAGCAATTCAAAATTGGAAATGCAATCCCAAGATTGGGTTTTTTTTTTCAAATTATGATTTTATCTTGGTGAAGCTTTAGGGCATCCTGATTCTGTTGTCAAACAATATTAAAAGAAAAAATCTTAAAACATTTTATAATCAAATTATCTAATAGATTATTAAATTTAGTGACAAAATTTAGGTGTCAAAAACATAATTTGTTACATATTCACGTATCTTGTTACGATTCTGTTTTCAACTCAACATTAGTATGGGTTTCCAATTCATCTAGGTGTATTTTACTCCACTTAGAAGTTTGCTCCTCTAGATTTGAATCATCCTGTGTAATGTAACAAATATGCAAATATGTTTGTGTAAAATTCAGAAATATGCTATTGAGGCATTTTCTCACTTTCAAAGGAGAAAGTTGCTTATTTTGCAACATAAAAAAAAATTATTTTGGTATTGTAAAGAAATAATTAAAATTGTTTTTTTAATTAATTAAGATCAGAGAGTACTGGAGTGTTGTCACTTGAAAACATGAAGTAATTCTATTTTTTTTGTAAAGATGATTGACTTTGTTTATTGGTTTGCTAGGGTTAGTTTTTTGTTACATAAGAATTGATTAATCAGTGATTTGCCTAAATTTGATTCCCAGATGTATACCATACCAAACCAAAATTCAATTTCTGTTGATTCTGTCTTAGCTGAATGATAATTAAACAGAGTGCTGTTAGTTCCTGGTTTCATATTGTTCTGATGTGGATGTTTATAGCCATTCAAAATTTGCTGTAAGCCCAGTTAAATTGGTAACTTGTGTTGCAAAATTGCCCATAGAGTTCCAGGTCAATCCTTAAATTGTTTTGCAAACCATAGAAAATTAACCAAATCATTGATTTAAATAAATGCTGTTTAGTGTTGAGTAACTGCAACTCAGTAAATCTGATTTCAATCCCTGTGTAGTTTCTGTTAGTATTTACTACGAAAAAATAGATGCGGGCAGTCTTGTTAAGAGATGACAACGGCAAATGATGACAACGGCAAATGATGACAACAACACATATATTTTAAGAAAAAATGGCATTACACAACGCAAAACAAAAATACATTTTGTTCTCATACGTTATTCAAAAAACAAACATTATCGGTTCTCACAACTATTGCCATTCCCTAACAGAGAAACTTACCTCTCATGGAGTTTGAGCGTGACGCAACACCCTGTATGCTGTAACTGCATGACATGCTACAGGCTATTATTTTCAGATATTTTTAAATAATTGCTTACCTTAACAATTCAAATAAGCAGGCTTGCAATTCTGTCACTTTTCTCACCTTTAGTCACTTTTTTTACAATTGATCACTTTTAGTCACTTTTTTAAGAAAACAGTCACTTTTAGTCACTTTTTTCATGGTGTATCACGGGGTCTGACAATGTACTGAACCATATTTTGTTCTTAGCATAAGTGCTACAATCACACGACACGATTGAATAGAAACCTTCTGTATTATTTTGCATGTGCGGCTCTCGTAGGTTGGCAGATGACCTTGGGTAAGTACATTATTGAATCGTTGGTTGGACAGCTACTGGTGGGAGGGAAAAACTTGGCGAACACAATGACGTCTTACAAGTACATCACCCCTTGGCTGTTCAGACCCACCTCTCTTTCCAAGTACCATCACCCTATAGGGCTATTTCGGACCCTGCCTGGATTTCCGGTTCTTTCTGTTGTTGAAAAAAGAAAATCTGAATTAATAAAAAAATATTTTAATAAAAGACCAAAAATGTGATGCTCTAATCTTATTTTTCTTATTAAAATGTAATTAGTCATATAGTTTCCAGAATTTAGTGATTTTAAACAGTTGTAAAGAGTTCCTGAAATGTACATTTGTACTAAAATGTACATTTAATACATTAAAGTAACTTATGTCAAAGCACACATTTCTCTTTTTCTTTTACTTCACAATTTTTGTTTCGATACTCTAATCTAGCTATGTACATATTTCAAAACATCATTAATATATGCAGAAAATTGGGATTATAAAATTAATGTATTGTATATATTCAAATCTAATTTATAGATTTTCTTCAATAAAAAGCAATGTTGAGTTGTGTTAAACAAAATTTTTAACCTTTTTTGTATTTGACACTAAAATCATGTCTTGCATGAATCATTTGATTTCGAGTTAAAATAAATAGAAAAATCTTAATAATAGCATCTGTAATCAAGAGGAGAAAAAAAAATCGCTTTTTTTTCAATGTTTAGTCACTTTTTAGTCACTTATTCTGTATTATTTGTCACTTTTCTCACCTTTTTCAAAGTACCTCAGCAGTTGCAAGCCTGAATAAGCAATTATTTACTTAAGATTAACAATATTAAATAATTGATTCTATTCTCCTTTTAATATATAATATTTCTGAAAAGATAAAATAAAAGTTTTTAAAAGCTATATTTTTAATACATCTTTTTTCTTCACTTTATACTTTTATTTGTCTGCAGAGCTCTAATAAAACAAAAGGATAAAATGTTAATATTGGTTAAATAATCTTTCTTATCTGGCAGATGAAAGAACTTTTGCTTTACTAAACAATTATATGTGCATAAATATATCAATATAAACTACAATAAATTTGTTAAATGTATTTTATTCTTTTTTAAGTTACTGAAAGAGACACTAGATGAAAACTGGAACATAGGTAACATTGTCCATACATTGACTAACCGTCGATGGATGGAAAAAACTGTGGCTTATGCTGAATCACATGACCAGGTAAATTTTTTTGTTACAACTTTATTACTGATTAAAATAAATTAATGAATATTTGAAGAAAGTTATGAATTTGTATCTAGGGACAAAAGAAAGGTTACCTGTATTTTTAAGCAAAACATTTCTTGATGTCCTTTATAATTTTCTGTGTAAAAAGTCATACAATGTGTACTTAATTTTGCATCTCTCTATTTTATTGACAGACATGCTTCTCTTATAACTAACCTTACACTTGTCCTGACTGTGTATGACATAAAAAGATGGATATTTTATTGTATATAACTTTAATTAGGAATAAAATATAATTATTTGGAAAGTGAATTAAATTAATATAAAATATCGTACTGTTTTTTGACAGATAATTTAATATATTTGTCTCTCAACCTTGAATTTAAAGGGCATCCATTAGTAAAAATATTTGTTTATTATTACGCTTTTCGGTTTGTGTTTTCTTGGTGGAGAGAAATAATTCATTGATTGAATTCAAATGTCAATACTCTTCTTATCCTTATGACTTACCTTTTCAATCTAAGTTATAGTGTTTCCATTGGTTAGTTTATTTTTGGTTGACTACACTTTATTTTGGCTGCAATATTAAAAAGTTGGTATAATGAGTTAAAATATAATAAAATATTTTATTACACCAGGTTTTATCAAGTCATTTAAGAGATTGTGATTTTAAAAGGAGACAGATAAAAGATTGTTTGGTGTGAAGCACTACAATCTATCTATCTATCTATATATGTATGTATATATATATATATATCTATATATCTATATCTATATCTATATATATATATATATATATATATATATATATATATATATATATATACATATATATATATATCTATATATATCTATATCTATATATATATCTATCTGTCAATCTATCTATCTATATATCTATCTATATATCTATATATCTATATATATATATCTATATATCTATATATATATATCTATCTATCTATCTATCTATATATCTATATATCTATATATATATCTATATATCTATCTATCTATATATGTATGTATATATATATATATCTATCTATCTATCTATCTATCTATCTATATATATATATATCTATATATATATCTATCTATATATATATGTATATATATGTGTATATATATCTATATATATCTATCTATATATATATCTCTGTATATATATCTATCTATATATATATGTATATATATATATATATATATATATATATATATATATATATATATATATATATATATATATATATATTACAAAGGCTGATGAGACCAGGTGTTATTATTTAAAACTTATTTCAAACAGCTACTCACATTCATGGCAGCAGCGGTATTCAAAATACCAAACTCTGCTATTGAAACAGCAATACCTTAGCTATTCATTTCATATAAATAGTTGAAAATAAATTCCAGTATTATGTGATCAAATATCTTTTTTTTTTTAAATTAATGCTATGAAATTTTGATATTATATTAGTTTAAAAATGATTATTCTTTGATCAGGATTCTTCCATATATCCTGCAAGTTGATAACAATGTGGTTTTGAATCTCTCTGCTACCATGTATGTATATAACCCTTAAGATTCCTCACCAGAGGAAACTTAAAAGCTACAACACTAGAGAGATTCAATGCTAATCTTAATTAACCTTGGATGTCTTATATTAATTGCCATTATCATCAACTCGCTACTTCTTAAGAGAATATTAATGAAAAATTTTACTCTAAATTACCAATGTTTTAATAGTTAAAAATGTTGGATACCCATTGAATTACTCTAAGTGATGTCATTTAAGAAGCATTTCATGTTACCAAGGCATGTTAAGGGGTTTTTTTTGGGGGGGGGGATGTCTTTGCAATTTACTTATGAAAAATAAAAATTATACTCAAATTCGTAATACATTATTCATTATTTTTATATATTAAACTTCAGATTTTAGAATGAATTTTATTTATTTCTCATAAGTTTTTCTTTATAGGCTCTAGTAGGAGACAAAACTATAGCTTTTTGGCTTATGGATAAAGATATGTATGATTTTATGTCTGTACTTAGCCCATTAGTTCCTACTGTTGATAGGGGTTTAGCTCTTCATAAGATAATACGCCTATTAACTCATGCTTTAGGTGGAGAAGCATGGCTCAATTTCATGGGTTTGTAAATGTTTTTATTTAATCTTTGAAGTAAAAAAAAAAAAAAATCTGATGTGGACACTACATAATTTTTTTTGTACACCTATTATATCGCACATCCTTTTTTTTTCTACATGACTTTAGAATTATCATTTATACATTGTCTTCAACATTCAAAAAATTTTATTTCTCAATCTAATCCTGTTTTGAGTAGGGTTCAAATACAGTTCTCTGGCAGACACCTAAAGCATTAATATTTATATTGAAACTTTTCCTTCTAAACTAAAATAATTCATAATTATATTATTAACTTCACTACATTTCAAATTGTAATTAGCAAAAAATTCAAAATTATTTTCTACAGTAAGTAGATTTTTTTATTTTTGTTTTCTAACAATGGACCTTAAAGGATTTTTTCAACAGTTTAACTCTAGGGCAGTGGTTTCGAAGAGAAACCACCAGTTAATACTTTTTTCTCTTCTTTTTAAAAATACAGGAAGGATTTTTTTTTTCGATTTTTTGTTATTGACTCTCTGATGTAGAAATAGATAACAGAATTTTGCATAGTTTATTTTTCTCTTTGAATTATATTAGTTATTTTAAACTAATAGATGTTTAGATGAAAAATATCGAATTTAATTTTTCTCATTATCACTTCAAATAAAAACACCTACCCAAAGCAACAAGGAAAAATTGCATAGTTATCTAGTTATTACATCATTTTTATGATAATTATACATCATTCTTCCGATATAATTAATTTTAAGAAATTCTTATTTCCATGCTGCACAGGGTAAAGGTTTCACAATTACTCCCTCCTTCATAAAAAAAATAAAAAAAATATTCACAGCTACCAAAGAAATGTAAAATTTGTTTTCATATGTTTCCTATTTATAAGGTTCACAGACAACGTTTATAACCTAATACCATTAAATCTGAAAGAATTTTAATTGTGACTTTAAAAGTTTAAAAGCATTGTTACAAATGCATATGAATATGCAGATATCTTTAAGTTTCATTATAACAGATCAGTATTGATAATAGCAGTTTTATATTGAGCTTTGTATTTTATAGAGTGTGAATTGCACCTATATATTATAATAGTTCTAACCACAATATATCAACATTTTCGGTTAATTATTTTTGATTTATGCCCCACAGTGTTATATGTTATATCTATTTTTTATCTTTATAAAAAGTGAAGATTGCATTCTAAAGAGAATTACACAACTAAACAAAAGTTATAAATACAAAATATCAACATTATTGCTGATAATATAATGCATTATTGCTAAATATCAACATTATTGGTAAATAATGCATATTGCCTACATTTCAGCTATGCCCCAGAATGTTAATACACATTATATTGGAATTTTTTGCTAAGTAGAGTGCAGATTGCAGTCAAAAGGGCAAAGTACACAATTAAACATTATAACATTGTTAAAAAGTAAATTTAAAAATTTTATGATTGTTTTTTTCTATAGCATTAATATGAATTAAACTAAAATTTATTTTCTTATTATATAGAGTTTAATTTGAAATCAAAAGAGGAGGAGCACAACTAGATGTTATATTAGTTTTAAATACAAGATTTCAACCTCTTATGGCTAATAGTGTTTTAGATAGATTTAGATTTAGGGTGGGGCAGCCCATAAGGGCACCAGCACTGCGACCTAAGGCCTATTGTACTGAAAAGCCCCCCATTTACTGGAACAAAAAAGTCCCAGCATAAAGTTAAGAAATATTAACAGTTAGGTCTCAGAGAGACCAATAGCTGAGATAAATCTAAACAGCAATTTAACCAGGAATTTGGTAAGCTCCCATGGCTCAATGAAGTAATATCCAAAAAATTCAAATCTCTTGGCACAGTAAATGTCACATTCACATAAAATGTGAGGAACTCTCCTCTGCCATATGGCACCCCCTACATACCGGGCTATCTGTGATGCCAATAATGTTAAGGTGCCTCTTGAGGCAACAATGGCCAGTCAACAGACCAATGGCCACCCTTAGCTCATTCCTACTGAGCTTAAGTAGCTCATTAACCCTCATCCAGGTATAACCCTGGTTAAGCTCCTTGACTTGCCTTTGATTAGCCAGGCTCTATAAGTCTCCCCCATTAGAAGGTCCTTAACAATCTTTCTCACTACATTATGAGGAAGACCAAGTACCAGTTCCGTCCCAATGAAGGGCAACTTTGCCGTACTTAGCGAGATTATCAGTGCTTTAGATATATCTTGCAAGATTAATACATGAAATTTTTTGTTATATAGAGTGCAGATTGCAATTAAAAGGAGACGTGCACAATTAGATGTTATAACAGAACCACATAAAAATTTTCAACCTTCAATGGCTAATAATTTTTTTAGTTCAGCTCCACAGTGTAATTACTCAATACATTGAAATTTTTCATTGTAAAGAGTTAGGATGCAACTGAAAGAAAGATGCACAACTAGATGCTATAAAAGTCCCACATAAAAATTTTCAACTTTCTGTGGCTAATAGTTTTTGAGTTATGCAAAATACTTATGTATGTATATATAAACATCAAGAATAACTAGTCAAAACCAATTCAAGAATTATCAAAGTGGTTATTTAAGATTAAAGTTTTTTTGTATGTACTTACAGATGTAACATTGAAATGTCAAAATTAATCCTGGCATGATTTATAAAAGTATTTTCATTAAAGTTTTAACTTTGAGATTTTGACATATTTGATATTTTTGAGTACAATACTTCCTTTCATGTTGTTCAAGGGAGCAAAAAGGAAATTAGAAAGTGGTTAATATATTTAAATAGAAAAATCTCTTCTTTTTCATAGTAATATCATGCTACCTATATTAAGTCTTTGTAAAAGTTATTTAAATCTGGAAGTATATTTAGTTGTCGTTTTTTCTTTTACTTCCCAAATAATTACCAAAATAATTCATACATAAATAATTCCTTTAGAACTTTATTATCTAATGCAGTTGTTTTTAATTTAAGCATTTCCTGCTTTACAATAATCTGGATTCAAAACTTTAAGGCTTTGATTTTTTTTTAAGTATTACAAAGTCTTTTGAAACAACTCTAATCTTTTTGATCCATCTCATATTCTGTAACTTAATCTTTTATTGAAGCACTGATTTATTCTTAAATTATTTTGTCATAGAAAGAAAATACATTGTAGGTACCCCAATCATTTTCCAAAATTGCCAAGGATGAGTAATAGAAATAATATGTATACAGTACACAGTCAGAAAAGAGTTTTCATAGTTGAAATTGCATTCTGCAATAAGCCCATAAACAAATATGTTGTTAGATTTTAAAACAATGATAATACCAAAAGCATAAAGCAATATATGTTTATTTAAAAAATAAATGTAGTCCAGCAAAATTGTACTTCACAGTTTAAATTTGATAAATTTTTTTAAAAATTGATAGTTTTTTTAAAGTGTTTAGAATTTTTTTTTCTGCTTATACTCTTTATATCTGTATTACTATTTTTCTTGGAGCTTATAATCATATTGCCAAATAATAAAGCAAAAGGCCTACTGTATTAACACATTGTTAGTCGTCAATTTTACTGAAAATTTATCTCATGTCACCAGCTATTAGCACAATTTGATTCATAATCACTCGGACAATCAGATAAAGCATCTGCGTATAATTCATTGAAAGATTCTTCATTACGTTCCGTCATCGTTTTTTAAAATTTTTTTAATTATTAAATATTTTTTACAACAAAAGATTTGGCAGGTCTTATAAGTGAGAGAAACAGCTTGTGTTATACTGACCAACAATTGCACTGTATGGCCGCCAACAGAGAAAACAATAGCAATGCGAAAAAAATGCATCATGAGTTTACTCGTGGCTGGTTGGCAACGTTCGGCCATTAAAACACAAGTTAACTCGTGACCGGTCAAAAGTGTGTTAAAATAATGTTTATATTTGAAGAATTTCTTAATTATCTTTATAAAATTCAAAAGCTAAAATTGTAAAATTTTAGTCATCTCTGTGATAACTATAAATTTATATTTTTATAACTGATGTCACAAGTGTGATAAACAAATCTTTAAGTTTCTTTGTGTCAATTTAAATATGACTAACATGGTAATCCAATTGATTTGGCAGATCATATTCTAAAATCTTCTGATGCAACTGTTTTATATTGTTCATGGAATCTCAATATTACTAGACTGAATTTTAGAGTTTTCAAGTCCTGTAGGATAAATTTTGTAGTTTTATGTTTTTGGGTCACTTCAATTTTTCAATTGGTTGTAACATCAATTTAAATTTTAAGATTAAAGTTTTTTAAATTAAATTATGAAGCTAGAACCTACATAGATATATAATAAATATTATTTATACCAATATTTTCATACCAAAGCTTTTTTACCTTTTTATAACACTTATTTGTTAAATGATCAGATGAAATGAAAATTAGCTTTATTAATTATGTTTATAATCTCTAAAAGTTGAGCAATAAATATAAATAGAAAGCTATTTTTTCTAATTAGTTTTACCCCTTTACATGCTCTAGTGTAGTAGATTCTTTATATTTGTAAATTCTGAAAATATTTTATCAAATCTAGGAAATGAGTTTGGACATCCCGAGTGGCTAGATTTTCCACGAGTAGGTAATAATGAAAGTTATCATTATGCCAGAAGACAGTGGCATCTTGTTGATGATGAACTCTTACGGTACAAATTTTTGAACAATTTTGATAGAGCTATGAACCTTGCTGAAGAAAAATACCATTGGTTGAATTCTCCTGGTGTAAGTTGTTTAATTTTTCTCTTTAAATATTAAAAAGAAAAAATAAATTTTAAATTTTCTGTGTATTTATTAGGGTCATATATATATAAATGACTATGTCATATTTAAGCTACATGCATTATGAAAATTGTGTAGCAAAAGTGATTAAAGGAAGTGGGTATCATATGAAGGTAAATAATTTTGCCAAATTTGGCTTACTGTTGAGGAAATAATGTAAAGGAACAGGAATACTATATATATATATATATATATATGTATGTATGAATGTCTGTAGAGCCTGATTATTGCAAGTGCACTTAGGGCACGTGCCCTGGACATGAAAATTTTAAGTGGCATGAGAATTTAGTTGAGTGTTTGAAACACATATTAATTGGGGAAAATTGCAAACATACACTACCATCGTTAAATTTTAATAAATTATTGTATGAGATAATTGTTTTGTCATGAACTCTATTGTTTTCTATTTACTTTAATTTTACTGTTATTTACCTGATAATTAATTCCCTCAACAAACTTGGTTCTCTTTTTATCCTATGGGTTATTACATATTTATAAGACAGATTATTAGCAACGTACCACTATAAAACATTAAATCATCTCATCAATTTAAATTATTTTTAATTTTATTATTTATTTTCTGCACCACAGAGCTTGTGAGTGTGACAAGGTAAAAATAAAAAAGTAGGTCACTCTAGGTCTTTAAAAGCCCTTAATTTTTAGCATGGCTAAACAGAGATAATAATGATTAAGTAAAATGAAAATTTTGATTTTGACTATTACTTTAATGCTAATTTCTTAAATATGTTTGCTAATTGAATATTTTAATTTTTATATGACTGTAATTATGATAATAACTTGTCGCTATAAATTTGCTTTTGGGTGGAGGGCACAAAAATTGGATTGTGCTCTGCATAAAAGTATCTTAGCCCTGAATGTCTGTATTATTTAGTTAACATTCTTTAAAATGACTCCTGTCTATTAAAATCTTTTTTCTATACAGGGTATATATATATATATATATATATATATATATATATATATATATATATTTAAAAAAAAAAAAAAAACCTAAGAGAGGGGATGCATGGCTTTCTGCCATCCCTTATCTGTATGTTCGTTATGGGTAATTAGAAAAAGTAAAACCCAAGAAACTTAACAAACAAAGGATGAGAGTTTGAAATTCATTTGCAGTCAAAGTGATTGATTCTGTCTTTCTATTGTTAAGAAAATAAAGGTCTATTTAAATTAAAAAGAAATTAACATACACTTTTTCAAAATAAAAGCTTGAATATTTAAATTTAATTTTCTGTTTTTAGGCTTATGTGAGTTGGAAGCATGAAGATGATAAAGTAATCGTCTTTGAAAGAGCAAATCTTGTTTTTGCATTTAATTTTCATTCAAATAAAAGTTTTCCTGACTACAAAATTGGAGTAGATAATGCTGGAAAGTATCCTTTTCATAGTATAAGGTAAATTATAAGGTAAATTTATAAGGTAAAACATTTCAGCCACTAGGAATCGATAAATTAACTTATATTTTAAAATAAGCTTTCTTGAGAAAGAGTCTGCAGTTATTTAACCCATTCAGGATCACGAAAAAGTGAAAGAAATGTTACCCCCCCCAGGCCTGCATAATTTTTTGTTTTAAGCCTAATTTCATTTAAAAGTTCACAAAAAATCATATATTCAATTTAATATGCTGAAATTTGCAGTGTATAATCTTTGATAGTATATGTATATACTGTAACCAAAGTTTCATGATATTAAAAAAAAAGCACTGTAAATTTGTTTATATTCTAAACTTTAAAAACAAAGATAAGTTATTACAAAATTGAATTATTAAATGTATGACTATTAATATAAGTTATTATGTAAAAATAACTTAAACAATTATATAAACTAATAGCTATATTTGACAAAATATTCTTATGTACTAATAAATGTTATATTTATTGACTAGCTTTAAAACCTTTTGTGGGTTTTTAATTAGTAAATTTTTTGTATACAGTGACTCAGTCTATCTTTCCCACATTAATTGTAAAACTTATCTGGTCCTGAATTGATTCCTTTAGAACTAATGCTACTTTTTCTTGTGTCTATCACTAAGAAATTTCAATCCCATCGTTTTGTGTTTTATTATATATATATATATATATATTTTGTGTGTACGTTGATAAAAATGTTTCAAGGTTATGTTCATTGCATAAATATGTCTGACTCAACAGGGTTCTTCCCTAGTTTAGCAGATGTTTAGTAATCAACAACTAGTGAGGTCTTTTGTTAGTGCTGTCAATTTTGTTTATTTTTATTTACCGTGCCAAGTTGCAACTTTTTTATGTCCCTATTTTTAATTATTGTTCTACTTATTTTATTTTTTATGAGCATCATGTTGTTGAATCTGTGTATTGCTGATAACCATACCAAATGGTCATTGTCAAGGTTACAGTCTAATTATCCCCAAATTAGACAATGCGTTGGTTACTCATAATTTTTTATGAGAACGTTCTCACCTCTTCGCTCTCTTGTGAGCTGGAGTGTATTAAATTTTTGTTTGGATTACTTTTTGCCTAGAGGCCTAAATTTATGTTTTGATCTGCTTACGTTCGGAGGTTAAAGTGAAGACCTTCCATTTCGCTAGGTACTCCGTTAAACCCAATTACCTTGACCTTGACCTAACTAGTGAGGTCAGAGCCATGGAGAACCAATGCACTGACCAGATGCAAGATCCTGAAAAAGGAGAGGAAGAAGAAATACAAATCTGAATTAATACTGATTTTTTCTGAAGTTTACAGCTGTGCATATCAAGTACACTCTGTGCATATGAAAATAATTTTAATACAATAATTAAAATTATTTTCATATGTACAGAGTCACAGTGTACTGGCAAAGGTAGAGGCAATAGAATTCTCATTCTTTGTAGTCAGGTAATAGACGTCAGTGTTTGTGCTGAATTTCCCTAACCAGAGTCCCAGGGACCTATTAATGAGAACAATGTATGTCCTTCAGAAAAAAAAAATCTTATATTTTAAGCAAAAAATCCTATTTAAGTAAAGAATGAAATAAATATCTATATTGCTTAATATACATATTTGCAAATAAGAAAAGATTTATTTTATTTGAAATTTTATATATATATATATATAGTGGACTCAGCTCAATGTGATCACAGTTAATGTTATCAGTCGCTTATTGTTATCAAAATCACTTGGTCCCAATTTTCTCTATTCAATTGTATGTTAAAATTATCGCTTTATGTGATCACTTTAAGATACAAATGTTAAAATTATCACTTTATGTGTGTGTTATTGGTTAATGTTATCAGTTTTCGAACCTCATTTTGACTGGCAAAGGAATATTCACAATGTATTCAGAAGGAACCCATTCTTTTCTTTCCCTTCTCTGTTGTTTGAATTTCCGAGGATTCTCCTCTTCCACCTAGGAAAATGGGGAATGAACAAAGGAGTGTGAAATTACAAGTTCCTGGAATGTTTCAGAAATACGCACACCCTGCTGGTGGTCAATGGTTGTTAGATAAGCAATTCAGCAACACATTCTCATTGAAACTGAGAAGGAGCGTATGCACATTTGATGCCTTGTTCGCTTACATGCAGCTTGTCGGTATGGAAGCCAGAAAGCGAAATGATTTAACATTAAAACAAAAGATTGAATTTTTAATTATGACAGGTTGATTATGAACAATTTATCAACAAGCTTCTTAGAAAAAATTGTAGACAGTCAACAATTGATTATTTTTTTAATTATGTATACAATTCTTATGTTTTAAAAAATAATATACAGTACATAAATATAAGGTGTGTTTTTTCAATTTGTTTTGAAATTTAGTACCTGTGAATTAGGATGGGGGGTAAATTTATCTAATTTTACATATCGTTTATTGTTATCAAAATCATGGTGTCCCAAACAGATCACATTAAGCAGAGTCCACTGTATATATATATATATATATATATATATATATATATATATATATATATTACAAATTCTCTCTTTGTTTTCTTTTTCTCTCCAAAATTTTCTATTTGTATTGGGAATAACCTCATTGGTTCTTTAAGTCTTGTAATGAAATCATCCTTAAATTTTTCAGTATCTATTTCTAGGACTAGTTTTGATTTTCTTCGTAAAAGAGAAACTTCTTTCTGAATTTTTTGCTGGAAAAGAAAACTTCTTTCCTTTTCTTCAAATTTTTTTGGGGTATGCAATATTCAAAATTAGTCAAAATTGCATTCCTCAAATATTCTAAAGTTTTAATCCTTTTTTAGGGTTTTTCGGGTCCGTAGATTTGAAATTTTGCAAAAATTTCATCCTATTGTTATAAATTTGTACGAAAAAAAAGGAAAAAATAAACCCCTGCTACAGTATGTAAATGCAAACCCTAAACTTATAAAAAGCAGGTATCAGTCACAAAATAATTTAAAAGTTTGGTTTCATTCTCTTTGGTTTATTTTATAAAGTGTCAAGCACTTACAATTACTGTTTTATATAATATATATATGGACACATATTTTACCAAATTATTACTTCCATTTCTGGTATTCATTGCTGTCCATTTCTACTCTTTGAAAAATGATGGACTGGGATTTCACTTATTTAAAAAATATTTAAATTTTCAGTTTATTTCTAGTCATGAAGTTTCAAAGTTTTATTTGATGTTGCAATATCAAAAAACATTTTATTATTATATGAAACTGAAATAATTTTGCAAAATTCAAGATTTTAAAAAATATTCTCACTTAATTGATGATAATGTGATAGATGAATGTTTAAATTCTATTCCTTTTACAGTGACTGTAGATCAAGAAAAGTTTTTAATGAATGTTTTGTAATTTTGCTTTTTAAGTTGAATATTTTCTTAATTGTGACTAGATATAAAATTGTATTAGACAGTGATGCTGAAGAATTTGGGGGCCATAAACGTCTTGATCACAATACAGAATTTTTTACCTTTCCTGAAAATTACTGCGGGAGACAGAATTCAATGATGGTAAGAAACCTTTTAAAATTATAGTATATCTATATTGTTGTTTTACTTGTAAAGTATTTACATAATTTCTGTTTGGTAATGATACTATTGATGACCAGCTACCTAATACAGCTGGACATCTCTGATGCTCAAGATAGTTAAAGTGGAAGCTAACATGACTTGTACAGAATGACGAGAAAATGACAAGTGTATTCGAACTAAACATTTAAATAAAAATGTTCTAAAATTTTAAAAGAAAGCAGTTAACAAAATAAACATAATAATTTAACAACCAATTATTACCACTAAAAAGGTTTAGATAATATTACAGAAAACATTTAAGCCTAATACATCCTTAATCTTAGTATCCTAATACCATAAACTATTAAAAAATTCCAAAGCAAAAAGAAAGGATTTTATGATCTACTACATAACTAAAAAAAAAATATGGTCTAAGCTAATACGTCATTTAAAGGAAATTTACCTACAGCATGGACAATAATAATGCTGCTACCCTCACAGGTGACCAAAAGACAACCACATGCCTTGTGCTTGTCCGCCTTATATACCCAGCAGCAGACATTGCATACTATTTAACATAATCATGCGACTTCCTCCCCCCCACACTCAGCTAATCACAAAATTATACAGACCATAGCTGTTGAGTGAGAGTTGAAGTCATTTTTGTGTTTGCCGTGCAGACGTCATGACCAAATTTACAGTGAATGTCAGCTTCCTTAACAAAAACGCTCAAACTGGTGATTAAGATGGCAGTAAAATCTCTTGCCTCGGTTAACTTAAAAACTAATAAACAAATTGCAGGGATTCACTGGAAGTTACGGAAGGTGTCAATTCTGCTGCAACTTCTAACAGATACAAAAATAAGTGGAGATAACTTGAAGTTAAAATAACTAATTTGTGAAAAAAAAAATTACTGTAATCAAGGACCAAATGATGTATGATTTACCTGTAATGTAATATATCATTACTGCAAAAAAATCTTATTGTATCTTATGATATACATAACTACAGACAATAAATTTTACCTAAAGTAGTTGCAAACAAGAAACAGTTTCATAGAAGATAATTAGTAAGAAGTCCATTAAAACTTTAGTTATGTTTTTCATTGTAAGTTAATAATGTTGATTTTATGACTTTTGTAACACAATTTTTAATTTCAGGTTTATATTCCTTCTCGTGTTGGGATTGTATATGCTCGATTTGATTGATCTCATTGTTTTAGAGAATGAAGATGTGCCATATATTTTTGTGAAAATTCTTTTAGTGTAATTTTGTAGAAACATATCCATTATAAGCAAAATTTTAAACAATTTTATATTGATCTACATGACCATTTTTTCAGTTGTTAGTTTTTTATGTAAGCAGGTAAAATACAACTCTGAGATTATTGGACTGATAAAGAGCTTAATTTGGTATTTTTGTTGCTTTATTTTTTAGTTAGAAATGTAAATACACTTTACTGTTAAAGTTTTGTGTAATATATGAGTGTTTAATATTTGTTAAATAAAATTTAGTTAACAAAATTCATAATCTGATTATTTCATGCTTATTGTTTTTTTTTTGTCTTATATCTTAAAATATGATTGTAACTATATGTTTGTATGGAGGTCTGTGTGTCTATATCCTCATGAATCACAAAATGCAGAATAGTGCCAAAGGTACCAAAAAATGTGAAATGATTGTAAGAAGTCATTACAGCCAATTGTGTTCTAAAATTTCTATTAGTTCAATAGGTGTAAATTAAAAACTGGTCAAAATACCATTTTAATTATGTTGCATGCCCATTTTCACAGACATGTCAACTGCTTCGGATTATCAAGAGTTGCTCCAGAGAAATTAGAAAATTTGATAACTCCTCAGATTGCTCCGGAAAATAACAGAATTTTTGAATAGCTAAAGATACAATTCAGCAATTAAATACAAAGTTTTGCAAAAAATAATGCTGAATATTACTCTTTTCACACAGTAACAGGCTTGCAACTGCTGAGGTACTTTCAAAAAGGTGAGAAAAGTGACAAATAATACAGAATAAGTGACTAAAAAGTGACTAAACATTGAAAAAAAGCGATTTTTTTTTCCTCCTCTTGATTACTAGATGCTGTTATTAAGATTTTTCTATTTATTTTAACTCTAAATCAAATGTTTCATGCAAGACATGATTTTAGCGTCGAATATAAAAAGGTTAAAAATTTTGTTTAACACAACTCCACATTGCTTTTTATTCAAGAAAATCTATAAATTAGATTTGAATACATACAATACATTAATTTTATAATCACAATTTTCTGCATATATTAATGATATTTTGAAATATGTACATAGCTAGATTATTAGAGTATCTAAACAAAAATTGTGAGGAAAAAGAAAAAGAGAAATGTGTGCTTTGATGTATTAAATGTACATTTCAGTACAAATGTAGATTTCAGGAACTTCTTTGCGACTTTTTAAAATCACTAAATTCTGGAAACCATATGACTAATTACATTTTAATAAGAAAAATAAGATTAGAGCATCACATTTTTGGTCTTTTATTAAAATATTTTGTTATTAATTCAGATTTTCTTTTTTCAACAACAGACTTTTGCTGTGATACACCATGAAAAAAGTGACTGTTTACTTAAAAAAGTGATCAATTGTAAAAAAAGTGACTAAAGGTGAGAAAAGTGACTGAATTGCAAGCCTGCAGTAATGCTACATGTTAAAAGTGTTCAGTACTGTCTTGAAAAACCAAACTGAATTTAGGTCCAATTTGAGTAGACAAACTCTAGAATCCCTGATGGTAGAAAAATGGAAATATTTTAATCAGGGTCAATGTTGCAATAAGAAACACTGTCCTGAAAAATAAGTTGTTAAAGCTAAAAAAGCTACTCATAAGTTTTTAAATGTATAAATTTTAATTTACTTTTACAATTTACTTTACTGTTTTAAATTAATATCATCTGTCCCCAAAATGTCCGAATGCTAAAACCACTTTCTTTTTTATAACTTAATGTTTTCTGCATCGGTTGCAACTTTATCCTACATCCTTATGTATTTTTAAGTATTTTTTTTCTATTATATCAAAATGAGATTTTTTTTACTTTTAATAATTATAAATTTGCCATGTTCTATCAATTTATTTACACTTCATATTTGAACGATTGGTTTAGTTTGTAGTGCTATGTTCTACCTTTTTGCTACACAAGCATTTCTTGAATAAAAAATAACTTACTGTCATAGGTTTTATTACTTAAAACTTAATTTGTATATATTTAACTCATAAATACACAAACATTATTAAGCAAATGATGTGCTTATGTATGGGAGACACATACAGGGTATCCGCCAAAATAAAATTCTTCAAATCCATGACTTTTCATGACTTTCCCTGATTTAGCAGATCATTTTCCATGACTTTAAAAAGCTTTCATTAAAACATATATGAATAAAGCTTCTGATGTACATACAAATAAAATACATGCTTTTAGAGAAATTACAGGAATTTTATCATAAAAAACTATAAACTTACTTTATAAGTGTTAGTAAACTCACATACATAAAAATAAATTGTTGTATCTACATACCTAAGTTTAATCATATAGCCATTTTTCAATCAAAATGTTTCCAATTTGAATTCAGGGTACTTTGGTATTATCCAGGTGACCATGAATAATAGCCAAATATAACCCTATAATGTTAATATACAATATCCCTAGAGATAAACTTATATTTTGTACAAAAATCTTAACTAATTTTTATTAAAAAATAATTATATTAATAAAATTTTAATCTACAATTTAAGAAAAAACCAGAATAATATACATTTACCCACCCATTAAGCTTTCTTGCTTTGAGTTTCCTTGGTGAACAAATTTTACTTGGTCAATAGGATAATACATAAATACCAAACTCAGTAACTTCAGCCAAATGACAAGTAAAAATAGAATTAAATAATTCAATGCAATTTTCTTTTAATCGGTAGTTTAGCGGATCCATGACTTTTACTCATTTTACTTGAAAAATCAAGACTTTCCATGACAAAATTAATCCATTGTCTAAATCCATGATTTTCCATGACTTCCCTGACTTTTCAGGTGCGCGGAAACCCTGCACATAAGATATGGTAACTATGAAATGTAAGTAAGATTGATAGAGCATGGCTATTTTTGATTTATAATAACTTCATTAGATTAATCTGGGCCTCTTGCCTTATAATCTACAGCTTTCTCAGTGAATGTAAGATTACTGGATATTTATTTTATATATATCCTTTAAAATTAACTAAGCTTTAATATAACTTAAGTTCATGCCAAATAAGAATGGATGTAGTGTGTAACTTTGTCAATGAATGTTTTTCTGTTGGCAAACAAAATGTCAGCATAAATACACAGAAAAGTAAAATAAGAAAAAAAAAAGTAAAAGAATATAAGGGTGAAAAATAAAATGTTCAATGATTTTGAATTTAGAAAATATGCAAAGAAGAAAAAATAAATTTATAACGAGCTTTAATGAAAATACATCTGAGTAATCTTGCCAAGATAAGAAAAAACTGCGAAAATTTCAAAATTCATCAATGAGGACCTATACTATATTTCCACCATAAAATGTTTAAAAGAGTGTCAGTCTGTGTGTATTTTCTTTCTATATATTCATATGGTTTTCAAATTTTTGACAATAGTTTCTATGATATATTCAAATGGCCACTCCAGTATTGAAGCCTTTATCATCCAACCTATCATGTGATATAGCACTCTATGCTTTTACAATTCGTGTGTAATACCTTATGTCTTAATTTTCTTTTAAGGACATTAAGTATAAGCCAAATTTTGAGTAACCTTAATTACTCAAAATTTGGCTTAATGTCTTGATTTCTTGAAATAATCAAAGAAAAATTTTCTCTTCGTGTCTAATTAAGCATATTTAAAACAAAATTTGACACACATCTTCCCCCCCAAAAATAAATAAAATAGAATTTTCTGTTTGTGTGTTGCCTACTGATCTGCTTTTCTAGCTTGTGAAAATCAGTATGCATTTATTGCAAATATTTTATCAGCTGGAATATGTACACGGTTTCTGCGCACCTGGAAAGTTATGGAAAATCATGGATTTAGACAATGGATTAATTTTGTCATGGAAAGTCATGATTTTCTAAGTAAAATGAGTAAAAGTCATGGAAAGTCATGGATCCACTGAGCTACCAATTAAGAAAAACCAAGAAATGCCTCTGGAAGTGAATTTCGTTTCTGTTCGTCAAGGAAACTCAAAACAAGCAAGCTTAATAGGGGGGTAAATGTATAAGTATATTATTCTGGTTTTTTCTTAAATTATAAATTAAATTTTTATTAATATAATAATAATAATAATTATTTAATAAAAATTAAGATTTTTCTACAAAATATAAGCTTATCTTTAGGGCTATTATATATAAACGTTATAGGGTTATCGTGTTTGGCTATTATTCTTGGTCACCTTGATAATACCTAAGTACTCTGAATTCAAATCGGAAATTTTTTGATTGCATTCAGAAAATTGCTGTATGATTAAACTTAGGTATGTAGATACAACAATTTATATATATATGAGTTTATAAACATTTATAAAGTATTTTTTATCATAAATTTTTGTAATTTCTCTAAAAGAATATATTTTATTTGTATGTATATCAGAATTTTTATTCATATGTACTTTAACAAAATATTTTTAAAGTCATGGAAAATAATCTTCTGAAGTCAGGGAAAGTCATGGATTTGAAAATTTTTATTTTGGCGGATACCCTGTATGTAGAGATATGTCTAAGTTTCTGTTAGCAATAGTTATGTCTCACCTGTCCATCACAACAGCTTAGAAACTACTTACTTCTTGCATAGTTTATATCTCCTTTTCGCAGTCGCAGAATTCTTTTTCAATTTACTTCAAACAATTGACTGGGCATTTTGTAGTCATCTTCTTTATCAGTAATAGGTAAGTTATTTTTTTAACTGCCCTCAAAATAGGACAGTGGGGCAATACACATGCAATTGATGCATTATTTCTAATTTTATAACTAAGAGTAAAAATAAATAAATAAATAAAATAATCATATTTAGTATTTTATCCCCACACAGTCATGTTGATGCCAAGGTTTCTGATGTTAGAGGAAGCATCAAAGCTGTTAAATAGCTTAGACTGCGATGAAAGCAATGTTAAAATTAATGTGTTACTACCATATGTCAGTGAACTGACTGATTAAAGACGAAGGGAAAGACAAAGTAGTAAATACTGGCAAGATTAATGTAAACAATGTTTCTTCTGGGACTCTGGAGGTTGGAGCTGGAGATAATTGAAAGCCTGAAGCACCTACAAGCTCTAGTATTTCAACAACAAAGCACAGACGGAAAGCTAAAAAACAACAGCCATCTTGGATAAAGACGAAATCCCACAGTATACTAAATGGAAAACACCAGCTGATTTAAGTGCAAATGACTTATTCAAGCCAATGGAAACTACATTGAAAGGAAAATCTACAGCAGGGATTTTTGAGGAGTTTTATATCAATGAAGTTTATGATCACATAGTGAAAGAAACTGTGCAATATGCAACAAATGAGCACAATTTCTAGGCAAGGGCTGATGAAATACATGTTTCTAGGAATTTCGTTTCTAATTGGTCAATTCAAATACCTATGAATGTGATTACTGGTCAGATACTAAAGACTTTGGTATTACTCTGGTGAAAAAATGACACGTTACCAAACCGTTTCCAAAAGTTGAAATCTTATATACACTTCCTGGGAAATAGAAGAGTAAATCAGTATCCCAAAGATTGATCTTTCAACTGACATAGCAGAGGTAAATTCATGGATAATCCACAAAGCTGTCAACAAAAGTGATGCTCTAACATTGAAGGTATTTTAAAGATCAATAACATGGTTTATTTAAAAAAGACTGTGAACAGAACATGTGGTATACCCAGGATCTCTTTTGTATCTTTTAGTGCAAAAGAAGACATCTCTAAAGATGGCACTGGCAATTTTCTACTGATGAGGGAGAAGCAGCACCATTATCAGAGAGGGCTGCAAAGGAAAACCAAAAACATACTGCGGAAAATGCAATAAAACCTTTCTCCTAGTGTCCTATGTAGAGAAAGGGTCAATTCCCTATATAAAAAATCCAAAATTTTCAAATTTTGTTATATTTAGTCTATTTAAGGTTCAATATACCTCTGGAAATATGATTATCCTAAAATTTGAACAAAACAAATAAATTGGGCTAAAACAGATTAAGTAAAAAACAAAATGTTTATTTTTTTTATAAATTTTCACTGACATTTAGAAGTAATTTTCATTAAAAATTAAACTGTTTAGTGCAAATTACAAGAAGTATAACATCATTTCAAAATAGTAGATGCAAGCTTCTTTCTTCTATTGAAGATTTTTCACTATTTCCATTTAAGTTTTGCATGTTATTCTCGTCTTTAGTTTCTGCTCACTCCATTTTAAATACATTTCCATGTTAATAGAGTTATATTGGTGTATGTAAGTGCGATGATGTCAGACAATATATCTTTAGATAAATAAACCATTTCTGTTCATTCTCTGTTTAAAAATTTGATTAAGTGTGTTTCACATTTGTCATTTAAGTCTATTCAGAGTCTAATTGAGGTAAGAGTAAGATCCAAATTTAGTCCATAACCATGTTTTTTTTTTTCCATTTTAGTAAGATTAACTTACTATTATTTATTCTTTTAAGAATTTTAGACTGACAAAGAAAGAAACATTCAGCACATTATTTTTTCAATTATATTTATTTCTTAGGACTTCCTTTCTCATAGTAGCTCACTATGTACATCTTTTATGATTTCTAAAAGTTAGTCAAATTTATTATAGATAAAACATAGAATTACAAAACTCTGAAGGTTTACATACATTCAGCAGAGAGTTCTATAAAGCATCTGCTTGTAAAAAGAATATTTTATAGGATGAAAGAAAAACAAGATTAATTTGTTATAATAAATAATCTAAAGGCTCCTCCACACTATGGCCCACTGCAAGCCATTACCACCATCTGGAAGGGGTATGGCTTATTGTGATCAACGATGGCTTCAGAGGTGGTTTTTCGCCAAAGATCAAAGGCAACCAGATGCGCTACTAAAGTGCGCAGTAAACCCTATGGATGAATCCACTATCTCGGCTCATTTAGTGGCCCAGCATGTGGATGCAACCCGTGAACCATCATCCAAGGTCACCATCAGGAAGTGGTGAATAATTCGCCATAGTGTGGAGGCTACATAAGGTTCTCAACTAACTACTTGGTGGAGGAGGTGGTGGTGCAGTCAACAAGCTTGGAAGTGCTAATGTTGATAAGGATATATTTTGATTTGATGTTGATGTGGTTGATGGAATTGAATTTGAAGGAGGTGGTGGAGGTGGTTGAGAAGCAAGTGTCTGCAGTGATGCTTGGAGTGGAGGAGGAGGAGGCACACCCATGAATCCAGCCCATGGATATACTGGAGCTACATTTGGAGGAGGTGGAATAGGTGTTATGCCTGGAGGTGGAGGAACAGGCACAGGACTTGCGCCTGCAACTTGAGGGGGTACAGGCCATGGTGCAGCTGAAAAATATTTGCACTAAGCAAGCTGAACATTATCTTAAGAAAGTAACAACATACTGTTAGACTTCGTTGTAAGGTCACTTCTGTGGGATTTAGAAAACTGACCTTTATAAAGCAGGCTGTCCATGAATGTAGGAAAAATAAAAATCATTTTAACCCCTTCCAGGTTCATTTTATTTCAGGATTATGGGTAAAAAATGTCAATTTTATTATTCTTATATTCATACATACATACATAATTTTTTAAACATAATAGCATCATTCTCATACAAAATTTCTTAAAAATTAATGTAAAAAAAATCAATTTAAATAAATGAGTAATTTACCTGTATAGTAGGCATTCTGTACGACAGAAATCATTAGACTTTGGAGTTAATTCACATCAACTATAAATATAAAGCTTAGAATACCTAGCTTTTATGTAGAATTAAATTTTATTTCTATCCTTTGCATTTACATAAATGATTATGTAATTGTTAATCAAAATTTGATCGTGTATGATACAATCGAAAACACGGTACTGCACAGAGTACAACATAGGAATCTGGACAGTAGAACCTTGTTTCTCTCCTTACCTTCTTACCTCTACTGTTTCTGAGCAGCAAATAATCTTGTAATCAGAAAAGTAAACAAAAGCATTCGAAACCATAAAAAGCACATGTGAAATAATTCAGGAAAGACTAGTTGCACAGTGCCCGAGTTACACTCAGGATGAGCCAGGATGGTACATTTTGCCTGCCCGAGTTGAGTTCGGGAAAAACCGGGAAGGGTTTAAGGCAAAGAAATTAAAAGTATAATATATTTCTGCATATCAGCTCAGAATTTAATTTTTCTTCAAATAGCATTCAAATATGCTGTCAAGCAGGTAAAAATGGGAGAAATATTTTTCAATAAAATTGCTGTAATGTAAAATGCTACACCAAAACTTTTGTTGTGGCACATCCAATTTTAAGTACCACAGAGTAAGAGGATGAGTTGCACTTTGAGACAAATATAAGAACATCTCTTGGAACGTTTTGACAGAGATGAAGAAAAACAAATTAAATTTTAATTAACTTTCAGCTGTCTTTATTAATTTCACAATTTTATGCTGACAAGTTACTGCCATAGCATCTAGAGTAAGAATTGTAATGCTAGACCATGCAATAAATAATATTTTTACGCAGACACCAATGATAATAGTTTAAATTCTATGTGAAGGTAACACTTTTTCATAAATTTAAACAATATTAACTAAAAAAATTTAAAAAGTGCTATTTTTGGCAATCTATTGATTGCTTCTGGCTTACATAAAGGTACTTTTTTAGAAGATTAGTTGATATGCTACAGATGTAGTATTGCTATTTTGGTGTGATAATAATACAGGTAATAATTGTAAATTTATTTCTCAATTGTGTTTTTTCTCATTTCAAAATTTTTGCCAATTTCATTTATTTTTTTGCCACTATATATGTAATCCATTTTTTATAAAACTCCTTGACAAGGAGAAAGCTCAACAGCTAGCAATAATAAAAATGCAGTAGAGCCGACATTGAAGAGAACAGCAGAAGTCTAATTTAAACTTTATTCAAGAGCAGCTACAACGCACATCTATTCTATTGAATAACAGACAAAAAAAGCCACAGAGAACGCTCTGATCGAACAGAGGTGCACCCAAGAGCGATGACAGAAAGAATTTTCCCATGGTAAAAAACAACTTAAAAGTGAATTAAATGCAATATCAGCAAAATGCAAAACCATTTGCTGGCAACATCTGGGAAACGTGCTGAATAGACAGAAAGTTTACATTTTTAGGACAGACAGCTTTATGAAGAATGTGAAGTGGAAAATACTCCGTTGATTAAATTATTTAGAGGCTAGGAAAAAATTTAAATGAATTAGAATGGGAGAGAGGAGGTTTTTAAGGAAATATTAAAGTTAAATAATTTTGATATATTACATATATATATTGTTATTTTCTGCTTCAAGAAACTGTTTCATTTATTTTTGCCTTTTTAGCAACTGTTTGTCACCAAGAAAACATATACTGCATATGTTCTATGGATCAGTATATAAGCCAATCCCTCCACTTTGACTCTATAAAATCTCCAAAATTTTGCAGCTTATGCTGAGAAATATATGGTATACAGCTTAAGTATTATAAAAACTAAATTAATAATGAAGAATAATTGAGATATTCAATTCCTTACAGTATAGTTTACTTTTTTATTAAACTTATCTGGCATTACTAAAACTATTATTTTAAGCATTGTAAAAAACATAATCATATAAAAAGGTTAATTATAAATGTTGGTTTTTCATTGTAGTTTAGAAGTTAATACTAAAATCATTAGATTTCTTACAGTTTCTCAGCTTCTCTGGAGCATGTAAGAAATAGTTTTACAACCTTTGGTTCTGTGAAAGATTAGCTGCTTCCACTTGTTTTCACAACTTCCAGCAGCATTAGTATTTAAAACTTCTGAAATGATTTCTATGACAGATGCATCTGAATTAGTAGCCAGATCATTTTAAAAGAGTGACTATATGACAAGGTCCTACAGTATTTCTTTTAAGTTTTAGAACAGAAAAAGCTAATCACTGTTTAAGTAAACATTTAACCACTACTAGTTATCTTTTGTTAATATTAAATCATATATCAAGCCTTTACTTACTGTACAAAAAGCTTCATTATTCAAGCCTTTAAAATAAGAATAAAGCTAATAACTACTAATTACTATTCCATTAATTAATATGAAACTCATGCAAAGGAGCAATTATATCTAATTATCTGGTGACCTTAACTAGTTATCTTCCTTTTACATTTGTTCTGAGAATAAGATCTATGATTCATTTAGGTTACATGATTTTTATTGTAGTGGTTTCATACATAATTCCTTTCTGTTTTTTAAATTAAATTTTACTTGAAAAAGAAATAGCTGGGAATATGATAACCAGGCTAATCTAATTAAAAAGATACAATATAAGGTTTTTTAGTCAAAGAAAAATAAATAAATAAACTGAACATAACTCTGACACACAAAACACTGAACCAAACTTCTAGATTCTAATGTACCCCAACTTCCGAAAAATTATTGTTTAAATCAAATTAATAACAAAAAGTTGTTAACTTCTATGCAATTGTAGGTAATTTAATTAAAATTGGAAAATACACCATACATCCTCTAATGAAGTTTACCTTATTGAATATTTTTCATAATGATTCTATTAGGTAAGCATTTTAATGTTTTGGACTCATTAAGAAAATTCATATTTATTACTGAAAATTATATTCAATAAATGTTTTTTTACTCTGATATCTAACAAACTTGGAAATGGCAAATAGTTAAAAAAAATGGACAAAAAAATAATTACCTTGAGTAACAATTGGAGGTGTTATCCAAGTATTAGTAGGTAAAGTAGCTTGTGATTGAGTTGTTCCTGGAAGACTTGGAGGTGGGGGTGGAGGTACCAGCATTCCAACAACAGGTGTTGTTACCTATTAGCAGTAAATCATTCAAATATATAGGAATGATTGATATTTTCTTAGAGATCTTATTGGCGTAACAAAATGCTGTCTAGATACTTTTTGATTAAAAAAAAATGTTCTTTGGTGCAGATGTATTGATTCTAATTATAACTTTATTTAACTATACACACACACACACACATATATATATACACACTGTCTACCAATAAGTATTTGGACACCTATGAGAATGACGATATCTGCAGTCCTGAGGTATGTCATGGCCTCCATTGGTATACATCATGTAGGAAACAGCATCGGCATTAGTCGCATGCAAGATGACGCACAGTTCGTAGCTCTCTGATTTCGAGAAAGGTATAATTATTGGGTATCACAAATGTGGCCGATCCTTAAGGGACATATCTAGCGATCTTAAGTACCCAAAATTGACAGTAGCCTATGTGATTAAGAAATGAAAGGTCGAGCAGTGATTGTCAGAATGTGCCCCGAGTCGGCAGACCAACGAAACTGAGAGATAGAGACCGACAAGTGCTTCCAGAGAAATTCAGAAGAACTGCACCCAACTGATGGCCCTCATCCGTGAGGAGTTTCAACAGGCATCTGGGAGTATTGTTTCAACAAATACTGTAAAGAAGCATATCTACTTGGTTTCCATGGTCGTGCTACTATCCATATGCCTTTGATCACAAAGTCCAACTACACTGCTCAGTTAATGTGGTGCAAAGCACATCGAAATTGGACCATAGATCAGTGGAAATGGGTTCTTTGGAGTACAAATCAAGGTTCACCCTTTACTGTTCAGATGGCATGGTCTGTGTCTGGCGTCTGCCTGGAGAACATGTTCTGCCAGAATGCATTGTGCCAACAGTCAAGTTCTCCAGAGGTGGAATTATGGTCTGGCAGTGTTTCACCTGGTATGGACTGGGACTCTTTGTCCCCATTCACGGTAAGCTCAATTCCAATGCCTACTGCACTATTTTGGGTGACAATGTGCTTCCTTCATTGTGGCAGTTTTACGGGTTGGACCCCTGTTACTTTCAGGACAACAATGCCAGTTGTCATGTTTCGAGGTTAACCAAGGTTTGGTATGGTGCCAATGGAGTTTATCGAATGGACTGGCCTTCCCAGAGCCCAGAACTGAACCCTATTGAGAACCCCTGGAATGAGTTGGATCGCTGAATTAAGGGGTGCACTACCCGTCCAAAATCAGTGAAGGAACTTGTATGTCTACTCCAAGCCGAGTGGAAGACAATACCACTAGCTATAATACAAAGACTCTACCAACTATTGATTTTGAATAAAGTTAGTTTTTCTTTTCTATCACAGGTGTCCGAATTCTTATTGGTAGAGAGTGTATATATATATATATATATATATATATATATATATATATATATATATATATATACATATCTGTGTGTGTAAAATTTTAAATATTTATCCTAATAAATATTTTCTACAAATTTAAATTTTATATTGTAATGAGAAAAGAGCCACAATTACTTCCTTTTCTTTCAGTTTTTTTCTATGTAGTTTTTATGAGATCTAAGTTATTCATTTAGATTTAAAACACTATCAGGGAATTTTTTCTTGACCATCTAGCTATTCAAACATCCAAAAAGTACTGAGCAAAGATAATTTCTCATTGAAATCTGTGTTATCTTACTGTAGAATTGACAAAGTTTCTCGCACTTCAGTGGCAGATTTGATGTTGCAGAGATTTGCAAGGGCTTTTAAGTTCTGAGAGAAGTGAAATAAATTGCGATTTTAGTGGATGTTTTGTCACAATTATTTGAGTTTTGGTTTTAATTTTATGTATATTTAAGACTGTGGACTTAATTTGTCAATTCTTGCCCCTACAAATTAAATATGGGATAGTTATTTTTCCTCCAAATTTACATCTAAAATCAAGGTATGTTAACAAGTTAACAGGAGGTCTGTGTTGAAATCTTTGTTTCATATATACAGATTACAAATAAGTAAATAAATTCATTACTAAAACTTATTGTTATTACAATCATTATTAAAGTGAATTTGGTTGTTTTTTTCACATTATGATAATATGGTGATTAATATAGTCCATCATTCTAAAGATAAGAATACTTTGCATTTCAATACTATAAAGCACTGCAATATGACAATTCGCAAATCCAGTTGTACCGAGGTACTTTCCCACGATGGTCTGCACGTGCATGCACAGCTGTGGTAGAAATTTCCAAGAAGAATTTAGGTGCAGCTGTTGACTTCGAGTTTTAGGAACCCCTGCAGAGGAGTTATAGATCACGGAATGACACAAGTGTAACGGTCAAGCTCTCAAAGAGATATAGCCATGAGTTATGGGGACAGGGCTAAAAAATAATGTCAGCTTTCACAAAAGGGGTTACTTTAATGAGCCCATCTATATGCCTGAAGGGGGTGCAGATGTGAGAAAATTTCACCAACAAGATATTGGCAAAGAAAAAAAAAAGGGGGGTGTTAAAACCGAGGTGATGAGTTAGGAAAGAGGGTGAAGACAGAGCAGTCTAGGTTGGGATTGAAGAGTTGCTGGACATACAGAGAGCCCGGACCAGCAATTGAGTCCCGAACCCGCATACCAGCATAGACATACAGCAAAATAACGGGTGCTATGCCAGTACTGACGCCCTTTATGCCCAAAGTCCAGCACTGTTGGTCTGGACTTTGGGCCAACGGTCCTGTTGTACAGTTTGATGAAACCCCCACCTGCTCCTTTGTAATGTCTGGAGGTAAACAGATTTAACATATTCATGACGGTTATTTAGGCCTCAGTTAGTAATTCAATATTTTGATTAAGGAATAACGTATAACAAAAGAGAATTGTAATAATTATTGTGTATTGATGAATATGCAATCCAAATAATTTCTGGTTATGTTATATGGACATCAAGTAATGTAGCAATTTGTAAAGAGTATACAGAATAAATGTTTTAGTCCAAATATAAGGTATTATATTTTTATTGTGTTTCCCCTTTGTAAACGAACAATGGTGTTAGTGTTGTAAGTACATTACAACACCATTGATTTTCAAACATTTTATCCTACAGAACTTTTTTCTTACCATGTACAAAATAATGAAACCCCTAGATAAATATTACTTAAGAAAAAACTAATTACTATTATTTATCATGGATAAGACACAAACATAAAAAACTAAGCAATGTAGTGTAATCTAATGTAGATAATACTCACAAGAGGTGATTTAGAAGTAAGAATTTTTTAATGAAATGTTACATTAATGAATATTTTACTTCTTATGCTGTACTGTTGCATGTAGTTTAAATGACTCATTGTCATATCACTTTTCGGTTCCATATTATTGCACTTCTGGCATATTAGTTACTATTATTATTTCTATGTAAGGGATTAGTAAAAATTAAAGAATGGATTTTCTATAAAATTTAGAAGTGCTTAAAAGTTTCTCGATAAACACCTGGAGGGTTGATAAACACTAGAGTTCCATGGGACACACTTAAAAAAAACCCTATTATAACCAGACAATGGCCAAATGGTAGGATGCTGGTCTTTGGTACCCAAATCCATGGGTTGGAATCCTATTTCTGGAAGGGATGTTTGTAGTGGGCTTTAAACAGTAGGTCCTAGTCTCATTAATCCTCATGCAGCAAAAAAGTAGACTAGTGCTCCAAACCAAACCACATTGTAAAAGATACAAAGATACAAAATTAGCTAGAAAACTTTTGAAAAATGAATAGCCATGAATGGCTGGAGGTACCTGGGAAGTTAACACTGATGGCTGAACAGTTTGTTGAACAGCTGCTGGCAATGGTTGCACACCTGCCTGGAATGTTGGAGTCCATGGAGGCATTCCTATCTGAGAGACAGTAGATGGTACTGGTGGAGGTGGCATTTGAGACATTACAGGGGGTGGTGGAAACACAGAGGTTAGCATTGTTGTTGGAGGAGCAGATGCACATACAGTTGCCTTATTCTGGACATTATTACTGAACATAACTTGTGCATTCTGTAATGCAAGTTTAAATCTTGTAGATACTAGTGTAAGGAGCATGAAAATATAATAATTAGTTTTTTTTTACTATTTTGCACATATACTAGAATATTTCACTGAGTGCTGAAACAGGTTACTCTAAAGTGCTACATTAAATGAATCTGTATTGAATGGAACATTTTTTATAGGAAAATAACAACTGTTAAAACAAATATTGAAAACAAAAATATATGTTTACTTAACCAAAAGTAATAAAAAATAACAAAGGGTGAAGTGCAAAATTACGGAACACTCTCTTTGCTTAATATTTATATATATATATATAAAAATAAATTAATTAATTTAAAAAATCAGCCAAAGTTTTTTTGCAGCAATTTTTTCTTGTGCATCATATCAAAACACAGAATACAAAATTTCAACTTTCGCATAATTTCAAGACCCCCCCCCATTTTTTTTTCATGTAAATAATTTTTTAAAATCAATTCTAATTTTCTTTAACGGCATTGAATAATTCTCCAAGATTATACAATGTGAAGATTTTTCTACTTGCATATTTTCTTGCCAAGCTAACAAAATAAATTTTCTAAAGTCAAATTCATTTTCTTCATAAGCCTATTCTTCTATGCATATGATAAATTTTTCATCAAGATGCTGAAAGTCTGTTTGAATATATTTCTGACATAGGCAACATTAAATGAGTCAGAGCCTAAATCATATCAAAGTATTACCGCATCTGCTGAGATTGTATCCATTTGAACATCAAAGCTGCAAAAACCTTTAATACAATAAAGTAAAACTTGATTTTACATGTTTTCACATTACTTTTACTCACTTTATTCCATGCATATCTAATATCATCAGTAGTCAGACATTGTAAATTTACAAATTGAAATCAAAGATGGAGAGTTTTCACTAGAGTTTACTTAGATTGCCAGTGAATGCATAAGTTTTTCATAGAAAGAATAAAAAGTTAAAATTTATTGAAATCCCATAATAGTGAATCAGGTAGAACTAATTTAATTTACTACTCAAATGTTCATTATTCATATTCTGTCAAGAGGCATTTGCAGTACATGACTGTCCCACTTCCATCTTTCTGTGTATGGTTTTATAAATGGGAATTTATCTTGTTTGGTTCTTTGAAATTTATTTAAACATAAGTTCTAAATGTGATGTAGTCAAGACTGATAATACTAAAATACATTTCAAAGGGTAGAGGGCATTTCAGTCCAGTGACGTTAGAGTAACATTTCGCACTCTCAAGACACAGGTCTGAGGTTCGATCATTGGGCTAGACAAGGTTGACTCAGCCTTTCATCTCTTCAGTGGGTAGACAAACTGAGGACCAACCATGCTTGGGAACTAAACACTGGGGGTTCCATGTAAGGCTGATCTCCTAACTGGCACATATGCTTCACACCTTAGGTCTTGACAGAGATTGGTACCACAGACCATGGCCCCCAGTTGGGCTGTAATATTGAGGAGTTTAAAGGGCATTTCAATTTACTTTCCCTCTTCTTTTACATACACATACTCAGACATAAACACTATACATATTAAATGTTATATGTAGTAAAATTATATTAAAATTGTACAATAAAAATTGCATATGCATGCATATCATTATAGGAATGTTAAGATGCAATATAGTAATTTACGAATAAATAGCCAAAATTGAATAAATAGAAAAGTAAGGAAAATATTTGATCCTTGGACATATGTCAACAAATAAAGCCACATAAACCTGCACATCCGAGAAAATTGAATATCTTTCTCTTCCTCTCCCCCAAACACATTAAAAAATATTTACTAGCTTTTCCAGACATTCTATAGTTACTTGTAATCTTGCCCTTCTTTTAAAATAATTTTAGAATAATGAAGCAAAGTTAAAACATTCAAATAAAACACAAACACATGCAAAAAAGTAAATTTTCATTGAATACTGTGTAGATTCTGAAAATACTGACTTTTCAGAATTTTGCTATTTTTCATCTCTGTGTATGTAAATTCTTTATACATAAGAAACAAAAATAAGATAATTAATAAAAATTGATTTTAATAAAAAATACATATTTATATAGATGCATTTGTGACCAGCAATTTTTTTTCATTTCTCAAACTGAGTGTCAACAGATACAACGAAATTGGTGGTTGCCACAAACTTTTACCACCAAGGTAAAAGCAATGACAAAAATTTAATGATAACAAGTTCAAATATGAAAGCAGTGAAATATGCATATACAACCTAAATAAAACAATAATGGAACTAAGTACATTATATTTTTTTCTCCTATTCCTATTTCTTATGGTAATACATACATATGATAAACAAATTTTAAATAACATAAATTCATGTCAGTAGTCATGAATGTGCAACTAAATTTTAAAATAGATATTTTTTTTCTTCATAAGAGCAAAAACTGAGGAATTATAATTTACTACTTTATCAATAAATAAAAATCTAATTTTTGGTAAAAATAATTTTTTTTAATAATTTAAACTGAAAAATTAAAACATTTTAAACATTACACTGTATTTAAAGACAAACCTACACTATTATTTGTATTTTTATTCTATCAATGAGCTACCACAATTATTAGAATAAAAATTAATTTTTTGATTCAAATTAAATCATTTAATAATTGTTTGTTGCATGATAAATAAAACCTCCTGTTCAACTAGTTATAAAAAAGAGAAAAATGAAAATTGCCTAGAAAAAATATCAAGCAATAATTTAAACATGTTAAATCAATCAAGCAATAAATTTAACTTTTAACACAAATTAATGGCATATTCAAAACAACAAACAAATTGCATTAAGATAAAACCAAGTTAACGAAATAAAGATACATTAGTATACAAAATTCCAAGGCTTCCAGCTTATCAGGAAATGGGTGAAAAAATTGATAAAACTATTTATACCCAACTGATACACAGTGGAAGGTTATAAAATTACATTAGGATTGAATAATAAAACTTACAGTTGTTTGGAACTGAGTAGTAGCCACTGTAAGTGGTGGTGGTGGTGGTGCCATAATAGCCTTTAGAGGGCCAGATGGGGCCTGAAGAGCTGCTACAGTAGGCTGAGTAGTTGATCCATCAATGGTCATTCTGTTTGTAGGAGGAGGGCCTTCACCCAGTTCAGCCATTAAAGACATATACTAAAACAGTGAAAATACACTTTTGTAGCATTAAAAGCATGTAGCAATTCCTAAAAATAAACATATCACTGTGACGACTTCAATGTTCTCGAATGAAGAGGTAGCGTGAAGAAAGGATCACAGTCACGATAAAATTGTATACTGTACACGCAAAATGTATACCGTAGCACACTAAACCAATCCAACTAATTTCTCAATATCAACTGGAGCTCTTCACGTGGGGCAACACTGGGCTGATAAGAGTGGAATTGCTGCGTTACATCCACAAGATGTTGATCCCAAACAGGTTAAAGTGGATTCCTGTAATATAAAAGCAGGGACCAAACAGATGAGCCCCAGGGTGGGTCTGCCACTTCCAGAGGCATTATTTAAATTTTTGTTACTTGTGAACTTTCAGAGTGCATTTCAACAACAAACCTATTTTATGTGCAATATTTGCCATTAAAGAACACACAGATCTTTAACCACCTCGAGTCTTGAACCTACAGCCCTAGTCTTACCTGCCAACTGAGCAACTGCTGCTTTAAACTCTTAGATTATAAAAATTGCATATAATTCACAAAAATACATGCAACAAATATATTTTTCTACACAAAGAGAAATATATAAAACTAATACATACATACAAAGCCATTAAAATATAAATTAAAATCTAACCTCTTCATCAATTTTGGCTTTATCAGGGGCTCCCAGGGCTCCAGATGAATTTTTTTGTTGTCTACAATCCTTTGCAATATGTCCAGCAGATCCACAAGTTGTACATATTACATTATTTGTAACATTGGGTTTATCAGGGCACTGCCAAATTCTGTGAGTAGTAGCACCACAATTTGTGCAACGAGGCACATCATTCTCTCGGAGAGTTCCATTTAATAAAGCTAATTCTCTTAATTGCATTCTTCTTAAATGATTTTCACCTTCAGGTACTTCAACACCTTCTCTAATAATTTTCTTAATCTAGAATAATAATAAGAAATTAAGCTAGAAGTACTATGTTTATTTATTACCAAAAATCTTAAAAATTCAAATAATAATTAATAAAGAGTAATGCAGGTTACTATTAAAAGACTATAAAATAAATAACAATAACCTGAATTGTTTAAATGTAAACTAATTGCATGTTTTATTACATGGAATTTGTCCTTCAATATGTTTCCATTTTAAAATTTTAATAAAGCTGCTGTTAATAAATCAATATTTTTCTGTTATATTACTGTACTGTTTTAAGACAAGGTGCTCAGCATTTCTGCTTTTTGGTTTTCCTTGACTATTCCCCGACTTATTTGAGCTGCATAAAACATTTTCCTGACTTTTTTTTTTAAGATGCATCTGAAATTTTTGAAAATGATCTAATCTCACTTTAAGATTTTGTTCATGTAAACTGATGTGCAATGTGTTCTAAATAGTTCACAAAAATCATTCCTCTTTCTACAAAAAAGTAATATAGAACATAATACAGAAAAAATCATTTTCCCTTATTACGTTTTGGCCAGCACATTTTTTTAACCCCTCTCACATATTTTGCAAACATACCAATCATTATATTCAAAATATCTATGTTACAATTCACATAATATGATGACGTCACTGTTATGCACATGCTCCAGGGACTGTGAAAAAGAGGTGCATAAGTGAAATATCACAAACAATAAAACAGGATTTTTAATGAAATATTTTTAAAAAGATGAAAACACATATAAGTATAAATTCAAACCTTATTATAGCATTACCATATATTCTGCTAACATTTTAGTGTTATATTGAATGATGAATCTATGTTTACAAACAAATCAAAATTATTTATGTAATATCCTCTTTAGACTGCATACTGTATAGAATTATATATAATTTTGGCTTGTAAATTATCACAAACATGATTGCTGTAGATAATAGAACCAGATTTAGTGACATTTTAAGAGCATTATATTCACAGAATATTAACCTTTCGTGGAACACTATTTCTTAAACCTTAAATAGGGACTTTAGTTAAAAAGAAATCCATTACTTTTGCGTGAAATTAATGACTTTATTTAATATGTTTCGGATTGTCCGATTTGGGGTCAAATATGTACCGTTTTCTTGTATAATTCGTTGCCATTTTAAAGGTAGCTCCATAATGCCTTTCTCATAGAAGTTTTGGTCTTTATTGACGAAAATCTCTAGTAATCCATTTTCACAATCTTCTCTTGATACCAATTACATATCACTCAGGAAGTTTTGCAATGTGAGAAAAGTGATAATCACTTGTGCCAAGTCCGGACTATATTGTGGATGCACCAAAACTTCCCAACCAAGTTCCCTGAGTTTCTGGCGAGTCACTATAGAAAGTGTCCTGGCATTGTTCTGAAGGAACACAACACCTCTTCTGTTGCCCAATTCTGGTGAATCGCTAGCTTCAAAAGGCCTAGTTTTGACAGTAGAGATCTGAATTTAGTGTTTGGCCAGACAGAAGTAACTCATAATAAATGATTCCCTTCCAGTCTCGGCAAATACACAGTAGAGCCTTTCTGGCCATTAAATGGTTTCGCTACTGTTTGAGCTGTTTAGCACACTTTAACCACGATCGTTTTCACACAATATTGTTGTATTGACCCATTTCTCATCAGTTACCATCGTTTAGAAATGGGTTGATTTCATTCCATTTGGCCAAGACTTCGCAGACGGAAATTCGATTCATCACGTTTTTTAGTGTTAATTGGTGTGCCACAAACATTAGTTTCTTTTAGAATCCAACTTGTGCAAATTTAAACTTGTTTTATGATCAATCTTTAGCTCCTGGGCATGCTACAACTTCTAACATGTCGGTTAACTTTGATTATTTCTGTGATTTTACCGACATTTTTGACGATCTGCTGTTTGAGGTACATCTTTAACATAAAAAAATTACTGAATGGAATCGATGAAACCAAAATTGCACATAATCCTGTTACAGTATCGACAAATAAAATATTCACAATTTCAGCCACCTGAGCATTTTCTCCTTTATCAAAGAAAAACTATAAAATGTACTGAATTTTCTCTTTGTTGACTTCCATTTTTAACGTGTAACTCATAATGATATCAAACAAAACAATAAAAATATTTTTAGAGTGAAATATCACCTTGACAATGAGTTTAAATTTGAAATTGCTTTATCGATACTTTACAAGATATCGATCACTACAGCTATCTACCAAAAAAATAATGTATTTCTTTTTTCCCAACCTAATATTTGAGTATGTTGAATTTTGTCTTTTAGGAAGACCAAATTTAACATATCTTCACAAATAATTTAAATGCATATATAGTATACATTATTGAGCCAGAAAGATTAAAAGTGAAGAATCAGTAAAATAAAATTAATAAAAATTCATATTTGTGCCTTTCCTGACATTATAATGAAATAGCATATTAATGGATTTACAACATTTTAAGTTCTAACTGGAAGATTTGTTCCCATAGATATGTGGCATAATAATGGAGATCAAATTTAACATATCTTCACAAATAATTTAAATGCATATATAGTATACATTATTGAGCCAGAAAGATTAAAAGTGAAGAATCAGTAAAATAAAATTAATAAAAATTCATATTTGTGCCTTTTTGACATTATAATGAAATAGCATGTTAATGGATTTACAACATTTTAAGTTCTAACTGGAAGATTTGTTCACATAGATATGTGGCATAATAATGGAGTTGACAGTATATTTGGGGCTCACAACTGCAAATACACTGTCAATTACATTGGGGTTTGCTGCATACCAGAAAAATAAAATAATTTTTAGGAAATATATAACCAATTTTAAATTTTATTACCTTATTAACAGCATTTTTTACACTTTCATTGCTATTTCCTGTAACAAAGGCATGTAATGGCTCATCTTCACCAGGAAGAGGTTGTCCATCTTTTCGACCAACTTTACCTTCTTTAACAGATCCTTTACCTCTAATGATAATTTTAGCCCCAGTCTAAAAATAAGAAAAGAAATCAAACAAAACTTCCATGATAGTATGCATTTTGTAATGTTTCAAAGCAATTTCTTATTTTTCTTAACCTATTCAGGACGGCAATCACATATATGTGATCATACTAATTTTTTTTTAAGGTTTGTGGACACAATTTTTTAATTGAGAATCGGAACATTTAATTAAAACTTTTTAACAGCACAGATATTTTTGTTAAAATATATACAGATACTATTAAAAACTATAAACTGTAAATTTCAGAATAGTAAATTGAAGTTCTGATTTTTTATGAACTTTAAAATAAAAATAGTCTTAATGAAGAAAATTGCACAGGCCTAGGGAAGCATTTCTTTCCTTTTTTAGCAGTTCTGAATGGATTGAGTCAATGTTGTCAAAAGGATATAAAAATGCAGGAGAAAATATGTTTGATATAAAAGAACACATTAAAAAAATAAGACTATAGAAATGACAAGTTAAAGGGACATGGTACCTTTTCAAATATTTTTAAATTTTAGGTATTATAGTAAACATTTGCAAAACATTTACATTACGGTTTGTATTTTAGAATCCAATTTAAAGCATATAAAAGTTGAACACTGTTAAAATAAACCATCTGCAGACCCAATAAAAAATTTACTATGATTGAATGTTAACTATCCCAATTTTGTTAAAATGCTGAAATTACTTAGAATTTAATAATAACTTTATTGGAATCAATCCTTGATATAACACACAATTTATTAGACAGTTATTAAATATTTAATTATTCATAAATAAAGAATTTTGAAGTATAGTATTAACTTTCATTTTTAAGTGAAAATACTTGTACTTTTTGTTTGAATAATTTTGATTTTAAGAAAAGTTCATTAATTTTCTCATTAATGATTAGGAAAGTTTCCCAGTCTTTTGCCCTTATTTTTCATAGAAAAAAGTATTTAGAATGTGTTTAACTATTTTCTCTTCAGAAATTGAGAGATAGGAGTTAAAGAATGCAGTGTTTTGAGATCTTAATATACAAATTACCTTTTAAAAAGTGAAAAGAAAAATCTGTAAGAGAAATTTCAGTTACCTATAAGCAGAATTTCATTTTCTTAGGAGTTGACTATATATGTTTAAAATAATAATTACATAGGAGTTCAGTTGAGAACAGTAAGAAATTCATAATTACCAAGAGTTCACTATAATCTAGATTCATTATAGGGAGGTTTAACAGCATAAAAAAGAAAAGTTTCTTAGAACAGCTCATTTATTTAAAATTTAACATATTAAAGTTTTGAAAAATCCTTATAATTATTTAAAGATTTATTAAAGCCTTCTGTACATGACTGTGCATAAATTTTTATATATTTCTAAAACTGTATTTTATTAAAAAAAAAATATTAACACTTAAAGCTGAAAACAATGAGATGACAGTTAGTTGCACATATTATGGTGCACAAATATATATATATATATATATATATATATATATATATATATATATATATATATATATATATATATATATATATATATATAAGGAAAATTCTCAGGGGTTTTCAAAACTTAAATCAAGGGCTAAAAATTCCTGCAATATTTGTATTCCCCTTTTTAAACCCCTAACCTAAATTGACCACTGGGTATACAGTTTACGCCCTCAGAGAAGGGGCCTGACAAATTATAACTGTACATGGTCCTAGCAGACAATTTAGGAAATTCCAAACAAAAAGGAGATGCACAATGTCATTGGGCAGATATTTTTCCCACAGATGTTGACCCAGGTGTTAAGGGTCTTGTACATATAACTTCATGTTAGCAGACCCTTCAGTTTGTCCTGTCAATTTGATGAAGTGGGAACCTGTAATCCAACTTTATCTTAATAATGGTCTTTAGCTAAAATGGTATAATTTTTATGGCCATGATTTCAACCACCCATCGAGAAGTCCGTCTCATTACATATATATATATATATATATATATATATATATAAATATGTATATATACACAAATGTCTATACATACATAAACAAAGTATTGTTAATTCCATACTCAGTTCTGTTCTATACATTATAGAAAAGTTGCATGAAAATTAACAAATGTAAAAAAAAGAAAAAAAAAACCCTTTTAGTATTTTTTAATGGAAATCAAAGAAAAACATACATGGATTAAAAAATCATTTAAAGTATCCCTGTGTTACAGAAAATTTATGTAAATCAAATTCTATATTTACATAACATTTGAAATTTTAGAGGTACACGTTTAAAACTTTACATGCATATGTAAAAAGCCTAAAATGATATTTTGAATTAATTATTTTTTCATTTTTGATGTTTGGACTTTATTTGAAGTACCATGACCCTTTAAAAGAGGAAAATCAAATGCAGCAAAAACATAAAAAGAAAAAAAATAAGAATATTTTAATTTTAGCCCAAAGATAAGCTATAATATCATTTAAGAAGGCTATTTTTATAGGTTACCAGAAAATATTCGATTTTAATCTCATTTATATTTGTGCACTGACATAATTTAAAAAACCTACATAAAAAAAGTTTTTTTTAAAAATAAGAATTAAGAATTTAATGTTTAGTAATATTATATTTAAATGCATCAAAACCTACATAACTTAGCAACCTATTATTTGAAGTATGTACACTAGTGTTTTGAAATACCTCTTTCTCCATTGACTTTAAGGTGTTTCCTCTTGGTCCAATCAAGAGGCCAACAAAATTTATATCAGGATGTTCCTCTTGAGGTATCATCACTTTCTCGCATACTTTAACTAAAGGAGGCCTGAAATTTTTTTGTAATATTACAACAATATTTTAAAATACAAAAAGAGTTTTAACAGTAAGTAATCCTGAATACTGAAACTTAAACTGATAATGACAATTATATTATTAGAAAATCATTAATTATTTACAACTATAATACGTAAGTTTGTCAAGATTTGGACACTTGAACTGCAAATATACTTCTTCAGATGTTTACGAAAATACAATAGTCACAGAATTAACTTTAACTAAAATAAGATTAAAAGTAAACTAAACTCCTTGGTGCAACAGCCCCTAGGGGGCAAGGGCCAACAGTGCCAATCTCCATTTACATGACCAAGGGCCTTGGGGTGCAAAGCATATGTTCCAGTTAGGTGGTCAATCTAACATGGAACCCCCAGTGTTTAGTTCCCAAGCACTCTTGGTCCTCAGTTCATCACCCACTGAAGGGATGAAAGGCTGAGTCAACCTTGCCCAGCCCGGGGATAAAATTAAAAGTACAAACAATATATATCTGTAATAGTATATACAACACTTACATAAAAAAACATTTTGTTAGAAGGTCAATACGATAATACAAGGTAGCTACAAAAAAGTAATTTTCAAATTCTGTGATAATTGTTTCCCCCCCCCCCCTAGAGTTTCAGGTATTTTCTGTTCTTAATGACTATATATTTTTTCCACTACCACACTCATTAAGACTAAGAAGCTGAATTTTTTTGAACAATATTTTAGGCAAAAATAAAACCTAAATCTAGAAATGTCAGCAACAAGAATCAAACACTCTTATAGTATTGCACATTTCTTGGACTATTCTCTATTCAGTAGTATAATTTTTAATGATTTTGAAATAAGCTGGGAGTAATTTAATTGGCTAGTGGAGAAATCTGCACTAATTATATGATGTATTTTCTTTGAACTATTTTCAGCATTTTAACCACTATGAAAGATGTTGAAAATAATTTAACCCAGAATAAAATATGACACTTACAAAGCTGATTTTTTACTTTAATAATTATCAAAAATAGAGCATTTTATATTTTAGAAATCTTTGATCAATATAGTTTACACAGAGATTGACATTTTTCAAAGATGAATGTGGGTAAATTAACATTGGCTCCATGGAGTAATTTCAGGACCAAAGGAATAAAATTATCACAGTAGTATTGGGTATCAACTCTATACAATATTAAACCCTTCAACTCCAGAGTTAGTAGAAGTATTCCTCTAGCAATAAGGCTCTTCAGAGCAATATAGATTTATGAACTAAAACTTTGTAATCTATGCTAAATGAAATGAGAGTGATAAATATATGCCATACAAGTTTATAGACAGAAGAATTTAATTAAAAAATTTAAATAATTGATCAAATTCAAATAACTAAGCAAATTTATGTAAGACAAATTTAATTATGTTACTGTAATAAACATTTGAAAATTAATATAATTCTAATACAAACTGATGACATAATGACTCTCTGACAATAGGTCAAAGATGATAGTCCAATTTTCAACTGTATCTGCTTCAGTTTTTTCATCTATGTTCAACATTCTAATTTAAAGTCCCTGTTCTCAATTTCACTTACTGTAATTCTCATTGTCACTGCTATTAAAATTCATATTTAATTACTAATAAACTTATTCAAATCAACTAAATTGATAAAAATACGAGAAGCATCCAGAAAGTAAGTTTCCTTATTTAAAAGAAAAAAAGAAGTCATACTTTCGCGGACATATTTATTGGCAACAAGTACAGCAATGTTTCAGCTATTTTTCAACATAGCCACCACTAGAATTGAGACACTTGTCGTATTGTGGGATCAACTTTTGTATACCACTGTTGTAGAACTCTGCCACCTGTGAATGGAACTAGCCTTCCTGTCCCAGAACCTTTTGCACATCTCTTTATGTACCGACAGCGTCTGTTTGAATTTGGTCCTGACTGAAGATCCATTATGATGCCAATGCACTGACTGCTGCTTTGTTTCCGGGGTAATGTGAGAAATCCAAGTCTCATTGCCGGGACGAGCCTGTTGAGGAACTTGTCGCCATCATCGTGATACCGTAGCAGAAATGTAAGTGCTATTTCTAAGCATTGAATTTTGTGTTTGGGTGTCAGTTTCAGCTCATAGACCTCACAGAGCTGACGATGAAATTTAAATTGGTACAATGCTTTGTGCATTCAAGATCACCAACCGAACCTTGCAGGAGGCAGGAGAAGAAATTAGAGTGTCCATTTCGGACCACTGCTACCCTGCTACTGGTACGAATCGGGACTTGTCCAGCTGGCATATGATTAATAAGTCATAGATCTTGTTACACACATGCAATTAATGCAGCTAATTACATTTACTTTAAAGGGGGAAACCTTCGGAAAACTTACTTTCTGGATGCACCTCATACATAAAAAAGGAACACAATAGATAAATAGCTCAAACTAATACTAGCTACATAGTTACAAATCCTTCATTTTGAATGTATCTAGAGATTACTCTTATAGCACCCATCAACAGATACCATAAAATATTAAGGTCATTAGTTACAAACTGATGAATCTATATTTTTGTTTTTGAAGGACAATGACAGCATGAGTACAAGAAATATGTATTCTCAACTATAGCATGCCACACTCTCAGAAATGACCAAAATACCATGATGAACATAGCATACATCAAAGAGAGCTAGGAGGCTAATGTTTTTGTTCATGTTCTTTAATTTTTTAATTGACTTATTAGGGTGCTTTGAATCTAAAAAAAATGAGCTCACATTTGAAAAAAAGCTTATAGAATTCTAAAATTGAAACTATTTTAATATGATTTTAAATATTTACTTATAATCTGGAGGAGGTTTATATTCAGGATTGCAGCTGTACATCTCTTGAATTAAAGCATGTCGATCATCCTCAAGCTTTTTACGAGTTCGATACTCCCTTGTGTTCAAACGTTTACCTTCAGTATTGTATATAGGTTCCGGAGAAGGAGATCTGTAATAACAATATGTTATAAGATATCATGCATTAATATAGTAAAAATATTTAAATTTAGTTTCCTAGAGAAAAAACAAAAATTTAAGGTTAATATCTGTAAACACTTTTTAAAACACGTTTACACTACAAATGTGTACTAGAATGTTTTGAAAAACTGCAATATTTAATGAATATAAATCAAAATTAAATAGATATTAATCATGGCTTAAGAAGCTAATACCTAAAAAACACGATGAAAGCTGAAACAGTAGAAGTTTATAACAAAATTTGGTTAATTAGATACATAAACCCTATAAATGCTGCAAAAGAAAATTAAGATTGATGCCAATTTAGGCACTTCTTTGAATCTTTCCAAGAGACATTCACATGAAAGAGCATCTTCCAATAAAACTGCCACACCAACACATTTTGAAAGAAAATAATGAAAAACATGTAGTAAGTTGCACTTTCACAGGAAAACTAAGAAAATAAAAGTTAAAACAGGATTGTAAAGTCTATCAATTACAATAAAAGTCATTTTGGTTATAAATTTCTAGAATTACAGTCGAACTTCGAAAACTCGAAGTCCCAGAAGACCACCAAAAATATTCGACTTATCCGAAGTTCGAGTTATCGAAGTTACCTATCATTCCTCTCAACTGGCACTTAAGATGGGTCGACATAGTTGAAATGGTTTGATATGTGCTATAATACTATAGTGGTACGCATTTCAATTTTTAATAGCCTATGTAAACAACAAGAGAAAAATGGGTTCAAAAGTTTTATTAAAACACAAGAAATTTGGCCTCATTACATATTAATTAGTATACATACCATGTAAATGTCATTTGAAAAAAGCAGTTATTTTTAAGGTTGTTGGCATTTACAAAGTCATCTAATTTTTTAACACGAATAGAGTTAAATAGGGTGTTGTCTATACCTTCGGTTGTCTCCAGGTATTGTTGTAAGATGTGAATAGCGTCCTGACCTTTCTTGAAGGTCACGAACAGAATTGTTGAACAGGTTTTGAACAGAATTGTGTTTTTTACCGAGGAAATCTATCACAAAAACTTCGACTTAGAAGATGTTCACTTCGAGTTATGGAGACAGTTTTTTAAAGAAAACTATAGAAATGATTTGGGACTTGATTAAAAGTTCGAGTTAGCGGATTATTCGACTTATAGCAAGTCAAGTTATTGAAGTTCGACTGTAATAGATAAATAATTGGTTATAACCGTGTATTTTCAAACTAAAGTTTTTAGTTTTGTTGTAATTAAGCTCAGAAAGTTTTAATATACATTTTGAGACCTCCAAGACTAAGTTTTTCTAATATTTTTGAAGTAAAAATATCTTTATAGCTTCATTAATTTGATTTTTCACAAGTAAAACATACAATACATTAAAAATATAAATGTCTAAAAATTAATTTTATGAATTGTGTCATACTAATAGTATACAAAGAAGAAAAATAATAATAAAATAAAATAAATAAAACTAATAATAAACTTTTAGAATAGGTACTGTCAACCAACTACAGGAAATATACTAAAACTTAAGTCAAATGATTGTGTATTAAAATTTAAAAATTTATAAGTATAAAAAATTAAAATTAAAAATTGAATTAAAAACCTAAAAAATTGAAGAAGATTTTTTAAGCATTACAGAGTAATATACACTCTGTATATGAGGAGAACTAAGTATATATATACATATTTAATATTAATAGATAAATCTACAAATCCATATGGTTCTTTCTATGAGTTCTTATTAAACATTTGTTCATCAATAAAATATTAGTATAAAAGACCTGTCTCAAAATACAAACATCTACTTAAATTATAAGTAAAATGTATCACAGGACAATCCTATAAAAAGAACTAGTTTGAAATTTTACTGTTATTAGTAGCCAAACCTCTCTTCTGGATTAGGAGGGATTCCTAGGTCACCAGTACGTAGACGTCTACTAATTTCCTCTATCTGCAGTTGCACTGTAAGAAAGGGGGTTAGAAAATGGGGCAATAGCCCCTCATTAACATAATGTAGGAAACATATTACTTATATTTTTATAAACACAGTTAAATTGGTATGTTTACCTGATCTATCATAAACCTACTATAAAAAGCACATTTAGAGATAAGCACTTACTATTTTATGCAGTAACATATACAAATCATATATAACATTTTTAAAGCAAATTACAATTTATGGTTATAAATTTGATTCATCAATGTACAATTTTGTAAAAGATGTAGTTATACATTTTAGAAAGATACATTATACTTTAGCATTAATATACATTAGTACATTGCTGAATTCAAGCAATTATAGTCAAGACAAACTCATAGTCCAATAATAATACTAATAATGATAAAATACAATTTATTTCACACTTTCAAAAATAATTAGGCAATTCAAAATAACTAGGTTATTTAAAATAATAATCACGTTTGTATTTTTTTTTTAAATCAGGCTTGACCAATCCAAAAGATTGTGGGCCTCACTAAGTATATATATATATATATATATATATATATATATATATATATATATATATATATATATATATATATAGGTAAAAATTAAAAACAATATATTACTATTTTAGTTTTAACTATTAATTATAAATTAACAGTATAGTGGTTAAACATTTATAGCTACATAAATAATTATACTATTAATCAATAAAATAGCTGAATAATATTATATTTATTATAGTCAGTGCAATATTTATTTAAATTATAAATTTGATGAAATTTATCACAGGCAACAAAATTATTTAGAATAATAACCAACTTTGTATTTTTTAAAAATCAGGCTTGACTAATCCAAAAGACTCTGTGGGCCTCACTAAGTATATATATGCATACATATATAGGTAAAAATTAAAAACAGTATATTATTATTTTAGTTTTAATTATTAATTATAAATTAACAGTATAATTGTTAAACATTTATAGCTACATAAATAATTATACTATTAATCAATAAAACAGCTAAATAATATTATATTTATTATAGTCAGTGCAATATTTGTTTCAATTATAAATTTGATGAATTTGATGAATTACAGGCCACAAAATTATTTGGAATAATATTTAAGTTTGTATTTTTTTTTTTAAATTAGACTTGACCAATCCAAAAGACTCTGTGGGCCTCCTTATGTATATACATATACACATATATAGGTAAAAATTAAAAACAATATATTATTTTAGTTTTAATTATTAATTATAAATTAACAGTATAATGGTTAAACATTTATAGCTACATAAAAAATTATACTATTAATCAATAAAACAGCTGAATAATGTTATATTTATTATAGTCAGTGCAAGATTTGTTTGATGAATTTTATCACAGGCCACAAAACTACACATGGCAAGATGCAAATGACCTGCCCTTTTTCATCGCTGATTTATATAATACTTAATAATATTTTTCCCATATGAGCTCACTTCATTCACTTTATTTTGTATTAAATTTTATCCCTATATCATTTTCTCTTGGTTAATTTTAAAATGCAATTTAATCTTAAGAAACTTTAAAAATACAGAATATATTATCTATAACTCTAAGATGAATGCAAACATGCACAATCAAACATATTATAAATCTTTTAGAAATAATACTATGCTGCCTATACTTTATACTACAAATTTAATTACAGGGAAGGGGGAGGAGTAAAATATCAAAATTTACTAAGGCAAGCATAAGAAAATTTTTGTATTTGGAGTAACTAACAAAGTGTGTTCTTAACTATTAAGACTGCCAAAATTACTAGCAGAAATTACTTTTACATTCCTTTCTCAGAACACGAATATAGGAAACATCTTATATATATAAATAGAATATTATTTTGTAATGCTCAAAGCAATTAAGAAATTCCTTATTCTGCCTTGACCAAAATCATTCAGTTATGTTTTGGTTACAGCTCAAAAGATGTAAATCAAAACTTTTGGTTAATCTGAAACCAGATATATATATCTACACATAAAAAACACATTTATATATATATACACAGTCAAATGTGGTTGAAGTGAAGAAAAATAATGAATGTTTGTTTACTTGGAATACAGAAAAATATGAAATTTCCAAAAGCAGTTCTGTTTTTCCTCTAGAATCTATAAATTTTATTAAAATTGCACCTTAACTTTGCTCTGATCTGTTTGTAGTAATTTATGTTGGTAAGTTATAAAAATAATAGAATTACAGAAAAGGTATAAATTGTTTCCAGTGTAGGTTACTGTGTTTTTTCCTTATTTTCTTTATATATGCAAATTGGTTAGGTTTGGTTTGGAGTGCTACAGTCTACTTTTTTGCAACGCTAGTGCTAATGAGACCAAGACCTACAGTATAAAGCCAATTCAGAATGGCTACAAACAGCCATGCCACTGTAGTATTTGAACCCACGAACTCTGGTACCAAAGGTCAGCACCCTAACCAATCGGCCATCGTTTGGCTATATATGCAAATGATTAATCTTTTGTTAGGGCTTGGTCAGAACACTGGAAGTAGCCAATACCACCTATAAATCATATTTAAATGCTGATTATTAAATGTAGTTCTTTGTGGACAAATAGTCTACACAGAAATTATTGAAGAAGTAAATAATAAAATATTGATTCATGTGTCAGATAGAGATAGTAATGAAGATAGTAATGAAGAATGTGTAGTACCAACTCCATTGGAAGCTGCGGCTATGTACGAAAAGATGAGATGATTTGTAGAAGCGCAAAATAATATTAAATATATTACACTTGAAGACTTTTTATATTGTGTAAACCAAAATAAAGCAAAGGAAAACTATTTTTGAAATGAACAAACAAAAAAAAAATGCTAGTGTTAGAGATTATTTTCTTATTTTTTTCTTTTACGTGGATTCTGTAGCATATTTTAAACAAAATTGAACAGTTTAAAATGTTTCCCAATTCCTTTAAAATTTTAATCAACCAAGTTTGATTGTATATATATATATAAATTGAGACCACTCATAAAATCTTAAAATTATTTATGTATACATTACATACTTAATGTTATAGTACAAAAGACTTTTTTAATTCACATCCATACAAAAAACATAGAAATAATGAGAGAAAAAAATATTTTTTCACTGTAAGCATTAGAACAATTGATTAATAACCTCAAATAAGTTTTAAATTTATTAAAATTTGCAATATGTGGACAAACTCAAGTAATAAGTGTCTTTTGTTTTTTGTAAGAGAATTGCCAAATAAAAACTAAAATGATAACAAACTGAAAAAATTAACATGCTTGTTGAAATAAATAAATAAATAAATGAATGAAATAAATTATAAATAAAAATAACTTTTAGAGGCAGAATAATATATAATAAACACAAAACATCACATAGTAAAAATATAAAGAATTACCTCCCAATTATTAAAACTTAAATGTTCAGCATCTTTGATTAGGTACTTAACCAATCCTAAGCAAATGAACTAAACTAAAATGAGAAATATAAACAGAATAAGGCCAATTAAAAATTTATGTTTGTAGAAATATTTTTCCTTTTAAAAATGTAATTTTTTTTCAATAAACACAATAATAAAGAAAATATTTGAACTAAACATATAAAATGAAAGAAATAATCAAATATGAGAAATAAAATAATCAAAACTATTGGTTAAGTTATGAATGTAGTTTTTAATTTGATATTATATATAAAATATGTCTAAATATGTGTAACGATAACATGAATTGTAAATTGTTACTAAGAAATAGCCCCTGGATAAAATATTCTGCAAATAAATTAATCCTTATGTACATAATAATTTACATTAAAAATATATTGATTTGATTAGTATGAAGAAGCTATAGATTGAAGTAACTTGCAGAATAGAGAAGATAGACGGTTGAATTGGATTATGCCAAAAAAGGTTCAGATATGATAGGAGAAATATTTAATTCTCAGTGGTGATTATGTAGAGAAATCTTAATAAATAAAAATTTTAAAACAGTTTCTATCTAGATTATTATTTAGTTGTGCATAAGAAATAATACAGTAGAACCTTGGTATAACGACCCCCTATGGGACCAACATCATATGGTTGCTGTAACGAATTGAAAAAATAATTTTAAAAAATTGAGCAAAGAAATGATGCAGCAGTACTATTTATTTGTATTGATGCAGCACTTCTATTTATTTGTATTTCCATTACTGAACTTTTGAAAAAAAGTCTTTGATTGACTGCTGTTTCAAGTTCATTTGGGAATTTTTCATTATCACTCATTCCATATCCGTTAGATTTTGAAAGATATCTTCAGAATTAAATTGTCCTTCAAAATATTGATGCAAGTCATTGATTGCATTGAAGGCTTCTTTTTCATTCACTTTTTCAAAAGCATAGATGATTTCTTCTCAGTCATCGGAATCACAGATTTTTTCATTTTCGGTAATACGGGCAATAAAATCATCCTGATTTAAATTTTCTTCACATCATTGTAAAGTTTTGTCTACCCCAACAAACTTATCAAAAGATAAATGAAGATCAGGAAATATAAGGGGGCTCTCTTTAAGCAAACACAAAGAGAGGAGTACAGATTTCTTGAAGTTGTACTACAGTACAATAATTTTGAAATAGTCCACTTGCTCATGAGTTCTGTGGACTAAAATTGGCGGCCACTCTAACGAAAAATAATACGCTTGGGGTTGTTGTAATGATTCAAAATTAACATTATTCCTATGGTAAAATAATTGGGACTTTTTAAGATGGTCATTCCAACGTAGGGGTCATTAAAAAGAGGTTCTACTGTATATACAAATTCTATATTTTTTTAAAAATCGAAATTTTATGAAACCCCTAATGAAAAAATTGAAAAGCTAAATTTTCATAGCAAATTTTATATATTTTTCTCTTTATACTGCAGATTAATTCTAAAGATTTATTTCCCTGTTGTGTTGCCTTTATCATGCTAGAATTCTTTTTAAAAGATAGTACAATAAAACTAGGACTAACATCTTACAGTGTCATTAAAAATCAGTTGTTAAGAATAAATATATAAAGGTATGAATGAATTATTTCATATTTAACCTATGAAGAAATTTAACCCTTTCGTGGGCCATGGGAAGATTACTTCCGACCTACACTATCTTACAAAATACACCTATGGGAAGAGCAAAACCCATTATAATATATTGGTCTTGTTACTGAAATGATGGGGAGACTGATTCCCACTTCGGTTTTGCACTGCCATCAATTGTTTGATTGATTGAATAAAATTAGCAGCTCCGTTTTGAAAGTTTGGAAATGTGGAGTGAGAAATAAATAACCCACAAAAGGGTTAAAAAATCACAGCCTCGCAAGAAATTTAAAAATATATAAGAATTCATATCATGTAGATTAAAACAATTTTTTACAATGATCTTATACTCCAATTAACTTATATTTTATAAAACATGAGAAAAATATTTTAAGTTACAAACTGTGCAACAATATATGTAAAGTATTTTTATTACATTAATATATTAAAAAAATAAGAATTACTTCCACACACAAACCATTGCTGTTTAATTATATATATTAAAGACACAAATATCTCTTGAGTAACAAGACTTAAAAACTTTTTTTGATAAAATAAAATTAGCTTTAATAGTTTTTATAAGTGCAAATAACTTTAAAAGTAGAAGATATTATTTAAAAATGAATGTCATTGTCAAAAATTTAATTTTCTTGAAAACTCATATCTACAGCTATAATACAGAAAAAAGGTAAATTATAGAGTAAATGTGAATCTAAGAGGAATAGAGTATACTTTAAGTTTTTGATTATACATTCAAAAGATGTATCTAAATAAAGAAGAATTATTTAAAATACTAATCAAATATATATTATATATATATATATTAATTAAATATTACTTTAATACATATATATACTAATATATATTATATATATATATACATATACTATATATATAAATATATATATATATATATATATATATATATATATATATATATATATATATATATATATATATATATATATAAAGGATTTAAATATATGAAGGGAAAAAAGCTTTAAAAGTTACATATTTACAAAACTGGATAAGTCTAATGTTTAATATGTGAAAAAATTGGTAGTAACTGTAAAATCACAAAAGTTAATGTTAGAATAATTCTAGCAATTAAAAAAGAAATTAAACTAAGAATTAATATACTTATATTTTCAAAATATAACTATATAATAGGTATTTATATATTTAAGGCATACAGAAACACAAGATTTTATAGAAACACTTCTTATTTCAGGTTAAAAAACTTGAATCATATTCAAAAAATAAATTTCAAATTATAATGATAAATTGAAATTGGATAATTCACTCTAAAGGTTAGACCATTTTCAATTTAAATTTCAAAGCATTTTAATAAGGTTTAGAAAGATAGTTAATTAAATTTCTTTTAGATAAGTTTGAAAAGATTATAAACTTCTAAAGATATACAGAATATATATTACTTACACAAATATGCTCTTTCCTGTTGAGGGTTTAAATTATTGGGTAAAACTGTTGGTAAACCAGGAATAAAAACTTTTTCTTTTTCATCACCACCCCATCGAGACCTTCGTTTTCTCTTTCTTTCTCTTTCATTCTCACTCTCTTTTTCATTTTGTTCACGTTGGTCTGATGACCAAGAAGGATCTTCAGGAGGCCATTTTGTTGATTCTGTAATATACAATAACAAAAAAAAGTTATTATTTCTTGAAATACATAACATAAATACAATGGATGAAGATTTTTGCTTGAGAATTTTCGTGGATTTCCATCAAATATATCTTTCTGATTTATTATTGAAGTTTCACAAAACTGGATATTTATTTTGAATATTAGAACATATATTTATCCATACATTAATGTTCTAACAAATTTTAATTGTTGGCTGGAACTGCTGCTAAATCAGGATAAAATTTTCATAAAGAAACTGTATATTCTCATATCTCTCCATAAGGGTTTATTATTTTTATACAATAGCAAAGTTTATACAGGTATTAATTTTTTTTATATTCAAACATTGTGGCTGTGCATTGTCATAGCAGTAAGAAGCAGCATCCTCTTGCAAGGTTGGAAAAAAATCATGATTTAAAAAAAAAAAAAAAAATCAGATTTATTTGATTTAAATCAGATTTTTTTTTTATTTAAATCAGATTTCTTTGATTTTTTTCTAAATACTAATTTTAATGGTTGTTTTTAAATTTTTTTTTGCAACACATAGAATAGTTTGTTATAAGAAGTAACTAGAATATCTTATGTATCTAGTATATTCTGCACACTAATTACCTAAAATTAAATATATAAATTTTAATCTAAATGCATTCTATTATTTTGTAATTGGATAGTGCAAACTAAATAATATGTAAATTTAAAGAACAAATTAAATATTCTTTTAATGCAAATTATTTATACATATATATATCTTATTTATGCAAACTATTTATATATATCTTATTTATGGTGATATACACATTACAGCTAAAGACAACATTACTATATTAAATTGATAAATAAAGAAAACATTTTTTATCCCATGCTTCCATCATATAAATTTATTTACAAAAATAGAATATTGTATTTTCATTGCTAACATCAATGACAATTATTTTAAATTGTTTATATTGTCAAATTAATATTAATGAAATACCAAATTAACAGGGTTTGAAAAAAATCATGATTTAAAAAAATAAATAAATAAAAAATCAGATTTATTTTATTTAAATGATTTTTTTAAATTTAAATTGGATTTTTTAAAAAAATTTTCTGAATACTAATTTTAATTGTTTTTATGTTTTTTGCAGTATACATAGATTAGTTTGTTATAAGAAGTAACATCTTATCTATCTAGTATATTCTACACACTGATTACCTAAAATTAAATATATAAATTTTAATCTAAATGCATTCTATTATTTTGTAATTGGATAGTGCAAACTAAATAAGATGTAAATTTAAAGAACAAATTAAATATTCTTTTAATGAAACTATTTTTATACATTTCAATATTTTTTAAGCATCGAATTATGGATTTATTGTTTTTTAATAAACACTAGCTTTGATGCTTTATCCACTTTTAATTTGTTATAAAGGCTAGAATGAACAATATCAAAAGAAGAAAACTGTTATTTCAGATGAAGCCACGGCTGTTGTTTATTTGGTAGATAAACAAGATTTCAAGTTCTGTAATACTCTCTTTATATTACATAAAATGAATTCATGTCGTAATCAATAATTGTATTGCTACATACTTTCTGATAACAGATAAATTCTAACATGCTATCTATTTACACTTATTTACTTATTGGTATTACTGTGCTGACTCATTCCCAATTCTCCTGTGTTTGGAATATAGGTTTTAAAAGAAGTGTTAAAAAAAAAAAAAAAAAAAAAAAAAATTAAATCAATGATTTTTTCAAAAAAAAAAAAAAAAAAAAATCAACTGATTTAATTTTTTTCCGCGATTTAGGGTTATCAAATGTAGTAAAATTTGTTCATCTAGCGATTTTCGCGGACATTTGCTTTTCTTCCTTTTTTGAGAAACGCATCCCACTTGTTCACCGTTTAATCAGTGAAATAAATTATATACACTGTTAGACGTTTAATTATGTAATAAATAGAATTATATGAGTAGAACTATAGTTATATAGGATAATATAATAATATATATTGTAATTATAATATATTTATATAATTATATAATTATGTATTTGTTACATAATATAATTTTAATATATAATTATATATTATATGTTATGGATTAATTAGATTATGTAAAATAAAAAACTTACTGTAATTCAATTGAAATTTATTATTTTTTTCTTGTGATTACATCTGAAACTGGTTCTGACAGCTAATTTTCCCAATAAAATCTATAAAAAAATCTTTTTAAGAAAAAGTGATTCATTTTTTTTTCAATATATATAAAATTTAAAAAAAAAAAAATTTAACCGATTTTTTAAAAAAATCAACTGATTTAAGTCAGCCAACCCTGTCCTCTGGCACCTCATATATCAAATATGTAGTTGTTTTTGGAATCCAAATTAAAGAGGAACTATCATGCATTTGTATTTGCAGATTCTAATTCTGTTGAAAAATGAAATAAGTGTTTGTAACACAGAAAGCTTAATAGTAGCTTTTTAAAATAAAACCAGCCCCAAAACAGAATGTGTCAAAATCTGCGATGCATTTGGCAGAACAATGGGCTCTTTTGCAGAACATTCGCATCTTGTGAAATGTAACTGAAAATCTACAAATTTTTTTTTTAACATATAGAAAGAAGGAATGATTATGGCAAAGGTGGAATTTGAAAGAGAATGCAATGTTTATTGAAATCAAATCTTTATTAGAAAAAGCTATAAAGGCATTAAAAACTGCAATACCCACATTTATCAGTTTTTTAATAGATGTTTTATCCATTACCATACCAAAAACCATTGTTGAATTATGAGGATCAGCAGGAGATAAAAACAAATAATCATAAACGAGCGTTTTTGAAATAGGCGTAATATAAATAATGGTGATGAAACCTATGTCGGAACAACTGATAAAAAAATATTTAAATTTTGTCCAAAAGTATTAAAATTTTCCCTTTTGTTTAATGTTTGGGTCAGAATGGCTATTTCTATTTCATCATCATAGTGATGTTTCTAAAATATTTCACATCCAGAGTAATTAACAACACTGTAAATCCTGTGTAATTACTCTGGTTTTAATAAAAACATATTCCTGAATTCATTGTTTTATTAAATATTTGGACTCATTATTGTTTAAGATAAAAATGTATTTCTATACTTTTTTACTTGTATATATGTGTACATCAATGGCAGTAATATTATGAGAAAAAAGGCTGATATAATAAACGTATTTGCAGTAGAATATTTTTAATTATCTAAAAGCTTGTTGCAGAATATTGAAAAGCATTCTACTGTAGCGAAAACCAGTAACCTTAACAGAATTTATATTAGCATAGAAAAAAACCTTATAATCAGATTACAGATTGCCTCTCAACACTATTTTCCCTTTTAAAATTTATGTTTTAGTTTAACTTAATTTTGTGTTCCTATTTTAAAATGTATGTTTTAGTTTACAGGTTTCCCACAGTCCTTAAGAACTCCTTAATTTTAGTTTTCATTTTTAAGGGCCCTTAAAACTGCTTAATTTTTGTCAAAGGTCCTTAAAAACTCCTTAATTTTTAAATTGGAATGTGATCAATTTCTCCAACACGATCCACCGTCGTCATGTGATTTCCTATCAGTTTTCTTATGGGACAGTTTTTTCTTAGTTACTTATTATTTGACCAATAAATAACCTTTCACATACTGAAAAGATTTAAAGTATAAAGTCAGCTGTCCTTCCTAACAGTCCTGCCATTTAGAATTAAATGAAGAATGGAGGATGGGGAGTTTGTAGATAATTCAGTTACTTATGGAAGTTTAATTTTCCTTGCATTGAATTTAGTAGAAAAGTCTAAAACTTTCTTTTTTCCAGGCAACGTCGGGTATAATCAGCTAGTATATATATACATACATACACACACACACACACACATATATATATATATATATATATATATATGAGTCATTTTTAAATCCTCAGAAAGTACTGTTTATAATATTGTATTTTATTCACAATTTATTTCTAGTTTGATCATTCAAAAAGCTTTAGATGTACATTTTTCAAAATTAGTTTTTGTCAAATAGAAATATCTTATTACTAATTTTTAGGCATTTTTTAAAACTTTATTCTGAAATATTGTAGGGTATTTATTGAACATGCCTTGTCTGGTTTACAATCATTAAAATATGTTCCTTAGGAAATAGGGTTTATGTCATTATGTCATGTATTTTAAGTAGGTCCTTATAAAAAGTTACTTTGGTCCTTAGAAAGTCCTTAAAAAGTTCTTAATTTTTGTTCTGGAAAAAGAGTGGGAACCCTGGTTTAACTTAAATCAGATTTAAAGACAGTATTAAAAATTGTACTTATAGAAAATTTAGTGCATTAGACTATTTTAATATCTTATATTTATGCATACACACATATAGTTAATAATTTTTATGTTTTAGTTATAATGAAGAGGTTTATTAACAAATTGTATTTAGTATTTGGTTTTTAAAAAATTAATTTTCAAATGTTTAACATCCTGGTATGAAGAGTTTGGTATTTTAATTGCACACCTAATTTTTCTTTGTTGAAATTTATTAAACAAAATTTTGCTTCAAAAGTATAAATTTTTGTTTATCAATTGCTGCATATTTATATAGTTTTAAAAATATGATCTTAACTTGCTGTTTGAAAAACTTTACACAAAATAATGAAAATCCCAAATATGTTAGAAAAATGATATGAAAATGCTTCTACAATTTCTAGAACATGGATTAGTGATTATTCCCAACCACTGGAGGAAAACAGATTACTGATAAAGCATGTTTCAACATCTTAAACAAATTCAATTTTTCCTTAAACATCAAAACAAGGAATCTATTAGTATTAAAAAAAATTGTTGTAACTATTTATGATAATCAGTGGTGGGTTTGGAAAAAACTGGAAATCAGCAAAGAACATCATGATGCAAAGCCTACAGCAGAATGCTTTTCAATGTTCTGCATCAAGCTTTCAGATAATCAAAAATATTCTACTGAAAATACTTTTATTATATCAGCCTTTTCTTTTTCATATTACTGCTATTGTGGTACACATATACAAGCAAAAAAAGATACAAATATATTTTTATCTTAAACGATTAAAGAGTCAAAATATTTAATAAAACAATGAATATAGGAAAATGTTTTTATTAAAACCGGAGTAAATCTAAGACTCTCGAAGTAACCTCGGAGACTGTAAATCCTATGTCAATGACATTGGATTTACAGTCTTGATAATTACTTTGTGAAATATTTTAGAAACATCCCACAATAATGAAATAGGAATAGCCATTTTGACCCAAACATTAAAAGAAAGGGAAAATTTTAATACTTTTTTAACATTTGTGTCCTGGTGGTGCAAAATATAAACATTCCTTTATCAGTTGTTCTGACACTGGTTTCATCACCATCATTTATATTATGCTTGGTTCATAATGGTCCATTTATGCACAATTGTTTTTATCTCTTGCTGATCGCCATAACTCAAAAATAGTTTTTGGTATGGAAACTGATAAAATGTTTATTAAGAAACTGATAAATATAGGTGTTTCAGTTTTTAATGTATTTATAGTTTGCGCTAATAAAGATTTGATTTCAATAAACATTGCATTCCCTTCAGAATCCCACCTTTGCCATTATTCATTTCTTCTTTCTATATGTTACAAAAAAAAATATAGATTGTTTTTTCAGTTACATTTCACAAGCTGCAAATGTTCTGCAATGGAGCCTATTGTTCTGCAACATGCGTTACACATTTCGACACATTCTGCTTTGGGAATGCAAAGATAAAATTCATGAGACCAAGAGGAGAGCTGTCTGATCATTCATGTCTATTCATACAGACATTTAGACATTTACTGGATTACCTAGGAAAATATTTTAATAAATATGCCTTCCCCAAGCATAAGCCCCAGCACTGATTGCTTGTATACATTTGACTGAGATATAATATTATCCATTCAGAAATTATGCTTCTTTTTCCATTTTACTTGTTTATTTTTTAATCACAAAAAAACCCTTTTGCTTTTTTTTATATTGAAAAGTATGATTTTTAGAATGTATCAAAATTGAAAGTGGTGAGTCTTGTGGTTTCGGTATAAAAAATTCCATCAAAAAATGCTTTTATTACAGACTAGTAATGGTTAATACATGTTTCATAGCATTTTAAAGATTTTATTTCATTTTTTAGACTTTTATTTTTCAAGTGAAATTAAAATTAATAAAATTTGTTCATAAATAAAAAAAGTTATAACAGTTATAAACTTATAAACCACTTTGTCTATCATCACCGTTTTGTAAAATTGAATTGAATTTTTAAATTATTCCCAACTTTAATTTTGATCCAAAAACTCTGAAATTTTTTTTTAAGCTTTTTTATGAACTTTTCCACTTTTTTTTTTCTTTTTAATAAAAATCTGTGATATGAGGGCAATGAGATTAAAAATAATTTTTTTGGGGGTGATTTTAAATGAAACGCGTCATTATAAACTTCCATTAATATTATTAATTCATGGCTCAACACAGTTCCCAACTACAAAAATAGCAAAAAAAAGAGATTTTTTTTTAATGGTGACTAAACTAACATCAACAATACACATAATAAATTTGAAGCTATATTTTATGAATGTAGCACTTATTTTGTATTCTACAAGAATAGTCTTCTATTAAATAAAAATTTATTTTTTCAAGAGCCTTTTGAATTTTATTTTTCTTTCTTCTTCTTCCTTTTTTATACAATTGCAACATCTTATAACATTGTTTCAGCTATGTGTGTTTTCTCAAGTCCTTGTTTTGCACAAATTTTAATATTTTTGTTGCTTCTTGGAACCCCCCTAATTGTTTATATATTGTTTTCCTCTTCTCTTTTGATGTTTGATTCTTCCCTCAAAATATTTTCTTAGACTAATACCCATCTACCTCTGTTGGAAATTACTGCTCAAAATCCATCTTGCAATACTTGAATTCCTTCAAAATTTTATGCAAGTTAATGTAACACTTTATTGGTCCAAAACTGGATTTCTGTAGATGTGTTCAGTCGAGGATTATTGTGCTCTGGAGGTAAATTAATTTCTATGTATAAATGTTGCATAATTAACATAAGTTTTAACTTAATGCAAATTAAATTATTAATACACGTAAATCGATATTATGCAGTTGCATAGCAATAAAGAGAGGAGGGGATATAGGAGTTGTAACCTCACCATAAAAATTGTTGTATTCATTTTATTAATTTTGTGAAATGAGTTGCTTTGGTTTGGTTTGGAGCGCTACGGTCTACTGTTTTGCACACAAGGGCTAATGAGACCAGGACCTACTGTTTAAAGCCGATTCTGAACAGCTACAAACATCCATGTCATAGTGGGATTCAAACCCACAAACTCCAGTACTGACGATCAGCACTCTAACCAATTAGCCAGCGTTCGGAGCGTGAAATGAGTTGAAGTGAGTGACTCTCCCTCTCCCATGGAAAATTTCTCCCTATATTTCTGATATGATGTAAACGTTTAATTTTTCCAAAAAGCACAGTTTTCAAATAAAATAATAGATTTTTTCTGAAATTTTTCAGTTAATTTCCTTTTTATGAAAGGTTTTTCTTCATTATCTGAGACACAGATGACTCTTATTAACCTCTTGCCTTATGAATCGAGCGACCATTGTGTGTGCCACTTTCGATGAAAGCTTTTCTCATACGTCGTGACCACAAGCAGTTTCATCACTAACTAAATTTTGCACACATTTTTTTTTACAGGACAAACTACAATGCTATCTTTAGATGTATCCAAATCAGTATTTGTTTCAGTTTCTAAGGTGTAATCAGGACTCTTTCCAACACCACTCAATTTTCCTTTTTGTCATTAGGTTAAATGTTTAGATTTTTTAAAGAATTTTTTAAACACCAACAGTTAATTATTTATTGCATATAATATAATACTCTATTGCAATCACACCTAAGAATAAACAACCCTTATATTGTAACTGTAACAAACAATAACAAAAACTTTACTGCCTAAAAACAATAACATGTCTGATACAAACTTTTCAATTTTGGCCAGAAAGAATCAGCACTTGTGTGATACGAGGTTCTCATTTTAGGCACAGCATTGCAATCATGTCTCTTATATGTTGTTTTAAGACAAAGGGTTAATGAACTATTTTTTAGATGTACCAAGATTAAAAAGAAAAGACTTTTTTAACATATTTTTACAATAAATGGTTGCAAAGTTTCCAGAGATTTTCATAATCTCATAATCTAAAGAGAAAATGCATTTCCTATACTTGATTCTGGATAAAATAAAAAAGGGTTTGGTTTGGTCAACAGTTCTGCATAACGAGGGATAGCAAAACAATGAGCAACTGCTTAAAGCTGATTCCAAATAACTGTGAACATCCATGCCTACAGTTTAATTTGAATGCACAAACTCTGGAGCAGCATGCTATCCATTCAGCAGAAGGAAAAAAAAAGAACACATCAGAGGTATGTGGTATGCATGTTGAAGTACTCTCCATTATAGGATGAAATATTCTGATATTATTGGCTATAAAAATCAAACACCTTCAATAAATTTTAATGCATGATTTAAAAGCCTTAAGACAAAATTCTCTTATGAGAAATGCCCTAAAAATTATAGAGAAACTTCTCCAAGAAGCCACCCCTGCATAGCTGCCACCTTTCTAAATGGCTACTTTTTCATGGCAAGGATTTTTCGACTCATAGACCTAATGGTAAAATAACCTGTATCAGCGGCCACCCGACCTCCTCTAAACGGCTACCAAGTGGGATTGCCCCTTTTATTTTTCTGGAAATTCTACTCACTCCATGCTTTAAATTTGAGAGAAAAAACTCAAGGTCAGGTTTTTGGTTCAATATAAGACAAAGGAATAACTTGAGAAGTCCATTCCCATAGTCCCCCCCCATTTTCCTAAGAAAGATTAAATCTGTTATCTCTTTTGTATTATTCTCCCCACACCCTTCAGATAGGGAATTCCTATTGTACCATCCATAGAAACTGAGGGAGGAACTGGACAATCAAGCATTGAAGGTGTCCTAAGGCCTTTGTTTGAAATTCCAATCAGTAAAGCTAAGGAACAATTGTCCATCTGTCAGCAAAAATGTCATTCACGCCAGTTTCCTTTCATTAGTTGGTCAGTGATCTGAGTTGCAATGATGTCGAAATGCATTTTTCTAAATCTTGAGCAGAGCATTGAAGTTCTGTATGAATATGAGAATGGCAAATTGGCAAAAGTTAGCTGAATTATTTAACTGTGGAAGAACGGAAATCAACAAAGTCATTAAAGGAAAGAATTTGATTTTGAAGGAGTACGAAGACTACAGAACAAACAGAGACAAATTGCAGCTTTTAAAAAAATATATAAAGACGCATGAAATAAAGTACTATTTTCTCTTTCGATAAGTTTTAAATTTCATTTACATAAGGAATATATGTCAGACTTGTTTATATTACGCATTATAGTAATTATCTTATAATAGTAAATAAAACCCTTCAGAGCGGTCAACCCCTCTAAGCGGCCAAATATTCTCGGTACGGAGGAATGTCCGCTCAGACAGGTTTCACTGTATATGGTTTTTGAAGATAAAAAACAATTTCTACTTAAAAGACGTTTTATCATTTAGTTGTGTTTCAGTAAATTTTGAAATTTTACACAGAAATCTAAATACATCGAATAAGTTGGTTTTGCCAAAAATTTGACCAGAATTTTATTATAAAATCATTGAGTTTTTTTCTTTCAGAACATCTTATTGTTTAATAATAACAAGCTGGTCACATGTTAAAAAGAGTGAGAAAAATGACTAAAGGTAAATAAATAGTAAGTAAAAGTAAAAGTGATTTACAGTGGGAAAAGTGAATTGTGCTGAGGGATTCTCAAAATGATAAAACCATTATTACGGTGATTTTGATTACAAAAGGGAAACTAAAATTATTTACTAATAAAGTTTTGATGAATACTATAAATCAGGGGGAAATGTATTAATGTAGAAGGCATTAAATAATTGAACATGAAAAGTTGATGGTTTAATATGGTTACTCAAAATCTATGTTGGTAGAATTATAGTCAGCAAATTGTTTTATTCACTGAATTAATGTCATAATTGATCATAAAATGTAAGTATGACAAAAACATATTATGAGCAATCGAAGTTTAATGCTGTTTGTTATCACTTACGATAGTCATAATCATCTTCTCTTTCTCTCTTGTTACCTGATACATAATTGGACTTGAGCATACTGGATGAGTTTGTTCCTAACATATTATGATTTGGACACCCTAAAGGAATATTATTGACATCAGATATTCTACCAGATGACATAGAATTATGTTAGTAGCTTAAAAAACATTTTTTTTAAGAATGAATACTACGTCAATAACAAGAGAAGAGATTTTGTTTATCCCACCCATCAAAAACATAAAGTAATTTGCTTTTCCAAATCTTATAATTACCCAAACAATACAGCGAAAACAACTTTACAGGTAAATTTGTTTGATCCATGGAGTAATCAATATTTACTGTAAATACATTGCTTAACGTCATGAAGCAATAATCAATATGTAAAGCAATCATATATATTGTTGCTATTTAAAATTTTAGTAACTTTTAGTCGATAATCATTGATATAAAAAATTATAAGATTTTTAAATCGATTGCAAAATTCTTTGATTCAACTATTGAATCATTTGTGGTAATGGCGAATCACTCGTTGTAGTTGAGAAAAGTACTACAACTAACATTCTTTTTCGTTCATTCGAGTGGAGAGTGAGTTAAATTACAGTGGTTGTATTGTGTAATTTGTAGGAACATTGCGTTGAATTTAAACAGTCTTTCAAAACAAAGTCTTGGCAAGTTTCAAGTTATCGAATTGTAGGTCGAGTCAAGTTTAATTGTCAGCTTTTAATGTAATGTCTTCTGGTAGAACATCTGGCGCTAATACTACTCCTCTAGGACGCCCAAGTCCTGGTATGCTAGTACCGAAATCATCAAGTATGCTCAAGCCCAGTTATATGTCAGGTAATGTATTGAAATAAGATGATAGTTATTATGATTTTAGTAATGTTGGAATAACAGGGTTAAAAATTAACTTTTTATGTCCCTTTTATGTAGGTGAGGATGCTAGCCGGTCATGCTTGTTCTGCATGTAGTTACAAAGGCATTTAGATATATTAAAGATCATTATTTTAAACAGTGCGTATCGTAGTTTAATGTCTGTGTTTGTTTGTTTTAGTCATAACTATATTTAGTAGGGTGATATACCGTCTTTAATCTGTTGATTAAATGAAATCGAAATGAGTAACTATTGATTTATTGATTACTTGTTATGGTTTTGAATTAATTGACATAGACTGTAAAAAATCCATGTGATTTTGTTAAGAACAGTTATTTTATGCCATATATATTACAAAATGGATTTCTTGGTATTTCAATACTTTAATTTTACGAATTCAAGCTACAGTAGATATTGTATATTGATTCTTCCAGCATAAATGTTGATCTCCATCTTCTTAATTAGTTAAACACTGTAATATTTTTTTTTATTTAAATCAGGGTTGGCATGATTTAAATCAGTTGATTTTTTTAAAAAAATCATTGATTTAAATCATTTTTTTTTTCACTTCTTTTAAAACCTATATTCCAAAGACAGGAGAACTGGGAATCAGTCAGCACAGTAATACCAATAAGTAAATAAGTGTAAATAGATAGCATGTGCTTTCCAAGAATTTAGGGGTTGTTATCAGAAAATATGTAGCAGGGGTAGTACAATGATTGATTATGACTGGTTGAATTCATTTTATGTAATGGGAGGTAAAGAGAACTGAAATCCAGTTTGTCTACCAAATAACAATAGCTGTGACTTCATCTGCTGGAATGGAAAGACAGTTTTCTTCTTTTGGTATTGTTCATTCTAGCCTTCGTAACCAATTAGGAGTGGATAAAGCATCAAAGCAAGTGTTTTTATTGAAACAATTAAATCCATAATTTGGAACTTAAAAAAATATTGAAATAATTGTGATTTGTTTTTTTAAATAAATAGTTTGCATTAAAAGAATATTTAATTTGTTCTTTTAATTGACATCTTATTGAGTTTGCACTATCCAATTACAAAATAATAGAATGTATTTAGATTAAAATTTATATATTTAAGTTTAGGTAATCAGTGTGCAGAATATACTAGATAGATAAGATGTGACTTCTTATAACAAACTATTCTATGTATATTGCAAAAAACATAAAAACAACTATTAAAATTAGTATTCAGAAAAAAATAAAAAAATCCGATTTAAATCAAAAAAATCTGATTTTTTATTATTTTTTTTTTTTAAAAATCTGATTTTTTTCCAACCCTGATTTAAATTGCAAAGACATAATGATAAAGTATTAAATTATATCTAGTTTACTTTGAATAATCTATATGTTGATTTTAAAAAAATTAAAAAAAAAACATTTGTAAATAGTTTATTTACAAATGTTTTTTAACCAAGATCATAAATGTACTAAGCACAGTTGCATAATTCATTTGTGGCTTTGAAGCAACTTTTTACTTTATATAATTTTTTTTTCGGACTGTAAAAGAAAAGGCACCTTTAATACAAAGTTCTTATATAGTTTATAGGTAATGCTGTTTTGTAATGGAGTGCTTCAATTTACTTTTTTTTCCAAACGAGGGCCAACGTTAATTCAGATGAATAACAATAGAATTACAGGAATATTGAAAAATTTACAGTTATAATTTCTACTAAAAAGTTCAAAACTGAAATGTTAATATTCACGAGATTATCAAATATTTACGAAAATGACAATTAACATGTGAGGTTTTTAAAAGTTATATATTATAGGAACCTAATGGTGATATTTTATATTGGTTACATTTTTATCACCTTGCCAAACAACATTGTAAATGTCACATGAATTACATAGAAATTTAATTCCTCAAAATATAAATTTTAAAATATGCAATAGCAAAAATAGTGAAATTTTTAGTCTAGAAATTATAGACAAATATGAAATAAAATTAATATTGAATTATGTCCAATTTAAATCCTTTATAATATTTAGAGATAAATATGTAATGTGTCAAATTTAAAAAAGTTCCCTAGGTACTCCGGTATTTAAATCGTACCATTTTTTTAAATTGCATCTGTTCATTTTTGTTGAGAAAATTCACATATGACTAAATCAGTTTCTACAATTTTTCAATTCGTGATACCATTCTTGATAACTATGTGTCTGTTGTTATTCACAAATCCATGAACACCGGTACCTGATACTTCTTTGACATCAGAACAGGATATTCCACTAACTTGACAACCTAACTTTTCTCTCCTGATTTTGCCATATCTACAATTTGATCTATATTATATTGGTATCTGGTAGTCCTTGTGCATCAGTTTTGTTATATATTAAATGCAACAAATTCTTATTGGTGTTTAATTTTGTGAAATCAAATTGATTGGCAGATCATATTTACCAACAATTTTGTAATATTTGTTTATTGTTAAATAATGAAATGGCAGAAATTACATGTTCCTCATAAACTCAGTCAAAAGTGGGAAAAAAAAGTTTCTCATAAAGAAATTTTATACATATTTTTGCAGATGAAAATGTAAAGAAATATCTCTATTAATACTATTTAAAACACAATGAAATACTATTTTTGGTAAAATTTGAAGTTGAAAATACAAAAAGAAAATAAGTTTTAACCACAAATAAAATCTATTTTAGCAATATTTGTAGATTAAATTATTTCTAAAGATTAAATTATCTTGATTTATACATGAACAACATATTGTCTCTTGGCCCAACTATCGCTACTTGGCAAAATCTCAAAATTTCCCCCCTCCCCCCATAAAAGCTTACTTGCATCTATACCTATAATCCTTTTACCAAAAATTCAAACTTCTTAACACTTTGACTGCCAAGCCAAAATTGCAAATGTTACAATGGGGCCAAACTTTTTTTTGTGTGTAATTTGTATTTTTTGAACATAAAACTATATATAAAAACAATATTTCAAAACAAACAATATTTAAAACAAACTCTCTCTATTATATATATTTTTTTTTTGCATGTTCCACATATTTAATTTTTCATAAAACTTAGCTCATAAAATCGTCACATATACCAATTTGTGCAAACCACGTATACCTAACACATCCTAGGGAGCAACAATCAAACTCCAATACGATTTTCATGTAACTGATAACATCTTTGATACCCATGGCCTGAAGTGTTAAAACACCATGGCTATCATATCGGATAGCCAGTGTCTCAACGGAAATATCACTGGATATCACATATGATAGCCATGGCAGTCAAAGTGTTAAACTTGTATTTAATCATTTCTGCTTATGACTTAAGTTGGGGCAACTCAAAAGAGCAACAGCACTGTGACCTATAGAAAAACCATTAGGCACTATAGAAAAACCATTAGGTCTCAAGGGGACTGTTAACTGAAATAAATTTAAGCTGTAGTTTAACCAAGTAGTTGGTTAACACCCATTGTTTGATGAGCTAGTATCCAAGATACTTGAAGTGTTTAGCAGTGGAATATTCCCAGTCACATAAGATGTGTAATGAACTCTCCTCTGGCTGTCTAACATTCTCTACATATCGGGCTATCAGTGGTGCTGATAATGTTCAGATGCCTTTTGAGACAGCAGTGGCCAGTCGTAACTCATTCCTACTGAGTTCCTAGCTCCTTAGTCCTCAACCATGGAAAATTAAGAGGTCCTTAACAGTCTTCCCAACTATACAAGGAAGACCAAATGCTTTGGTTCTGGTCCAATAAAGATCATCTCAGAGCCATGCTTTCCTAGATTGTCAGCCATTTCATTGCCAAAAACACCATATTATTATAACATTCCCATACTAACTGGAATGAGAAGCAATAGTTATAAGGGCAAAAGTGCAGGCTGACTGTCAGAAAAGATTTTTGTCTTGTTAGCAACTCTCCTAGCAAGGCAGTTATTTATACAGGCTAGAATTGCTACAATCTCAGCCTGAAAAACTGAGGCTAGTTTACCCAGAGACAAAGAGAACCTTATTTTCCTGGTGATACAGAAGGCACCAGATCCAATTCCAGACGATGTTTTAGATCAGGGATGAGCAAACTACCAGCCTGCCAGAAGGTTTTATCTGGTCTGCAGATAGAATTTTAAGTTGATGGTCTGAGGCAAATTAAAAGAAATATATATTTATACATTATATATCCATCTCCTTTTCTGCTTTGCTTAAATATTATATTCCATATTTATTATCCCAGAAGATCAGCAGTCCATTTGCTTCTTATATGTGAACAAGTTTTTTCAACTTTGAACCTTAGAAAGAATAATTTCAGAAGTAGACTGACAGATGAGCATTTAATTCCTTAAAATCAGTACATCTCACTTTGAGCCCCAGTATAAGGAACTTTTAAAAATGAAATCGCAATTTCATTCATCTCATTAACGTATTTAAACCATTAGGTACTTTTATATTGTTTTTAAAATTTTAGAAAAATTTATTTAACCCACCAAACTTATTTTCTTTTGATTTTTGGCCCACGGCTGAAAAAGTTTGTCCATCCCTGTTTTAGATCCATCTGTAAACTCCACTGCATCAGCCTGGGGAAAAAGTTTCTTAGAATTGTTCCACTCATAACAGGATAGGAAAATAACACTAAAGTCGTCATTAAAATCAAAGAGCTTTAACATCCAGTCAAATCCCATCATTAGGAAAGGATGTTCAATAATCTGTGTATTAAATTTATACAAGGTGCTTTCAAAAGAAATTATCCAATTTTTAGGAATTTCAACCTTTTGCAGCAAAGAATTGCTTCCATTTCAATCTGCTTGTGTAGAGGCAGTAGCTCCATAAACAGATCTAATGTTTGCAAGGGAGTTGTTCTCATGGCATTTGTTATAGTGATAGTAGTCATTCTTTGAAAGCTAGCAAGTTCTTTAACAATTTTAACTTGATAGGCTTTTCTACCACACCATAGATCTATAAGTTACAATTGGAACCAGGGCATACGCAAATTATTTAAAAAACGCCCCCCCTCAAGCTCAGACGAAATGGTAAAAATAAAAATTTTAGTAGAAATTATGTGGGCTATAATTTTTTAGAATTATGACCCCTTGAAAAAATTCTGTGTAACCACTTATTGGGACAGTTATCTTAGTATAGATCCAATGAGCTATTCTTGGTGATAAGTCTCAATTAGAACCAATTGCTTGCTTACAAGCTCAGAAAATCCATTCAGCCTTCTTGGTCCACTGCTTGATATGACTATTCTATAACAAAGTCGTATCAAAAGTAATTCAAAGGTATTTTACCTTATTATAATAAGTCAGTTCTGAATTAAATAGTTTCATTACTGGCATATCCTTGATTCTTTTTCTGGTGAATAGAATGAGACTTGTCTTACCAGGGTTATCTGTTAGACCCACCTCCTTACAAAACTTTTCGACATTCTTTAAGGTAGTATTAATGAGGTTAAAAACAGTATTTTTAAATTTGCCTCTTACTACCAAGGTGATGTCTCTTTATAACCAATGCAGGTGAAACCAAGAAAATTAATGTTATTAAGGTATCCGTCTACGTTGAAAATGTTATTTTTTGCCAAAAATTATAATTTTTTAAAAAAAATTTAGTGTAAAATTTCAACTTTTAGGCTTCTAAATCTGTTTTTGTTTTGTCTCTACGTCATTTTAAAGAAAAGTTACAGCTGTTATAACAAAATAGAAGTAACGACTTCAGAACCAGAAGTTGTGAATTTAAAGCCTTTTAAAGAGCATTTTTTGGACGGAACTTTTTAAATTTTCATGAAGATTAGTTTAAACATTTTTCTAGTATTTTTAATAATTAGCAAGTTGACAATTATAAAGTTTTAAAGCAAGAAATACTAATTTATGCAGCATGGAATAAAATATCAAAATGGCATAGTTCTACCCACTTAAATTTCTTTTCAGAACAAAATTCAACCGATAAATATTCAATATCTAATCTAATGATCCTTAAATTTTCCAGTACTTAAAAATAGCAACCCAAATAATTATATTTCAAGTACCAGGCCACTAATAATTTGGTGAAAATTGATAAATGGCAATATTATATTTAAAAAAAACTAAAATGGCATTGAAACAGTAATGGATTTGCAAGATTAACTCTTTTTTTAAGTGTGTGTGAGGGTAGTTTTCTCTTCTTTAATGACCTTGAATAGTAGAAAATTCTTAACATAGCAGTATCCCATTCTGTATATGGTAAAAAAAAAATGACTGTCATATTTGTTTTTAACATTATAGATACTTCAAAATGGCCCCCTGAAGATTCTCATTGGTCTTCTGATCAAAATGATAGAAAAGACAAAGATAGAGATAGGGATAGAGAGGAGAGAGAAAGAGAAAGAAAGAAAAGACGAAAATCTCGTTGGGGTGGTGATGAAAAAGAAAAAGTTTTCATTCCAGGTTTACCCACAGTTTTGCCCAACAACTTAAATCCACAGCAAGAGAGAGCATATTTGTGTAAGTATATTAAAATTTATGACATAATTAAAAATATTTTTTTATATAAAGTGGTAATTATATTTTGGGATTTTATAAATTTAAGTTACGTATTCATTTTATTGTTTTCAATTATTTCCTAAGTATCTACCTTATTGTGTTTAAATTATGTTATTGCATACATAAATTATGTGCTTATTGAATTTTTAATGTCATTAAAACACCCTATAAACAAATTTTATGCTAAATTTTTTTATAGTTTTTAGCCATTATATAATTAAAGACAAATTTCATAGAAATAAAAAATACTGCAAATAATTTTCTTAAAATGATTATAAATAATCAAATTAGCAATGCTTTCATAATACTACTTGTTAAAATTTGTGCCAAATAAGAAAATTCATTGAAAGAAAATTAAGAACTTGAAAAACAAAAATAATTTCATTTTTGAAGCGGTAAAATTCTTCAGTGAAAATCAGTAACATCATCTTAGGATTTTTTTTCCTTGTATAGGAATTTTGAATTCAGCTTCTTAAATTAATATTTCTGAAAGCCACAATGTGTTTTGTCAAACCACATATTGTGGCATTCTTTCATTTAATTTGTTTTTTCTTCTAAACATGCATATGCTGTGGCAATATATATTTTGAAAAGATAACATGAATTGTGGAATTAATTCTGGAATTTCTTTTCATTTATTAGTGGTGTTTTAAATAGTATTATTATAGTAATTGTTTCTGTTTGTTAATATATGTTTGTATGTGTTAGCATGTAAGTATATTTTATTAACTTTATATATGTTCATGTATATTTATAAAACATTAGAAATATTGCACTCAAATGTCATTTAACACTAAAATGTGTAGTTGAACTATGCTCATTTTACGTATTGATTCTAATTATATCCATTTGTCAAATTTTTATTTATATTTATTATTATTTTTGTGGTTACTATTATATATGAATTGAATATTTTGTTTCTCTATATACCTTATGCAAAATTTATAACTTATAATCTGTACACTATCCACTTGGTCATGATATTTGCCTTTCTGATGATTTTGATTAATGACGAAAAATTTTCAGTCTGTTATGTTAGTTCTTTAACATTCACAATAAAAGAAATTTTTCTCTGAAAAGGTGTAATATGTAGTTCAGTAATAATGTTAATGTAGAACTCTAAAACATTTTTTCAAAATATTTTAATGTATCTGGCATGCAAATTATAACTAAATAATAAGTTTAGGTTTTGTTATATAATTATTGTATTGCTGAAATTTTGTGACTGGTATGTGTAGACTAAAAAGATATTGTATAAGTTGCTTAGAAGGTGATACAATTATATTACTAACAAATATAATTGAAAAAATAGTTTTAAAGATGTTTGTCTTTTAAGTTATTTGGTTTGATGGTTTTATTTTATTATTTTTATACACATTCATTTAATCCTTGATGGTTTTCTCTCTGTTCCATGTGATGACTCATTTTCAAAACTTGTAAGGTGGTAAGGAAATATAAGTGTTTTCATACTTAAAATTATTTTTGACTCATCAAAAGGGTGGTAAGAATTTTTTTTTTTTAAACGGGTAAAGGTGAAAGCAATATGTTTATATTTTTCTAAAAAATCTCTATAGAAAAAAGATTAATAGGTTTTAATGAGTGTTTTTTTATTTAAAAGATTGTTTTTGACTCATTACAGGTTTGCAATTCCGTCACTTTTCTCACCTTTAGTCATTTTTTTTACAATTGATCACTTTTAGTCACTTTTTTAAGTAAACAGTCACTTTTTTCATGGTATATCACAGCAAAAGTCTGTTGTTGAAAAAAGAAAATCTGAATTAATAACAAAATATTTTAAAAAAGACCAAAAATGTGATGCTCTAATCTTATTTTTCTTATTAAAATGTAATTAGTTACATGGATTCCAGAATTCAGTGATTTTAAAAAGTAGCAAAGAAGTTTCTGAAATCTACATTTGTACTGAAATGTACATTTAATATATTAAAGTAATTTAATATATTAAATGTATGTTTCAAATTTTAAAAAGTCGCAAAGAAGTTCCTGAAATCTACATTTGTACTGAAATGTACATTTAATATATTAAAGTAATTTACAACAAAGCACACATTTCTCTTTTTCTTCACAATTTTTGTTTAGATACTCTAATCTAGCTATGTACATATTTCAAAACATCATTAATATATGCAGAAAATTGTGATTATAAAATTAATGTATTGTATGCATTCAAATCTAATTTATAGATTTTCTTGAATAAAAAGCAATGTTGAGTTGTGTTAAACAAAATTTTTAATTTTTTTTGTATTTGACACTAAAATCATGTCTTGCATGAAGCATTTGATGTAGAGTTGAAGTAAGTAGAAAAATCTTAATAATAGCATCTGTAATCAAGAGGAGGAAAAAAAATCGTTTTTTTTTTTTTTTTTTTTTCAATGTTTAGTCACTTCGTGGTCACTTATTCTGTATTATTTGTCACTTTTCTCACCTTTTTGAAAGTACCTTAGCAGTTGCAAGCCTGCTCATTATCAAAACTTTAAGATTGTAAAAAAAAAAAAAAATTTTTAATGGGTAAAGGTGATAGCAATATGTTTATATTTTTCTAAAAATCTCCATAGAAAAAATATTAATAGGTTTTAATAAGTGTTTTTATGCTTAAAAGATTATTTTGATTACATTAAACAAACAAACAAACAAAAAAAATTACAAAGATTATTTTGATAGGAAATTCAGAGCCTGTAATTCTTTCAAGTACAAATGTTACTTGTAATGTGACCTCTATAATTCTTTAAAAATTATTTAAGAACTAAATTATGCCAATCCTTTTTATTATTATTATTATTGATAGTAGTTTTTATAGTTTTACAACTTAATGTAAAAATTATTTAATGTTATTCTATTCTGGTAATCTGTTTTCCAGTTGTTTAAATGACTAAGTTATGTTGTTATATGGTATTAGATATTCCATATATATTTCCTGATTCTGATGTTTAATTAACCATTTTTTCTTAAATGATTTGAATTTTTAAGTTAAATATTTTATGTACTGCCTATAACCTTTTTTAGGTATACATCATTTTCTGATCAATTTTACACAAATAGGAGTTAATGAGTGATCTATGTTATTAGTTTGTGAATTACTTAGATTGAAATAAAATGATGATAATGAATGATTCTTGTTTGATTTTTGAGTCAAAACCAGAGTTTGTAGGTTTGGTTTCCACTGTTGACATGGATATTTAGCTTCAGCATTAAATCCCAGTCTCATTAGTCCTACTGTAGATTGAAATATTCCAAACCAAACTAGGTCTCAAGTGATGTTTTCAAGATTTAAATATTTTGTACAATTACAACTTGGGTTTTTAAATATAGACGTTGACTTATCAGTTACTTTTATAGTAGGTATTGAAAATGTCACATAGATTTCCTGTTTTCCTAGCATCAGTTAATGCTTGATTTCTTTTAAACTGTAATTTTTTAATGTTAAACTTTAGGTTTGTACTTTAAACCTTTGTTTGAATTTAAGACATTTATTATGACATATCATGTTAAGAAATATTGTGAATAGCTTTTTTAAAACATCCATATCTGGACTTAATCAAAACTATCTATTTTAATTATTCCCTTTAATTTTTGTGAAAATTGTGTTTGTACTTTATTTCCTATGATATTTTTTCATTTATATATGTGTATGTTTATCCTATTCGTACCAAAATGTTAAGCTCATGCATTTTTTTTCTATTTTTTTAATTATTAAAATTATTTGTTTTTAAGTAATTAAAATACACTGTTGATTTGTGACTTTGCGTGACTAGTGCTACTTAAATTTTTTCATGATGCTATCTTTAAATTAATAAATTTTAATTTAAAATTATGTTTTTCATGCAAAATAAAGAAGGTTATTTAATGTTTTACTTCTGTGATAGCAGTTACAATTTTTAAAATAGTAAAATTATATTCTGAAGAAAATGCTATCTGCTTTCTATAAATGCAAGTTTCCATAAAATGGCCTTAGGTTTTCTCCACCTTAAATGTTATTTTATTACCCTCTGGAGAGATTTATTTTTATGTATGCTGCTTCTGTAATAAAATGCTTAATTATGGTTTTGTAGTGAAATAATGACAAATGCTTTGTTGCATAAGAAAAAGAAAATATCGGTTTTATGTATGTTTTTATTTTGTACTTAAAAACTGATTAAAATATTTTAGTCTTGAAAATTTTTTAAAGTTTAAATTAACTACCATTGGGATTCTGTTTTCAGGTTAACAAGTCTGTACTTATTCTATATATGTGGCAATAAATTTATAGCCTTATTGTTAGTGAAAAAATTAAATCTAATCATGTGCTTAAAAAGCCCATTATGTAATGAAATTTAATACTTCTTGCTCCTTTATTATATGCATGTGTATGTTTTACCTATTATAAAATTCATTTTTCCATGTGCTATCATAGAAACATTTTAATTATTTGTTGCTTTTTATAAAATCCCTTAATTTTAAATCAACATTACAAGTTCCTGAAACTTATGTATATAGTATATTAATGTTTATGACTGCTTCAGCAATAAGTTAAAATTATAATAAGTTTTTATCTTTTAAAAAGTCAGTGTCTGTAATGTTATGTAGGAGGTCTTTTTTCTCTTTCTTTGATCTCTATAAAGCAAAAGGTATTTAAAATACCATTTTAAGAGCCTGTTTTATGTTTTACGGTACCATTGAGTATTTTTCTATTAAAAACAAAAAGTTCAGAAATTACTAAAAGATTATAATTTGTACTTGGAAATTTCTTTATTTTCTTTGTAGATTAGTTTTTCTGTTTGGTACAATGTTTTTACCATATGCATTTTTAAAATGCAATTTTAATAGAATTTAAAAGTTTATTCTGTACACTTTAAAATTGTCATTTTATATTGTTCATGATTTTAGTTTTCAGTTAAGTATTTACTTCACGTATCACTATTAATTCTATTAAAAAAAAATGTGTTGGTTCTTTTAACTTGTGTTTTCTATAACCTTTTTGCTAGTTTTAAAGAGAATTTATGTATTAAATTTAGTAAAATATAGTGCATAATTTAATTTTTCTTGCAATTGATTCACAAGTAATTTTTATCATCTCATCTTGATTTATGTATTGCATTTCCCAGCAACAAGAATGGTGTTAACAAAGTAAGTTTTCTAGAAGGGGGAGAGTTGACTACTGGAAAGTGCTAGATTTTTATAGAGTTACTTTTGTTCTTAAAATATGAAACATGGTATGAATGTAAAAAGCTCTGCATAAACCTTTTTTGAATTTTTTTAAAAATAAATTTCATAGAAAATGGAAGTACATGACATTTTTCTGTTGTCTTGTTTTCCGTTTTAAAGTAATATTAGACTAATTCTTATTTCAAGAAGTTCTTGCTTGAAGCTTTATCTTTTCTTATATTCAACAGTTAAATGTTATTTGCTGTGTAAATATAATATAGTAAGTCTTGTACAAAGGCTTCTTGAAAACATGTTTTAATTTAACATTTTTTTAATCATTCTTTATAACTTATCTCATTCTTTATTTTGTTTCAAAAAACAAGAATAATTTAAAATAGTTTACTCTGCTTATATCAGGGTTGAATAAATAAATATAAGGATTTATTAAGCAGAAAGTTTTTGTACATGTAAATGCTGAATTTTATCTTCAATATGTGAAGTAATGTCTTCTGGCTGCATAAATAGAAAAATCCTTAATTAACCATGAAACATTGAAGTTAAAAAATTGCTTCAGTAAACTTGTTTTATCACAATTGATTCCTCTCTCCCTCTTGATATTGCTATACTTTTATATATTTTTCTATCAGGAGAGTAGTAGTTCAACTGTCCAATGTCATTGTTATAGAATTAATAATGTTTCTTTGGATATATATGTATGGATTTCTTTTAATACATATATCGTATATCTTTGTATTAAATAATATGAAATCAGTTTATTTTCTTACACATTTTAAACTTTAGTAATTTTTGTATTTGGTGAGGTAATATATTTTAATGTTTATCATTATTTGCTTGTATATTTTCAACCAGAAAGAGGATTGTTTTGTTAATGCAGAATTTATTTTACATGTGTTTCAGTTTCACTTCATTGATTAAAATATTTGGTACCTGTTAAAATCAGATTTTAATTGGTCCTAGATACTATTTGTATGCCAGTAATAAGAGTTCATTTATTGCAAATTTGCTTAATTGATGTGTTTTATTGTTTTGGTTTTTTTAAAGTGGTGTGCTTTGTAAGGATTTCTTTATATCTTTATAAAGCGTAAAATCTATTAAACTGAATTCAAGAATAATAGAAATTTTAAATTTTAGACATTTAATAATTTAGGCCTAAAGATGGTTAATATTTAAAGCCTTTTACTCTTAACCCAATTTTTTGGGATCAATCTTGTTAAAACTTTTTTTCTATGGTGGATGTAAGGATTTAATTTTCATTTAGTTATAATTTGTGTCTTAAATGGATATAGATACATGGTAAGTGCTTTAAACCAAACTGCAATTTGTATCTTAGATTTTATTATGCTATAATTTGAGGTGAAGTGTGCAGATTTAATCTATAATAAAAAAAATTTTGAGTAATGTATTTCCTACATTGTGTTAATTAGGGGCTATTGCCCCATTTTCTAACCCCCTCTCTTACAGTGCAACTGCAGATAGAGGAAATTAGTAGACGCCTGCGTACGGGTGACCTAGGAATCCCTCCTAATCCAGAAGAAAGGTTTGGCAGCTAATAACAGTAAAATTTCAAACTAATTCTTTTTTTATAGGATTGACCTGTGATACATATTAATTATAGTTTTAAGACTTCAGTGTTCAGAAATTGTATTTTGATAGCATTTTATTTATGGCAAAAGTTTTAATATGTTGATAAAATCTTATTAGGTAATTTTATGCAACCAATAATGCATACTGAGTTAGTTCATAGCTTAATTTATAAAATTAGCTTAAGTTTCTTAAATTGGTTTTATGTCTTTAAAATCTACTTTTAATTAAAAATTTACCCTTAGTTAGTAACCAATATGTATGTTGTATCTCACAGGTTTTGAAACTTAAAACAATTTTAATATTTGTTAAAGTTTTAATGATATTCCAGTAACTGGTAATATCTGTCCTTCATTAATTAGTTTTAATTTTGTTTGTATTTATAACCTTATATGATGAAAACATATTAACTTTATGTCATTTTTGGAAAGAAAATAGGATATCTTTATTTTTTGGTCAATCTCCATTTGCAACTATTAAAGTGGGTATGGATAGTATGCTTTTAATATAGTTAGCTAAATTATCGTCATTTATGAATTAGTAATCTGGGATTTAAGCATATAAACTGCTATTGCTGTAGTTTATACGGATTTAACTTTTTTTTTCTCTCTTTTCACTGTCAGTTCACAAAGCGTTTTAACCAAAGTGGCTTCAATTGCTGTAAGCACTACAGTTTTATTTTAACTTTTATTTTCATAGTTTTCCTGTGAAACAGCAACCTTCTGGGAGTTTTTCCATTGTACCCTTTCAAAACGTGTTGATGTGGCAACTACATGGGAAGATGCTGTTTTGCGTGAATATCCTTTGGGAAGAAAATGAAAGAAGTGCCTAATTTGGCATGAATCTAATTTTCTTTTGCAGCATTTATAGGGTTTACATAGCACATTAACTTAATTTCATCTTAATTTTTGTACTATTTCAGCTTTTTCATCCTGTTTTTCTAGGTATTAATTTCCTAGGTTATGATACATCCAATCTAATTTCAATTACATTCCTTAAACACTGACTTATTTGAAAACATTTTAACGAACATATATTTGTAATATCATTTTTTTTTATATAGAGGTGTTCAGATATTACAAAAGTTAAATTAATTTTCCTAGTGTTTTTAAGCATTAAAAAGCACTCTTTTGTGTAAGAAATGTGTCTGTAACATCATGGTTTTTTGCAGGTCTCCATCTCCTGAACCAATATATAACAGTGAAGGCAAGCGCTTGAATACTAGAGAATATCGAACTCGTAAAAAGCTTGAGGATGATAGGCATGCATTAATTCAAGAAATGTATAGCTGCAATCCTGAATATAAACCTCCACCTGATTACAAGTAAGGAATTTTATTTTGACCATCAAGATAAATTTTATGCTAAAAAATAGTTTGTCTTATAGCCTGGTATTAAAATTCATTTAAATTAGATGGAATGTAGGGTGATAAATAAAACAGTTAGTAAAACTTTGTTTAATAAAGTATATCAAATATTTATATCCAAAATAGATTTTTTCATTTTAAGTTTACAATTTAGAGTATAATAAAGTTTCATTGTTATAATTAGTAAATGGACTTTAAAACATAATAGGTAACTTTCCTAAAATAAGTGGAATAGGGAGATGGAAGCTTTTTTTTATTGCCTAATTATTTTAATGATTGTTTAAATTATTAAATCATCAACATGTATGTTTTGACATATTTTAAACCTTTAAATACAGTTATCTAACAAGCATAGTTGTATAAAAGCAAGAATTTATATTAATTAAATTTCTCTATTTTTTACCTTGAAATGTTTCAAACTAAAAATTTTTTTTATCAGTGATTTTTTTTTTTTTTAATAACAATTCTGAATATGCCTATCTTTTCTTTAATTGTGTGTTTTAATGATGTAGAGATCAGTAACCACAATAAATAACATATACATATTTGTATGATAGGTAAAAATGGGAAACTGCTTGATGATTTTTGTTTCACCTTTTATCAACCTCTATTGAAAAGAATGTTATCAATTTAACCCTTTCGTGGGCCGTGGGAAGATTACTTCCGACCTACACTATCTTACAAAATACACCTGTGGGAAGTGCAAAATACATTATAATATATTGGTCTTGTTATTGAAACAACGGGAAGACTGATTCCCGCTTCGGTTTTGCGCTGTCATCAATTGTTCGATCGATTTAATAAAATTAGCAGCTCTATTTTGTAAGTTTGGAAGTGTGGAGTGAGAAATAAATGGCCCAAGGAAGTTTTAATGTGTTTAAAAATTTGAGAGCTTTTGTCACAAGAAAAGATTCTCCTGTGTTCTATTAAGCAATAGAAACTTTATAAAATCAAACTTCTGTTTTGAAATGGAAATAAGTTTTTATTTCTAATGGTTAAATTTTTATGTTGACATTTGAAAGATTAACCCTTTGACAGTTTCATTTTTTTTTTTTCCAGAATTTGGTAAAAAAAAGTCACATTTTTTTTATTGCATTTTTTTTTTGTTCATTTTACATTTTTAAGTAAAGGTATGCTATTAAAATTAACATTTCTAATATTTTTAAGCATTTATTACAACTTTTTTTCTTTCTATGAAAGCATCATAGAACTGAAGCTTACCTTTAGTCTCATCAATATCAAGTTAATTTTTAGAATTCCAGTGAAAGCAGATTTAAGAGGCAAATCCAAAGGATTATCACAATTAACACTAGATTGCCCGAGATTTCTTGTATACCTATATTGCCCAAAAACAGTCAAAATGACTGCATTGTGAAAAAATAACAAATACGTAAAGAAATTTGTTTAAAATTAATTTTTAATATTATATAATTAAGGAGGGTGGAAGTAACTACAATTATTCATAAACCCATTTATATGTTATAGAAAAAGTTACCAAATTCTAAGAAATTGTTATTATATTTCATAATTGTTTTTCTAATTGAAATTAAAAAAACAGTCAAAATGACTGCCTTGGGCAATCTAGTGTTAATTTAAAAAAATTGTCTTGCTTGACTGATTCCCTCTGTACTACTATCAGAGTCACTACTATCCAGATCATCTAGTAAACTTTCGCTACTATCATTTACAGATAATTCAGTTTCTGGTCTCGAGTCACAGTTTGAATCATAAGAAATTAGCTCCATACACTCTGAATTATCCATTATTTAAAAGAAAAAATATATAATTCAACTCTTTACATCAATAAAATTATTAAAAAGTAAAATATAACCAGAAAGCTATACACTGAAAGATAACAGTTCGTCTTTTGATACAAAACATGTGAAAAGACCCGCTTTTGAACCAATCAAAGTAGAAAATACAATAAACTGCAAACTCTCATTTACCAGAAAACTATTGCCATCTATACAAATAATTTGTTACTAAAATTGGAAAAAAATATGGCCGAAACAGTGCAAGCGAAATAGAAATCAGATTGCCCGTATGCCGTACGGGCAAATCAGTAAAGGCCCGAAAGCTGTGCCCGCATGGCATACGGGCAAAACAGGAAAGGGGTTAAAAAAAAAGGGGTAACCTTTTTGTATTTTTCATAGAATTTTGCTACAAATATTTCAGTGACATTGTTTATTGCTATTAAATGCATGACATTTACATAATAGGTTTTAAAATTGTTCAAAATTACACAAAAAGTGGATTTAATTCTTTTACTTTGAAGAACAATTTTTGTAAAGTTTAAACAACTTTAAAAACAAACAAACTTGAAAAGCTGTACTAGATAACTGTACTAGATCATGCATGCTATAGTTCTCCATATAAAGTCTGTTTTATTACTAAAGATTTTTCAAATTCATTAGGTTTGTTTAATGTGTTCTATTGTGTATCTACTAGCTTATCTATTCTGTAGGATTGGATTATTTTCATATACGCTTGACTTAAATGATGCACTACCTTGAAAAGTTTCAAATAAATTAACCTTGTTTCTTAACAGCTGCAATTTGAACCAAACTATTAAGGAAAACATTTTGTTTAATTTGTTAGGAAATATTTCTTTTAATGCCTTTATTTAAAAAGTAGTAATTTAACCTGACTTTTCAGGCCTCCTCTGGTTAAGATATGTGAAAAGGTAATGATTCCACAAGAAGAACATCCTGATATTAATTTTGTTGGATTACTTATTGGTCCCAGAGGAAATACTTTAAAATCAATGGAAAAAGAGGTAAGGATTAAAAGTTTGTGTACAAAACATTTAAGTTAGAATACTTCCTTTTTTTTAAAATTTTAAATGATATCTCTAAAAATAAAAATAAAAATGAATGTAATAAAAGGTTTTTGATAATTATTGCACACTAAACTCCCCAATTTTATTTTTATGTATGTTGTCTTTCTAAAATGTTTTAATTAAATTTGGATCTTATCAGAGGATTATAAATTCTGTTTAATATTTTCCACAAGAAGTTAAGTGTGATAGATTATATTGCTGTTATGATGTAACTTAATAAATACTATATACATCTATATAGTATATTATACTCATACTATATATATATATATATATACACACATCTAGTTGTTGAATTATTCTGTTTAATTTTTCATGTAGAATAACCTTTATACAGGCTTTAAAGCGTATTTATAGATTTAATTTTGCATAATTTGTTTCTACATAATTTTTTAATGAATGTAAGCTTATAAAATTTAAATCAGCAACTTCTTTATATTAAGTATGTCACTAGGAAAAATGTTTTTCAAATAAAAATATTGAGAATGTTTGTTAAATGTATAAGAGAAATATTTAAATTTTTTTAAATGATTATAATTTCTTGTAGACTGGGGCTAAGATTATTATCCGAGGTAAAGGATCTGTAAAAGAAGGTAAAGTTGGGCGAAAAGATGGACAACCTTTACCTGGTGAAGATGAACCATTGCATGCCTTTGTTACTGGAAACAGTAATGAAAGTGTAAAAAATGCTGTTAATAAGGTAGAGTACTCATTATATATTTTAAATTGATCTTATTAAATGTAGTTTGTTCTAAAATGATGGTTATTATCTTGTATTCTTTTTAGTTCAAATTATTCTTTGGCAGAAAATGAATGATTTGTTCTTGAAAAAAGTTTTTGGGATATTTCTATTTTGTCTGCTTATTAATAACATGGAATGTATTTTGGAATGTCGAATTGAAATAGTATTGTCTCTTAGATTAAAAAAATTATTAAAGAAGGTGTTGAAGTACCTGAAGGAGAGAACTATTTACGAAGAATGCAGCTGAGGGAACTAGCCTTTTTGAATGGTACATTGCGGGAAAATGATGGACCTCGTTGTACTAACTGTGGTGCAACAACTCATAGAAGCTGGCAGTGTCCTGATAAACCTAATGTGACTAATAATGTAATATGTACAAACTGTGGATCTGCTGGTCATATTGCAAAAGATTGTCGAGAGCAGAAGAATGCTACTGGTGCTGTTCTTGGAGCTCCTGATAAAGCAAAGATTGATGAAGAAGTATTTACTTTTGCTATTTAAATTTTTTCTTGAATATTTCTTATCTAATAATACTGTTACATGCTTAGCACAATCAATTATAATTTAATCTCGCACAATATAATCAAAGAAAATAATGTAAAATTACATCAAAATTTTTGAACTGTGTTACAGGTTTCCCATGGTCCTTAAAAATCCTTAAGAACTCCTTAATTTTAGCTTTCATTTTTAAAGGTCCTTAACACTACGTAATTTTCATCAAAAGTCCTTAAAAACTCCTTAATTTTTAAATTAGAACGCGATCAGTTTGTCCATCGACACAATCTGCTGTCATTTGATTTCCTATCAGTTTTTGCCATACCCTCTGAACTTTCTGGAAGTTTGAAGTAAAACTTCCCATAACCAGTTCTAAGAACCGCTAGTACAGGGGATAAGCACTGGTCAAAGACAATATATACTAAGAATATATAAAATATTTGTTAATGTTCATAACATTCTTTTACATTTTCTAAACCAACTGTGCAGTATTAATAATAAAGAAAATCCTCAAATACATATGTTTTCAGTCTATTATTGTAGTAATTCAAAATTCCTTTCCTTGATATCCTTAAAAATTAATGAAAATACTTTTAGTTTATTAGCACTTTTTATGGTCACAAGCTAGAAAACTTATTTGACCAGTCTAAAACTTTCTTCTTTCCCAGGGAACATTGGGTATAATCAGCTGGTGGGTGGGTGTATATATATATATATATATATATATATATATATATATATATATATATATGTGTGTGTGTGTGTGTGTGTATGTCATTTTTAAACCCCCAGAAAGTACTTTTTATAATATTGTATTTTATTTGTAATTTATTTTAGTTTGATCACTTAAAAAACTTTAAATGTACATTTTTCAAAATTAGTTTTTGTCAAACAGATTTATCTTATTTAATTTTTAGGCATTTTTAAACACTTTATTCTGAAATATTGTAAGGCATTTATTCAATATGCCTTGTCAAGTTCATAATCATTAAAATATGTTCCTCAAGAAATAGGGTTTATGTTGTTATGCTGTCTATTTCAAGTAGGTCCTTAGAAAGTCTTTAATTTTTTTTCCTGGAAAAAGAGTGGGAGCCCTGTGTTATATAACTGCAAAAAAACTACATCCAACGTAAAAGGAGTCAGTTTTTTTTTAAACTAGTTAATTGTCTTTCCTTAGATTACTTAACCATTTTGGGTTAGTAAAATCCCAATAATAGAGCATCAAGTTTTATCTAGCTCGTGTTCAAAATTTAAACAAAATTTTTCTTAAGGTCCTTGTGTTATATTAAAATAATTTGTATTTAAAACACACATTTCTTGATTTTTCTGAAAGATTACTATAGATGTCTGAAAATATTAATTTAAGATGTATTCCTCTTCCATGTCATATTTTAACATTCATCAGGAAAGTCAGTTTTGTTTACTTGATTTTTAAAATATTTTAAACTACTTTAATATTGTTTTAAAGACATTTTATATAATTTTTGGTGTAGTTTTTATTTTAAGAAATAATTATAATGATGAATTAAAGATATTTAAATATGCATCGTAAAGTCCAAACTCTTTGTCAAAATGAAATAAAATTTAGTATTAAGCCAAATCATAGCTGAATGGGTAGGAGTTGCTCTTCAGTATTGGAGTACATGGGTTCAAATCCCATTGATGGCATGGATATTCCTAGCCATTCGGAAACAGCTTTAAGTAGTAGTTCCCAGTTTCGTTAACCCTCGTGTAGCAAAATAGTAAATTCTAGTGCTTAAAATCAAACCAGCCAAATCTTGGTGTAAACCTTTAAGCGGAAGCTATGTATGTGTTTTAATGGATTGAAACAATTTTTTTTTAACTAAAAGCAAAATTTGGAACTGAAAAAGTTAATTTACACTTGTAATCCTCATTTGTAGCCATAGTTAAATTCAGGTATAAGCATTATCTTATGTTAAATATTATCTCAAACCCGTTTCTGTGGTTGTATTTTAGTAGCATTAATAAAAAGCTTGTTGCTGCAAGAGATGATATTCTGAGAAGTGCATTTTGAAATAATTAAAAACTTATTTTTTAGACATTTTATAAACATAACAAAGAACTCTTGCTTCTAGATACAACTATAATATTCAGTAGGGAACAAATAGAGTCATGTCATCTACTAGCAATATTTTAGTTGTGATAAAAGTAACTGTGTAAACTTGTAATGAATGTACTTATCTGAAGTTCAGAAACAACAAATTCAATTTGAATATTAGTCTCAATATTCCAGGAAATATGCTTTTACTTAATCTTAAAATTCTTTACTGTAAACAATATAACACACATTCCACTCCCATCCAAGGGGAGGGGGATAGTTACCCCATGGAATTTGTATCTGTAAGTGTAGATTGACAATTATTTATAAATAGTTATTGATATCTTATTCAAATACACACACACACACACACACACACATATATATATATATATATATATATGCAGAATTAAGGTGAATGGTAAAGTCTTTCTTGATAATAATAAGTTTATTAAATCATCGTTTCTTCTAAAAGCAAAAGCTGCACCATTTTCATTGTTCGTGGCGGTGACACCCGTAGAGTGTGTTCACAGTTCAATGTCCAAGTGCTGACTGACCTTATCTATTTGCAAGCTTATCAAATAGTTCAAAAATGCTTCAAAAAGGACCAGATTATCTTAAAAGCTTATGAGAGCGAGGGTCTTTTTCATTTATTTTATTATTATAAAAGTGTTCCCTTGTTAAAATCGCTTTTAACTCACCTAATTTCCAACTACCTCTTTTTTAGATCTGACATATATATATAAACTAATTTAATGTAAAAGTGAATAAGACTTCATTTTTCTTCTTTCCTAATTCTACTTTGTATCAACTCTGAATATTAGAAGTTATTGTAAAAATTGCTAGTGGTAAATTTGTGTAGTCGAATAATATATTTGTTTTCTTCAAAATTTTCTAAAAATATTTACATTAAAAAATAAAATCAAACTATATGCACAGGCAACTTTTTCATTCAGAGAGAAGATCACTCTAGATCAACCTACTCTCTCAGAGTTCAGACCGAGAGTCCCTCCCGCTTCTTCTTTCCCAAACAGGAAACCTCGGTTTTAGGGGAGATCGACAACCCCCTTGTCTTTGGGGCAGCCGAAGAGCCCTTGGCGTATGGTCAACTCGGTCCTACAAATCATAATTCCTTTTTCTTTATCGGTGCGTTGATAGACGACACGCTTGACACCTCCAATTTTCCAATTGTTCATCACTTGCAATGATGTCTTACAATGAACAAAAATTTGCTTTAACAAATGCTCGTCTAGACCATCAACAGAGACGGACGCAACTCTTACATATTTACTAAAAAACTTGTTTAGTTTATGTATTTTAGCATTCTAAATAATTTTGTATTTAAAAATTCTTCAGTTATGCTAAGTACTCAATAGTAATAAAAAAAATTGTTACTCTTTTCACTTATAAATCAACATATCAATTATGAAATCGGTTAAATTGTTTATTTGATGTAATTTTCTCTCGTGTAGTACATGTCTTTAATGGCTGAACTTGGTGAAGGTCCACCACCTCCAAACAAGATGACTTCTGTAGGATCCAGTACTCAAGCAACAGTCTCTGCTCTCCAAGCTCCTCCTGGGCCTCCAAGAGCAATTATGGCTCCACCACCACCATCAGTTACCACTTCTCAATTTCAGACAACAGTAAGTATAACTCATTGATCGGAAAAAATATAAAGTTTTATGTTGTCTTTTTCTCTTGTACAATTTGTTTTTTTGTTTGCTAAAACAGAAATTAAAAAAAAAAAAGGTAGAGAAATTAGCTTTTAAAGTTTTTGAAGCAAGCGCTCTAATCTAGGTTAATACTGGCTCGTGAAAAGGTTGCCCTTTTACATTAGAGGGTAATCATTCGATTGGTACCCAACTTTTGCCACTCGTTTAAATTACCTAAATATGCTTACACACACATGAACGGAAAATAAGACATTTATTATTGCTACTTGAATAACAACATAGCCACTGGCTTGTGGTAACAAAAATTAATACAAACTCTAAACAATATCCTTCGCAACGATCAATAACAACATGCAGCAACTCGGTAGACTTAATTTCTACTCTCTGCAGCGGCGTGGCGAACATACAGTCGCAGAGGGCACCTCAAGGTCGCACGAAGCGGGAGTCCATATAACGTTGAAGTCGGCTGCTGGCAGCGAGAGAATGAGGCAAGTCGGACTTAGGTGAATGACCTCTGTTGAGTGGCGGGTGCTTATATCATGAACAGTGAACAGTCCGGTTAACAGTTACAATTTCGTAAAAATAAAAATTAGCATAAACAAGTATTGTGAAATGAGTTATAAACGATTATGTAAGAAATAAACTAGTATTACAAAAAATAACCAGTGCGACCGAGTCGCCACATTTTCTACCCTGATTATTAGTATTTTTATTGGGAAACTTTTTGCATCTCTCTTAACTTTCTCTTTCCTCATTGTTAATGCGGCATTCATATAAATCCAAATATCTATAAAGAATGCCTCTAAATCTATTGTGGTTCAGTGTGTTCATATCAAATCAAAAACTCACAGAAAGATTCAATGAGTAAAGTTAAGAAAAATTTAATAAAGAAAATTAAGTTATCTTTATGCTTCAGCTATTGATGGAATCAAACTTATCTCCAGTGCGCTGTAGCAAGCGCATGCGTGTTGGACAGTTAACTAAGTTCTACACAGTGTTTCGTCCCAAGTGACGTATGGAAGAGTTCAAGCAGTTCTCATCGGAACACTCATATTTGATCATAAAGGTAAAGCAATATCTTTCAGTCCATTATAGAGGCTTTGTAAATGACTGTGTGGTTCAATTATTGAATGGAGTTATTTCTAAATATCTGAAGTAGCAATTGATAATGGTGAGTGTTTAAAACTGCGTTTTCCTGAGTATTAGAAGGTTTTGAATTATATACAGGTAGAATAGTAAATATTAACAGAAAAGCATTATAACAAACTTAAATCAATTAATGTTAAAAGGTAAGGAAAGACCTGTTGATGCAAAAAGCTAAAATGTTTACAAGCCAGAAGAACACTGTTTTAGATGCCTCCTGCTTTACTCCTAATTGTGCTTAAATATACTTTAACAGTGGTGGAGCTGTAGTGACATAACCTGATTGCATGTGGTGGACATCTTAATACTGCTCGCTAACAAATATTGAAAACTACCAGCTAAAGAAAGATTGCTAGTCATTTGGCAACTGGAAAACAATCATTAATAGTTGGTAAATGAAAAATGACTGCTGGGTACTGCCACAATAGCATAACATATATCAGGCAATAAATTTTAAATTTAAATAATTTGATAGATTATATACTATGTTTTATAGAATACATAGTGAGCAGTTTTATGGTCATTGGGATTATGCATGTGTTTGGGATTTATCAATCTTTTTTATATTCAAACTTGCAGATAGTTTAAATTCTGATTTTAATGGAATAGATTGTTGTCTAATGGTAGGGGCTAGTAAGAAATATGAGGTCTACTGCCATGAATTCTGAACTTACTCTGAGCCACCAAAATCTCCTCCAAAAAATTTTGGTAAATGGGAAAATGCCAATAGTTGGTCATCTTTTGCAAATATAACTTTTAGTTTTCTTATTTTTCTAATATTGTTTCTGTTATACTGTGTTCTGTAGATCAGCCTGAAAAGGCATAAAGCTGGAAACCGGAGGTTTGTGGGTTTAGGCTAGTGCCAGCCAAATATTGCCATGTTCATTAATGGCAGGGGGTATTGGAAATGGTTTGTGGTTGCAATGTCCTTCAAATTCTCTGGCAGGCCAAGCTTGGGGTCTTCTGCTTGGCTCCTGCTTTTAAATGAGGTTATACTTCGTGAGAGCAATGTTACTCATGGTTGATCACTGCATGGCATTAGGATAGTTGTCTATTCTGCCTGCTGCATTGAGAAAAAATATGTCCTAGTTGAAGAAATATTACTAATATTAATAGCTTGCAATTTTAATTGCAGTGTAAGATTATAAGTTTTTATTTCTTTTAGATTTCAACCTGCTTTTACAAAAGATTATTTAGTATTTAAGTGCATTTCAACTTCGATCATTTCCTTCTGATTTTAAAGCTAATTTAGTATTAGAAGTTATGGTCAAAGTTTTGAGGCCCAATTTCTTGATTTATTTGTGTGTCTGAAAATAGTAAAGGTTGTTCAATTATATATTTTTCCCAGCTCCAGCAAATTGCAATCTAAAAATCTTTGTTTTTTAAAAAAATTACTTTAAGTTCCCTAATATTCTAACCTGATTTCTGCTTGTTTTTTGCAATTGTATGCTGAGTGTCTGGTAATGATTTTAATTTTAGCAAAATTTGGTTTTTGTAGCATTTGTAATTTTGATATATTTCTTTGAAGCTACTGAATCATTAAAAATGTGATTAATGGCTATAACTGTAAGGCATAATTTTAATAATTTGAATTTTTTTCTGGCTATTGTTCAATGAATGAAGTAGTTTATTCTTTAATTTTCAATTACCAAAATTGGTAACAAATGCATTAGATGAGTAGCTAGGTTAATTTCTAATTTTATTGTATTTTTGGTGTAATTCTATATTTGTGCATTAACTTTACCATTGATTTTGTCTTGTTGGCAATATGAATGGAAGTAGTAAAAAGAATTATATTTTAAAATGTCAATTTTTTAACAATGTTTTTTTTTTTTTTTTTTTTTGTTAAGTATGAAAATGAAAGGGAAGACTTATTTTAATTTTAGGGCAAGTTCTGATAGATTTCTATCATTACAAAGTTCTATAACTTATTTTAATGCCTAATTCCATTTCTTACAGTTATATTAATAGTATTTTTTAATTATAGGGTGCACAATCAGCATTTGACAATAGTCAAAATAAAACAACTGTAGCACGTCCAGGGGTTCCACCTTCTACAATGATCCAGACCTCAATGTTTGTACCTCCACCTGTTATGTCTCAGGTGCCACCTCCTCCAGCAGCATCTACAGTGTCGCAGATGGGAATGCCCCCATGGACCCCAACATTCCAAGCTGGCGTACAACCTCTTCCAGCAACTGTACAACAAACTGTTCTTACTGCTCCGGTACATATACCTTTATTATCTATACAGACTCTCAAAGTGTTCTAAATTCATTGCAATCAAATAATTGTAATAATCGTATTATTTTTAAAATTCTTGCTTTAATAACTAATCTTACTTCCATGGGAATCTCGTTAATTTTTAGCTGGGTTCCCTCTCATGTCGGCATTAAAGGCAATGAACTTGTGGACAAAGCTACCAAGTCTGCAAGTTGCTTTCTGAACACTGGTATTCCTTACCCTGATTTGAAAAATTATATTAAAGATCTTTTGCATGATAAATGGCAGATCTCTTGGGATAACATTCCTGCAAATAAATTGCGAGAAATTAAAAGAAAGATAACTAACTGGCCCCAACTCCCTTCTAGGAGACATGACGTAATACTCACTCGTCTACGAGTGGGTCATTGCAGACTCACCCATGCCCATCTCTTGCTAGGTGAAGCTCCTCCACAGTGTGCGTATTGCAAGACTCCTTACACAGTCGCACATATTTTAACGTCCTGTGTTTGTTCTAAATCAATGTATATAAAATTTTTTGGTAATCCAACTCCTAATCTTAATTTAATCATTGGGAAACTCTACATCCAAACTTGTTCCCCTTTCTTCGTCGAACTGGCTTTTATACCGAAATATGATTTTTGATTGTTATTCAATTTTCTAATTTTCCATTTTTAATCTTTCAGTTTTCAATTTCTTTTCATTTATTTCTTAAATTTTTAAATATTTAATAACTTAAATTCTTAATTTTTCACTCAATTTTCAATTCTTGTTTATTTGTATACAACTCAATTCTTATTCGTGTTTTCTGTTGAATGTCATATTTTTATTGTTGCTTTAATCCGTTTTAGAACCTTTCATTTTATATTTTGTCAAAATTTTTTATTTAAATTTCGTCTTTAGTTTATTTCCACATGTTGTTTGGCGCAGTTTGTCCCAAGAGGATTTTGCGCCATTAAATTCCAATCCACCAACCGGTACATTTACATCTTAATTATTTTATACAAAACTGATTATTTTTCCATGAAAATGGTTTGAAAAGGGATTATACTTTATCTTAATTGGATTAATTTACTTTTTTATGTGAGACCCTTTAAAGTTTGATTGAGAAACTGGAAAATACCTTTAAAGCATTTATTTTCTGTAATATTATTTAATCCATTATTTTCAGTGATTTCTGCTGAATATATGCTAAGTGAACTATCCTAAATTTTTTCTCATGGACTCCACAGAGTATATATATATATATATATATATATATATATTTATTTATATTTATATTTAAATTTATATATATATATGAAATTTAAGAAACTGAATATTACAGTCTATACAGGTTAATCAATCAGCTGTCAAGACTCAACAAACAGTGCTCTTTAATTTAATATTTTAAAAAATAAAAAGATGGAATTGAAAAATATATTTAATCTATTTTTGCTCTTAATTATAGCTATTTAATGAATTATTTTTTATATATTTATTAGAAGTATTTGTAGCTGTTTAAGACTGAAAAAGGAGATTTGTTTAGTTTAAAATTGAATAAATTTTAAAATATGCATTTGATCTAATTGTACGTTTTTTAATTTGTTTTAAGGTGACAACACCAGTTGTTGGGATGCTTGCTCCTCCACCTCCGCCTCCAAGTCTTCCTGGAACAACTCAGCCACAAGCTACTTTACCAACTGCTTCTTGGATGACACCACCAATTGTTACACAAGGTATTTATTGAAACATTAAGTAGATTTTCTAATAATTTTTTTCTAATCCCATCATGAAAGCTGAAAATTTTCAAGATTCTCTTCTTTTCCTTGTGGGAAGTTACTTCCATTTATCAGGTGCATACATCTCTTTAAAGTTAACAATGACTTTTTGCTGTGGCACTAAAAACTTTTTTTTAAAGATTTATTCCTTGGTACTGTGAAACTCCTGGTAGCAGTTGGCTAAAAGTGGTCAATATAACATTTGGTTTAAAGTAACAGGACATTATCCCAAAACCGTTTCTCCAATATTGATCCCTAACCAATGTTCCACTTATGATGTGGTAACCGAAATATTTGATTGTATAATGCAAATTTTAATTTGTACATGTGACTATATATAAAGAGTATCTGTGGGTTTGTATGCTTGAGAACTTTGTCTAGTACAGCTAATTTCTTCCCTCATTCCAGTGACACTCAGTGGAATAGCAAGCTCAACAATGTTTGCAGACATTTTAAAGTTACCATCTGTCCATTTTAGGACTAAGGTATCTGTCTGCGTTCAGAGAACTTTTTTCTTTAAACATAGAAACTAGCTCATGTTTTTTACATTTTTAGATTTATTTTTTATGCTATCATAGAGAATTGCACTTAAAAAATTTATTCTTGGAGAACTTTTCATAAAATTTATTATTTCAATATTTTTAAATGCAACACATTTCTTATACACTGAACTAGTGAATCACCTAAAATCTTTGCTTAATTTACATTTGGTAAAAAAACTTTGGTCCTTCAAAATGATACACATTGAATTTTTAACAAATTTTCAGTACCTTTATATCTAACTATGAGTGTAACATCATTTAAAATTATCCAAATTTAAAGCTTTTGGGTCATTCACTAGTAAATTCTATCAAAAGCATTCATAATAATTTTCCACAAAATATTTTAAGGACTTTTTGAGAAAAACGTATTTGAAGTTTATGAAAGCAACTTTAACTATTAAAAAATTAAAATACATGTTCCCCACAATTTCTTGATTTAAAACTTCCTAATTGCCAAGTTGCTAGTTTTTAAAAATACTAGAAAAATGCTTAAACAAATCTTCATGAAAATTTAAAAAGTTTTGTTTAAAAAATGCTCTTTAAAAGGCTTTAAATTCGCAACTTCTGGTTCCAAAGTCACTAGTTCCGTTTTGTTTTGACAATTGTCACTGATGTTGAAATAGCTGTAACTTTTCCGTTGAGACAAAAGAATATAAAGACAGTTTTCTTCTTTTGGTATTGTTCATTCTAGCCTTTGTAATAAATTAGGAGTGGATAAAGCATAGAAATTAATGTTTTTATTGAAACAGTTAAATTCATAATACATTGCTTAAAAAATTTTGAATAAATTGTGATTTTTTTGTTTTTGTAAATAATTTGCATTAAATGAATATTTAGTTTGTTCTTTAAATTTACATCTTATTTAGTTTGCACTATTCGATTGCAAAATAATAGAATGTATTTAGATTAAAGTTTATATATTTAATTTAATTTTAGGTAATCAGTGAGTAGAATATACTAGATAGATAAGATGTTACTTATCTATCCACTACTTAATATAATATGTTACTTAACTATTCCATGTATATTGCAAAAAAATATAAAAACACAACAATAATTAAAATTAGAATTCGGAAAAAAATCAAATAAATCTGATTTAAATAAAAAAAATAAATAAAAAAATAATTTTTTTTTCCCAACCCTGGTTGTGATCCCACTAATTTTAGGCTACTAACCTCCTGGTAATCAATTTAAACTTCCGGTGAGTCAGAAAACTCTTAGCCATCTACAAGACCTATAACCATTATTATAATCCCACAACAAAACAATTTTTCCTGTTCTCCTAAATTTTACATAAATAGCACTTCTGGAATATAAGGCAAAGTGTCTTAAATCCTTTTGTCTTGAATGCAGGAAAAAGAACATTGGTTCTATGGGGATTAATTCAGGACCAAAATCAGGCAATATGGAATGAAAGATGAAGGTCCTCCTGTATATATACATTTGTGTGTGTTTGTAAATATGTAAAGGTGTTCAAAAGGAATGAGAAAATGGATTCACAACTCTCTTAGTTGGGCTTTGCGAAAAACATGCTATGAAGATAATGAATGCATGTTTAACACTGGTATATAAATTTGTAAAACTTGTTGTAGTTGGAATATGTACAAAGGTTGTTGTTTATGGTGTTAAATCATTAAACATCATGCAGGACAGAGTGTAATCACCCAGTACTGTTGAGCTTGAAAAATATTACATTCTCTTCTGTGTCTTTGTTTTTTTTTTTTCATGTCTGAATTATGAAAATCAGGGTTGGCAAGTTTTTGCCACATGTGGAAAAAAAATGTGAAAACTGGTAAAAACCACCCCGGCAAAAATCTGTTTTTGCCAGCAAAAATAGATTTTTGGCACATTAATTTTCTTTTACCTATCTTAAATTAACAGTCAAAGACTAGTATTACAATGCATTAGGAGAAGCACATATTCTGATTTTAATTTCTGCAAAATCATAAATTTTATCATTTAAAAAAAAAATTGAAAAAAAATTAAATGTAGTCTGATTTTTACGTTGCAATAAATTAACAATATTACAAAATGTATATTATTTATCAACAAACACTTCCAGTTTTAAAATATCAACCTAATCAATTAACATAATACTATATTTCAGAATGCAAAATGTAAGCAATAGTGATAAGTAAATATATATTAATATATTTTCCTCAAATAAATGGAGTCTTAAAATTCTTATTTAAATTTCATTTTTTTATAATACAAAAAATTACATTTGAGGGAGGATCAACACTTGCTTAACACAAGATAGAACCGGTGGGTTCTTGTTTGAACTGGTTTGTAGATAATGAATAAAATCTTTTAGCAGAGAGAGATAAGAGTAGTGCAAAAATAAAATAAAAAAATAATATATTTTTTGTTTATTCCTTTGTTTAATTTTACTAAAATTTTTTTTTATTTTATTTTGTTATGATTCTTTTTTTATTTAACCTGTATCACTAAAATTATTTAAGCAAATTTTGATTTTTACTGGTTTTTGCCTCTGTCCTGGCAAAAATACCTTTTTGCCAGCAAAATGACCAACCCTGACAAAAATTTAAATGATGTCCTAGTGACTAGTATGCAATTTTTTACAGATGATAAAGTTTACTGAACTGTTAGTTAATATTATAATATTATGTTGTATTTTCATATGACATATTCTAAATTGGAAAAACTTTTTACTTCTTTAATGTCCACATTGATTTTGGATTTTCAGTTACTCAATTTTATATTTTGTAAAATGATTATGTTCATTTTATTAAGTTTCCATTTCCTTTCAGCTTCTGCCTGGCCCATGCCACCACAAGTTATGGGAGCTGGTCCAATGCCTGTGCCACCACCTCCAGGCATAGCACCCATTCCACCTCCACCAAATGTGGCATCAATGTACCCATGGGCAGGGTTCATGGGGGTACCTCCTCCCCCTCCACTTCAAGCATCACTGCAAACACTTGCAGCACAACCACCCCCTCCTCCTCCAAGTTCAGTCTCTTCAACAGCTGCTACTTCAGCATCAACACAAAATGTGTCTCTGTCTACTCTTGCTCTCCCAAGCTTGTTGACTGCTCCTCCACCCCCTCCACCAAGTTAAATTGGATTCAAGAGTCATATCATGCGCCATTCATTTTATTGGAACATTTTTCTATCACAAATTGAGAATTCATCATTTTTGTTTGTGGGTAAAATGTTTGATTTTGCCAGTTTCTTCAATTAATTTGTTTTAAATGAAGAAACAAATTAATGACAATGTGTTATCTTTGGTTATCTTTTATTTTATACATGGATTCTCAAAATTGCAAATTTCTATAAATAAACAAGATTATATTGTTAACAAAATAAATAGTAAGTTACATCAACATGTACAATTTGCCTGAGGTTGAACAACACTTTTTACAAAGAATCAATCAACTATTGATTGTGCTGACAATGACACAAAGACTATGTTTTAATCGTGTACAAGAATGTCTTAATTCCATAACTGTAACATTTCTAATTTTAGGAATTTAAATAAAGTGCTTTGAAAGTAACCTTTGTAATATAGAGATCATCCAAGTGACATTTGGCACTGTACTAGTAGTACTGATGTAAAAAAAAAAGGACTTTTTAATAAATAAAATTTTAACTAAAATTATAGCTTGAATAATTTACTGTTTGAGGTATATTTTATGTTACTTGTACTGAAGTCATAATGCTTTATATATGCTGAACACTTTTAAACTGCAACCATGACAATAATAACAAATTTTTGATGGATATAAAATTAGTTTGCATTTGCCTTGTACATGGTAGTGTTTCATGAAAATACATATGTAGAGTTGAAATAACCTCCATAGTTCTTGCTTTTCCTCACCTAAAGTAAGATATTAGTAAAATAAATAAATATCTAATATTTAACACTACAGTAGTTATAGTATACACTGTATAATAATTTTAATCTTAAACTAATTATAGAAATAAAACATCAAAGAAAGCAGAATTAGTGCTTATAAGTTAGGTATACATAAATTATTATTTTTAAATCTTATAGTTATGCACACTATGAAGTTCATTATAGAAGTAAAATATGCATGCACTAGAGATTTCTAAAATCCAGTGATCTGAATGAATGTTACACTATTTTTTCTCCTCAAAGCTCTTAAAATTTTGATTTCATAATAATTTTAGATATTTCCTTTTTTATGTTAAACTTAATGCATTTATTATTAGTAAATGATCACTTATGTTAGGTGATCTGCTTTCAATGAAGATCTCATTTGAACAAATCTTAAGGTTGTTAAGAGTGCTAAATATTTTATTTTAAAAATAAAGAACTTTTCATTAAATTTCAAAGATTTACATTATTTTTGGTGGAAGGTAATTCTCAAAATAAAACCGCTCATACAGAACTTTATAAGATTTTAGGGTGAAAATTTTAGTAATAGTAGCATAAAATTATGTTAATAAGTTAACATTTAAGGTAAGAACCAGTTTTTAAGGTTTTTTTTTCTCCCACTATGTCAGGCAATATTTGCATCGGTCATAAGTCTTCTAACAATCCAATCCTTGTTTTAACAGAATTTTTTTTTTTTTTTTTTTTTTTTTAAGCAGTGCACTTTAAATGTGTAAATTATTTTTAAATGTGTAAAATTCATAAGATTCGGCCAGGAGAACTGCCAATGTTTGATACAGGTTTCCAACCAAAAAATCATGACAACTTAAAATGTGCTTCAAAAGCAAGGCAAGGCAGATCCGTTGAAATGGGTTTTAGAACAAAGAGCTAGCTGCACTTAAAAATGCTGTTACATAGTACCATTCAAGAAGCACATGTACCTTAGTTTTTGAAATGTAACCAGTGTAAGGAATTGGGACCCATGACATGTGTTTTTCGCAGATGTGCACCCTTCACCATATCTGCAAAATCGCCGCCATTGACCCCTCCACCTGGCATTCTTTAGGGGAAATAGGAGCTGGTTGGCTAAGGAAGCTAACAAAGTTTTTCAGATGTCTTTTTTTTTTTTTAAGGCGGCAGTGCATTAAAAAAAAAAATAGAGGATTCCTTTTTCGGAAGGGATCAAGTTTGTAGAATCTGATGAAACGATGGAAGGAGAGAGAATCTGCCTGTAGTTGAGTCGAGGCATCCATGTAGAGCCTGCAACCTGAAGAGATCTTTCTGGTTGGAGTTGGAGCGAGAGAAAGCAATGCCTGTTTTAGAGATGGGTAGGAGCTCGTCCACCTGATTTGATTACATTTAAGTCAGGCTCCGGGATGCTGAGAAATGTTTTTGTCCTACTTTTAATTTTTATTCAATCTTTTAAATAAATGCTATTTGTTGTTCTTTAAGTTTTGGAAGTAATTTAATGCATCCCAAAGACAACCGAACATCCCAGTTAAGTTGACAGGCAGGTCATACGCTGGCATAGCACCAAGTGGTGCTGTTACAACCAGTATTTAAATTTTAAAATTGATTGTTTAATATAAAAGTCAGTAATTTAGGAATAAACGCTTTTAAAAATTTTTTGCATATATCTAATTTTAACTGTTAGTATCTTTGTAGTTAACTATTAGCATAATGACTGCACACTTGAGAGTGAGAGTTCAAATCTTTAGTGAGGCTTGAAATAGAAAACCATTTCAAAATGAAAACAGGGTAACTATATATCCACGACCAAAAAGAATTCGTAACATATAAAAATGGTTCTCTATCATGCCCGTCTTATTATAAGACTAACCACAGAAAAGTGCCTTATCAAACAATTCAATAGTGAGCTAAAATATTAGGTTTTATTGAAAAGGGAATTTTGTAAGTTTCAGTAATATAATAAGTTTATAAAGATAAAATTCTTACCAAAAAGATTGTGATTGTGGTTTAGGAAACAGCAGTTCCCTGCAAGAATTTGAATTCTTTTTGTGCATATTAAAAGATTTTCCAGCAAAGTGTATACTTCGTCTTTTCAAGGTCTTCACTAGATGCTTACTGCCAGGAATTGTTTCAGTTTTCCTTACATTATGTCTGGAAAAATGTATAAAAAAATACTCTAAAAAACAAAATTTTTAAAATCATGTACAATTCTAAAATGAATATTGAATATTTAATTATGTTTCCATTTTATGATCTTTTTTTATATTGAAAATTTTCACCATCTGAAGTTAAACGTAAATATGTATTTCTAGAGTATTTTAACCCTAGGTCATAAGGGTGGAATGTTAGAGCACTGCTTTTCTGTTTTGGAGTTTGCAGGTTTGAATTTTGCTGCTGGCATGGATGTTTGTAGCCATTTGAAATTGACTTTAAGCAGTAGGTCCTCGTCTAATTATCCCTCATGTTGCAAAAAGTACACTGTAGCACTCCAAACCAAACCAAACCTCGTCTCATTAATTCTTAAACTATAGCACCCCCAATTAACCTAGGTCTGAATTAAGGCTGCCTAGACATATACTAAAAAGTGCAACATAAACTACAATAGGTTTTATTTTTCGAATAGGAAGTTTTTAAGGTTGTATAATGCAGGAAGGGATGATTGATAGTTAAATTATTTTTCTTTGAATACCTTTTATTACCTTCAAAGCATGAAAATTCTTCTGTTTGTTATTTTTAGCTTTTGTTATACTGGAGTTATTAGGCCAAAAGTCTCTTTTGATCTTAATTTAAATAATTAAGCATTTATGTCAGTACTGATACATCCATGGACTTCAGTATCACAGTGCATTTTTTACACATTTTACATATATTAAATAATGAAAAAGGTAACTGTAGATTGTATTTTACAATCAGTATATTTAACTGGCTAAGCTAATCAATAATGTGAGGTTATTAAATAAAAAATATTAATGTAGGAAATAAAATGTCTTATTAACTTTGTATTGCTCTAAAAAATGCAGCACAAACATAACTCTTAGACTACTCCTGTTTATTTTGCATATATTATTAAAAATATATAAAAAGGGCTTACTGAAGTCCTTTTTAATCCAAAATATTTTGAATGGGCTTTGAGACATTAACCATAATTTAATACTCATATGATGTGGAAGGAACATATTTATCATATATAGCTCTAACTTTTTAAGTAAGTAGAGCCCTTATATTCTTTTTATATTCTAGATAAAAGGAAAAGATTGTATTCATAACATTCCTCCCACCTCTCCACAGAGTGCTTAGAATTGGAACCTAATATATTATTACTCAAAATATTCTTTGCACAACATTAACAGATTTGGCCCTCTTTTCAACCTTGAGTACTGTCTATTCGCAACACCTTTAAAGAACTAATGAAGCTTGTAATTTGTTCCACTACTTATGAATCATTTCTTTATTTCGAAAAACCCAACTGGATTTTCTTTTTGTAGTAAAGTCTAAAATTTGTTAGGAGATAAATAGTTTTTAGTGATAGTTTGGGGTTTATCATAAAATATAACTCACCTGAAAGTGAAACCTGGCTGTTCCATTTGCAAACACATTTTCATTGGCTTTTTAGCAAAATCAAGATCAACAGACATATCTAGAGTAGAACTGCCTCCCAATGCAAAATCAACATGACTTTCAACAAAAGATGTATCTACTCTGCAGAAGCCATTAACTAGAAGTGCACCTCTGTAACAAGAACAAGTTGAGTAAGAACTGGCATAAGTTGATAGAAATCTTAAAAAATGTATGCATACATGTAACTTATCCACACATGTTCATTATGAATATATACAGGTTATCTGCCAAAATAAAATTTTTCAAATCCATGACTTTTCATGACTTTCCCTGATTTAGCAGATCATTTTCCATGACTTTAAAAAGCTTTCGTTAAAGTATATATGAATAAAACTTCTGATGTACATACAAATAAAATATGCTTTTAGAGAAATTACAGATAAATTTACTTTATAAGTGTTAATAAACTCACATACATAAAAATAAATTGTTGTATCTACATAACTAAGTTTAATCATATAGCAATTTTTCAATCAAAATGTTTCCAATTTGAATTCAGGGTACTTTGGTATTATCCTGGTGACCATGAATAATAGCCAAATATAACCCTATAATGTTTATATACAATATCCCTAGAGATAAACTTATATTTTGTGCAAAAATCTGAACTAATTTTTATTAAAAAATAATTATTATTATATTAATAAAATTTTAATCTACAATTTAAGAAAAAACCAGAATAATATACATTTACCCACCCATTAAGCTTTCTTGCTTTGAGTTTCCTTGGTGAACAAATTTTACTTGGCAATATGGTCAATAAGATAATACATAAATACCAATCTCAGTAATTTCAGCCAAATGACAAGTAAAAATAGAATTAAACAATTCAATGCATTTTTTTTAATTGGTAGTTTAGCGGATCCATGACTTTTACTCATTTTACTTGAAAAATCAAGACTTTCCATGAGAAAATTAATCCAATGTCTAAATCCATGATTTTCCCTGACTTTCCAGGTGTGCAGAAACCATGTATATGTATCACAAAAAGTTAAAATATTCCAATATGTCCAAATCTTAAAACATGGTAAAATAAATTATAATTCCTGTGAAATTTAACATAATACTATAATTTAATAGTGTTTTCAACAAAAAAAGTTTCAGCTAATAAACGAACCTGTTGAATACTTTGGCATGAGCATTTTTGTTCCACATAGAAACTTCAACTGTTCCAGATACATCAGTTGATAGGGCAGCTTTCAAATTAAAATCAACTGTTATTCCATTCTGTAGAACTGTAGAATAAGTCTGATCCATGAATAAAAAGTTTGCCTATTAAAGGATATAAAATTTCATTGGAGCATAGTATTGAAAGCAAAATGAATGGTTTACAATGTACTGAAATAACCTACAATAATTTAGTAAATTTATAAAAATATGGTTGGAATGTTTATAAAACTGTATTAGTTAGAAGATATGCAAGATATAAAGTATTTTAACTCCATACCTAAACAAATAACCTAAAACAAATTTTATCTTGATGATTTGATCATGATTGCTTCACTTTATTCTATTGACATACTGGACTTCCAAATTTTTTTAACTTCACACAACTAAAAAGGTAAATTCTACTGAAAATTTTATGAGTTTTATAATTTAAAAAATATTTAGAGATTTATAGAATATAAATGTGAATGAGATGTGAGTGATAATTATTAAATAGTTACATGTAACCAAAACCTTATATTGTATACCTGTAATGCAGCTGTTGGTTCACTACCTGCTCCAGACCAAACCAAGCCCATTAATTCAGAAGTTCCAGTAAAGAAAATATAAGGCCTTAAGTGGACACCTAATACAGATAGTTGCATTCCTGCTGCATGTTCTTCAGGATTTTCTTTTTCTTCTTCATCTGTTAATCCAAATCCTTCCACAAAGAGACCCAGCTGGAAATAGTTAAATATAACTTTTCTAAATTTTTATCCCATAATTACAGAAACAAACAATATGATAAAATGATTAACTACTCCAATGTCATCTTTCTTAACCCTTTGCCTTAAAACAACGTATGGGAGACGAGATCTTACTGCTGTGCCTAAAATGAGAACCTCGTATCACACATGTGATGATTCTGTTTGGCCCAAAGTGAAAAGCTCGTGTCAGACACATGCTGATTCTTTCTGGCCAAAAGTGAAAAGCTCATATCAGATATGTTATTGTTTTTAGGCGATAAAGTTTTTGTTTTTGCGTTATTGTTTGTTACAGTTGCAATATAAGAGTTGGTCGTTTATTATTAGGCGTAATTTCAATAGAGTATTATATTATATGCAATAAATAATTAACTGTTGGTGCTTAAAAAATTCTTTAAAAAATCAAAAATTTAACCTAATGGCAAAATGGAAAATTGATACTAATAACGGTGCTGGAAAGAGTCCTGATTACACCTTAGAAACTGAAACAGATATCGATTTGGATACATCTGAAGATAGCATTGTAGTTTGTCCTGTAAAAAAGCGTGTGCAAAATTTAGTTAGTGATGAAACTGCTTCTGGTCACGACGCATTAGAAAAGCTTTCATCGAAAGTGGCACACACAATCGTCGCTCGATTCATAAGGCAAGAGGTTAACCTTGAAATCTGGGTTATTATAAAATATTCTGATGCTCTATAGTGTAATAAAATATTTATGACATTGAAAAGAAATATAATGGAGGCCCTATATTAAAGGTTTAGGTGAGTGGCAGAAGGCATGCATGCTCAGTATTTGCACAAATTATATCATTCGGGACATTTTACTCATTACATAGGTAAGTAAAACTGAAGTATTGCCTTGTTCAAGACTCAATTGAGCTTCTGGAAAGAAATGAAACATTGTGTGTGTAACTATCAGATTTTTGCTTGTGGAAGAGTTAGAGTGAAATTATTTTCTGCCTGTATGGTGTTTATAAGCTGAATATTTAACTACTAAAAATTGAATTAACTAGTCAGAGTGAAATTAATTGCTGCCTGTATGGTGTTTATAAGCTGAATATTTAACTACTCAATGTGTAGTGCCAAAAATTTAAAGATGGATCCTATGGACAAACTGAAGTGTGGTTGTAGGTACAATGGAAATGAAAGGTCTTGTAATGTTCACTCTATAGTTCAGATTTAGGGCTCATGAGTTTTTATTTATTTAGACCTTTAAATGAATTTTTGGCAGGAAAATCTAAAAAACTCTTCTGAAATACTTCTAACATAACAAACAACAATATCATGAAGGATGTTCAAACAATTGCAATCCTAGGATAAATTTGTCAGTGTTTAGAGAGATTATGTTAACAAATAAAAATGTGCTATTTTTGTGAATTTTTTTAAAAATTGTAACTCAGTACAATTTTGATTTATACCTTTATTATTGAAGTGCCCTAATATTAAGATATTTTTATTTAAGGAAGCTCAAATACTCAATTTCTGTACCTAGTTTTTAAAAATAATTTCTAGTGTTTGGTTTCAGAAATAGTTTACATTTTATTTTGATACATGCAATCAAAATATATACAGGCAAATTCTTGTCTTTAATTGAAAATTTCAGTTTTTAAAATTGTTGAAATATATAATCACACTCATACTTGACGACTTGGCTGATTATTGTTGTATATAAGTAATAGCTTTCTTTGAGGTACGAGGTTTTCTTTAGTTGATCCTTTTGTGTTTTGATTGGCTGTGTTTAATTAGTTTTTGCCTGTAATTTGATTGACTGGACGCAGGATCTTAAAACTATAAAAGCCCAATGTACCTCGTATTTCTTGATTATTTTGGTGTTTTCAATAAAAGGTGTTTGCGATCTGCGGCTTTTCATTATGTTTCAACAAAAATAACATAAGGCTTGTTATTTAGTTCTGGTTATTTGATTATGAGTGCTGTGATCAGATTGTAGAAAGCAGAGGTGGCAGCCAAAAACCATTTTAAAATGTTTGGCCAATAGCTTCAGTGTAATGTAATGTAATGTAGAAAGTGGATTCTCAATAGATACATCCATGCCAACTTGAATTGATTTTGAATGCCAATGCTCAAAGATTTAATCATCATTCAATAGCTTATCTATAGAAGTATTCAAAGAATTGTAAAATTGAAACATAATTAAGAAATAACTTACTGATAACAAGTGCATGTCCTCAAATTCTGATAACATACTTAAATCAAAGCTTGTTCTTTTAAGCATACCAGTTGAGCGCATTTCCATATTAATTCCGTATGTGATGTTTGCATCTTGAGTAGCTGCAATTTGAGAGACAAAAAGCATTACAAAGTTAGCTAATAATTTTTAATTGCATAACCATGTGAACAGTCATCTCCAGTCTACAAATATTCATAGGAGAAGAACAAACACCATGATGCTAACTAGCATAGGAAATATTAAGTTAATAAATTTTTTTATATTTCTTTAAATACATCAGAAATAATGACATGAAATGCAGACAAACAATAATATGTAAACAATAATGTGTATGATGATGTAATATGTATAGTTTTCAAAATAATGGAAACATTTATGAAATATGAAAACCGATATAAACATTCAACCACCTTTGACATTAATACAAATAAATCTATGAATAGCATTAAAAGTGATATGCAGTACATAGGGGAATATTATACTAATAGCATATAGCCCGTCATATGACGGGATCAGTAAAATTTTTAATATTCGAGCATTGTAAAGTACCCTATGAAGCAGATAATAAAATGGTTTGTGTTTTGGCTGAGAATTATCTAGTACACGCTCAATAATGTGTTTATCTTCATACATCTCTAAAGTCTCAATACATTGTGAATGCAGTTTAGGATCACGCTGAATTCATTTAGTCAAACCGTGTAGTTATGTATAAAAAACAAACACATAAACAAACAGACTTCTTAATTTTCAAAGATATATAACTTAAACGCTAGATATTTATTAGTCCATGAAATAGACTCCTAAACTTTTAGGAAAAAAAATTGTTGTTAATACCGGTGACAAAATGTTCATAGAAATAAAAAATAATCGATGATTGAATTTAAAATTATCACTTATATACTTAATCTATTATTTAATACAAATATAAAAGGAAAATTATTTGCTTAATATGTAAGTTCAGTGATAAAGCGTATGAAAATAATGCACGAGATATTTAAATAATTTAAAATAAGAAATGATTATAGGATATGGTTAAAGGAATGACGTCATAATGCTAGAAAAATTATAATTTTTACCTATTTATTATGTGTATAAATTGATAAATTTAATCGCCTGCCCTTAGCCGGGGAATCCATTCCAGGTCCAACCGCTTCATAAATTGGTGGACAGACGGACAGATAACTTAGGCTATTATTATACAGGGGATTACTCCCAATCCAGTATTATTGATATTTTGGGAGGAAGAGTTAGTGCCATAAGAAATTGTATTATCTTATAGTTCTATAAACCATAACTTTGCACATATACCCATATAGATAGAAGCAGTATTATAATGAAAATGTTGTTTCCTACAGGAAATAAAACTTGTATGACATGAGATTGGACAGGAAAATTTCAGCTGAATTTTTATAACTACTACTCCCAGAATCGGGTTACAGCTGTAAATTATGGATTGTTGTTCATTTGGATAAATCTACCTCAATGTTTGACAGTTAGGAGATAATGAGTGCTATATAGTAGTTTAGGTGTTCTTCATATGCAATGTTATAACATTAGAAGAATATTATTAAGCTAATTATTATGAAATATTTCTGTTTTTGTGTATGTTTTCTCTAATCTCGATCATTACAATAGTTTTCTTTCAGTAATCCCTAAATTTTCTGTACGTCCTTAAAATAACATCTTGAGAAAATATAAAAGGTTATCTTAATTTATGTTACAAATTAAATGAAATGCTTGAAAATATTTGCTACCGCTTAAAAAGAAAAAAATTGTGCTTTTATACTTAATGGTAAAAAGTAGTAATGATATGAACTTTTAATTAAAAATAAAGCTTTGTTTAAACTTAGATATTTAAAATATAAATTTTTAAAAAAGGTTAAAAATTTTTTGATGAATTTTTTCAAAATTGGTTAAAGATTTCCAACCAAAAGAAAACTAATTTCAGTTATGAAGAAAAGTTAAAAGACTTGGAATTCTTATTTACCTTGTAGCAAATCTATGAAACTAGTAGAAGATCCGTTTTGAGCCAAATTATTATAATTACCAAAAGTTACATTGCGTAAAACTTCTTTTACACATGTTCTGAAAATATTGAAAAAATGTTTTGTAATAATCATCATACTTATTGAATATATAAAGAAAATAGGGTTTATTTAAATATATATATAGAGAGAGATATTCACCTTATTTCATTACTTTTCTGCATTGAACTGTATAATTTGGATAGTACTAATGTATGAATTTCTGAAAATTCTTGATTTGAAAGAGATTTTACAATTGTACCAACAGTTTCAATAGTTGGGTCACTTTTTATTAGTAGTTCAGCTGCTAATACGCGAGCAGCTGATTCTTGATGAGGCCAGAACTGATTGTAAACTCGGAATAAAACATCTTTTACCTGAAAAAAAAAATAGCCTTGTCAGTTATCCTGATGTAAAAAAATTTACAAACAATGCCTGAAAAATTTACAGACTTTGGAACAAATAAAGACATTAGTGATCTAATTCAAATCATTCAAGAACTGTAAGATTAAAACTTTTCAAGATAAGATAATTTAGAAAAGAGTGTGTCATTTTTTTATATTTTAATATAATTAGTGTGAATTTAAATATTTTATTATTAGTTATATATATATATATATATATATATATATATATATATATATATATATATATATATATATATAATGGGTAATTTGTCCCATCACAAAAGGAATAGTATCCTTGCTGGATACAGTGCAGACGGGGTTCGAAAAACATAGTTAATCAGAAAACAAGACTTTGTGATGAAGAGAAATTGAGTTTGTTCAGCCATATTCTCTCATGGACTTCTGCTGTGAAAAACATGTACAACTCAATTTATAGCTGTATGAGCCAATCAATCAGGATTCAGAAATTGTCAGTCATGAGGGGACACCAATGACATAGTTTGAGCATAACTAGTTATATAAAGCATTTGTGCAACAGGAAGTTTGGTGTTTTCAAGATTGCCAAGTTGATAGAAAGAAAAAAGATAGTCACTAAGTTTACCAGAAAAGGACAGTATTGCCCAAAAGTTATTTTAAGATAAGGATAACTGCATTAGTTAATTTTTTAGAGTAAAAATATCATTATATACATATATGTATATATGTGTATGTGTGTGAAAAACACGTACATCTCAATTTATAGTTGTATGAGCCAATCAATCATGATTCAAAAATTGTCAGTCATGAAGGGACACCAATGACATGGTTTGAGAATCACAAGCTATATAAAGCATTTAAGCAGCAGGAAGTTTGGTGTTTTCAAGATCGCCAAGTTGATAGAAAGAAAAAAGATAGTCTCTAAGTTTACCAGAAAAGGATAGTATCGCCCAAAAGTTATTTTAAGATAGAGATAACTGCATTAGTTAATTTTTTAGAGTAGAAATATCATTATATACATATATGTATATATGTGTATGCGTGTGTGTACTTAATATGTCCACAGTAATCTTGCCAAATAAATTTTTGGGGAATTATCTATCAAATTTTATTCCATAAAATTCTTTTCTTTTTTTTTTAATTTTCTTACAATTAATTGTTTCTGTATTCTACATTAATATTCCACATACAGAAAAATTATTTGAAGGATATGTTAATCCTGAGAATCTGTTAAAGCATTTTTTCTTCTTAAAAAAAAAAAAAAATAAATAAAATTAAAAGCATGATTTTCTTTCAAGTTAAATGATTTTACATATTTTAAACCCTCACAAAGTTTTGTTAAAGATATAGATCAGAGATTCCCAACTTTTTTCCTATATTGGAGCCCTTTAAAAGAATGATTTTCATCATTGATCGCTTAACAGTTTTCTTAATAATATGTAACACACAACATAATTATAATACTAATATTTGGGCATAAAACACTTAACCAATTTAACTATGAATATTAATAAAAAATTAGATAAAGTGTTTTATTAGGTTTATGTTTTATTATTTTTGTACTTTTTTCATTTTTAATTTCACAAATATAAACAAAATTTAAGAAACATAGATTGTAATTTCATAAAAGTTTGATTTAAATTAATGTGGTTATGCTTTATGCATAGACACAATTTTTTTAATGTTCACTTATTTAATCACAAAACCAGTGTTAAGCAAATCTTGATATATTTTGTAAGTTAATTTTTTTAAGTTAATTAAACAAACTTATTTACACAATGCAATTATTTTAAGATCAATTTAAATTCTGTCTCATGCACTTCCTTTGAGTAACTTCTCAGTGTTTTCAAATCAATTTAAAATTAAAGATTTATTTTCCTACCTAGAATAAGATAATTCAGTTATGAGAACATATATATTATTACAGGCATTACAAAGAAAACATAAAGTACTGAAATATTATTATTTTGTTATTAATTTAAGTAACATTTTTAATTACTCCTTTAAACTATTTAAAAAACTATTTTTTGTCTTGGCAAAATAGCTCTTTTAGTTAATAATGATTGATACATGATACTGTTATTCAAAGAGATACTAAAGTTTGCATATTTTAAAAAAGTTATACAAAATTATATAAATAAATATAAAAAAGGGCATGGTTAGTTACAAAATAAATTACAGGCTGAAAACTTTTTAAGAACTGGTATGTGTAATACAGATAAATTCTATCATTGGATCTGATTTTATTTTTTCCCCTAACCAAAAATAAATTAACAGCACAGAATGATTTAGAGCAGGGGTGCCTAACCCAAATCGGTTGGTGGGCCAAAATACAATTTACTGAACTGAGGTGGACCACACATATAAAAATAAAACAACAAATTATTCAAAATATTTTATTATTGTGCGATATTCAAAATTTGCATTTTCACAGTGCCAGCTGCGACTGTACATAAAAGTTGTGTTATATATATATCATAACTATAACAACAATAAACATTAACTATACTGTATTTATAATCATTCCCAACACCATACCTTCCTCCCTAATCATGAGTGTTAAAATATTAATAAGTCTATCCTGTCTATCTCGAATCTCTTGGGAGTAAAAAAAAAATTCGTGATAAACAGGTTTCAAGATACACAGGTTTTATAAAAATAGACTAAGAAAATTTCTTTACACAATACAAAAGTTTGAAAATTTGAAATACTTTTAGTTTTATTTCCATGCACGGCACTTTTTTATTGTTTTGAAGCTGTTTTTGAAGTTCTTTTGAACAATATCTTTGTTTTTCATGATAGTAAAATAGTACTGGGTGGAATTCCAAATTTAGTGATGACTAAGCTTTTCTTCATAGAATGGTTTTCCTTCAAAAATGACAGAATTTCCATTTTTTTTCGATCGTTAAAACATTAAATTTTCATTTAACACCTGCCATTTTTAGCTCTAAAATTGAGACAGCAAGTTGCCCGATGATACTTTAGTCATTAGGCTATAGACTGAGAACCAGTTCTATTTCCAAAACGAAATTTCTCCCGTCTCCTATTCCCCCCTATCCCTTATTATTCCAGAGCAGAGAACCCGATTTTAGTACAATTCCCACCGAGTCCCTGACCAAATAACCCTCCGAGAGAGAAAACTAGAAGTGTATTTCCTAGAAATGGGAACTTGTGCGGTTATCAACGCAATAAGGTTCTAAACTGGAATGTTGTGTTTCTTACGAAAATTCGAGATAGACAGGTTTGGGTAAAAATAATTTGAGATAGGTTTGGAAAATACGTTAAATTTTTATTGAAAATGTAGGGAAATTGAAAAAATTTGACATAGACAGGTTTTCGAGATAAGCAGGTTTCAAGATAGACAGGTTTGACTGTATTATTATTTCATAAAACTTCCACTGACTGGTCGTACATTGCATGTGCATGTAACATGAGTCAGCTGGTTGTATAAGTAATGGCCGATTGAAAGAATATTCTAGAACACTCAAATTTCAACATAACCTGTCCATCCCTACTTAAAGACCAGGCTTACTTTGGTTACTATCAAGTCTTAACGTACATAATATGTGATATTTATTATTGCAAACATTAACAACTAAAATTATATGTTTCAACTGTATACAGTCGAAATGAGTAAAACTATATGGACAGTTGAAAACTTCAACTGGGTTACAAAAAGTTTTTAAATGGGCCACGGATTGGGCATGCCTGATTTAGAATAACAGGTGACTTTTAAATTTAATAATTTCCAAAACATAATTAAATAAAAAGTTACTTTAAAAAATTGAATGGGAAAAATAAATTAATGACATTTACCATAATTTGATAAAATTTTTTGCCTTGCAAAAGCATATGTTGAAATTTTTAAACATATTTAATTTTTTGTACTTTAAATTTCACAGAATGAGAATTTATTTAAAACAAATAATAAAATGCATGGAACAAAAAAAAAATGTTAAAATTTAATTTACCTAAGGATGTTTTTTTAAATTACAAGTTATAAATTAAACTTCAAAATCATCAATATGAAAAATAGATAGATAAATGTAATAAAATTTTGAAAAGATTGGTTGAAATGATAGAAAATTTTAATTGCTAGTAATAATAAATATTACAAGGCCATACCTTTTTATCAAAATGTTGTTCCCCAATATCTTTCATAGCTTCTAAAGCTATCATGCCTACAACGCCTCCTTTTTTAGTGAATTCCATGAGAATTGGTAAGTTTTGAGGCAAACCAGAATTTCTCATTGCTAATAAATATGTCATAACACAAGCAGCATCCTGACAAGTTTGAAGTTCCCGCAGTATTACATCATTTGCATTTTGTACAACCTGTAAATAAAACACTAAATAACAACATTCTGAAAATAATTATTGTGGTACAGGAATCAAAATGGAACTCATTTCATTAGTAAAAAGGAAAAAGTTTAAAACTAGACATATTCTATGAAGTGCTTGTTTTAATGATACATTGAGCTATCAATTTAGTATTTTAATTTAAAGACTAACATTCTTTTGGAGTTTTCAAACTCTCATTTTTGAAAAATAAAAATATATTTAAATTTTAAAAATTTAACAAAATTAAAGATTAACTATAAATAAATCTTTTAAGGTATCCGTCTACGCTTGGAGAACTTTTTCTTTAAATGTAGAAACTTGTTCATGTTTTTACAATTTTAGATTTATTTTTTATATTATCATGGAGAATTGCACTTAAAAAAATTATTCCTGGTAAAGTTTTTATAAAATTTCTAATAAATGAAGAAAATTTAGTAAAAAATCAGGTTTTTTTAAAAAGTCTTTTTTTTTAATAAATTAAATTATTTCAATATTTTTTGATGCAACACATTTCTCATACACTGGACTAGTGAATCACCTAAAATCTTTGTTTAATTTACATTTGGTAAAAAATTTTTGTCCTTCAAAATCCTACACATTGAGTTTTTAACAAATTTTCATTACCTTTATATCTTAAGTATAACATCATTAAAAATTATGCAAATATGAAGATTTTAGGTTATTTACTAATAAATACTATCAAAAGCATTCATAATAATTTTCAACAAAATATTTTAAGAACTTTTTGAGAAATCACATTTCAAGTTTCAACATTTTATTAAAAATACCGTTCTGAGAAAAACGCATTTGAAGTTTATGAAAGCAACTTTAACTATTAAAAAATTAAAATACATGTTTAAAATTCCCCACACTTTCTTGCTTCAAAACTTTCTAATTGCCAAGTTGCTAATTATTAAAAATACTAGAAAAATGTTTAAACTAATCTTTATGAAAATTTAAAAAGTTTTGTCCAAAAAATGCTCTTTAAAAGGCTTTAAATTCACAACTTCCGGCACAGAAGTCGCTACTTCTGTTTTGTTTAAACACCTGTAACTTTTCTTTAAAATGCCGTAGAGACAAAACAAAAACAGTTTTAGAAGCCTAAAAGTTGAAATCTTATAATAGAGAAATAAAAAAAATTATGATTTTTGGCAAAAAATGACGTTTTCAACGTAGACGGATACCTTAATATGTTCTAACAACTAAATAAATTCTGTACAATGAATTTTATAATTCTGAAACTCTCAACGAAGTTCTTAGGGTTTGATAAGTTAAAAATTGTTAAAATTCTTCAAGTCATCTAAATTTTTATAATTTTTTTATTTTTGTGTTACAAACTCAACAACAGTGAATATTAAACTAAAATTCTTTCAAATCATTATATATATGCTTTAATATAAATAACTAGGTGGCTTTATACAAAGAATTTTCTAAAATAAATGTTAAAACAGGGAGATAAATTATGTATAGTGAAGGTAATTCATTTAGAAAGGCGATTTTAAACTTTTTCTTACAGCAAAAAATTGTTTTTATATAACAAAAAATACTAACATATAAATTATAATATTCATGCTATGTAAACAAAATATATGTAATTGGGATATTTCATCAGATAATTCATAATGCTTGTTTTGACACCTTATCTTATATCTTTCTGTAATATAAGTTCATTCTTTTTCACTTTTGATTCCATATTATTATAGCACCCATAAATAAATCTTTTAATATGTTCTAACAACTAAATAATTTCTGTACAGTGAATTTTATATTTTTGAAACTCTCAACAAAGATCTTAGGCTCCGATAAGTTAAAAATTGTTAAAATTCTTAACATTAATAAGACTTAAAAATAATTACAATTTACTAAACATTATGTAAATGTAATATATTGATAATAAATAAAATAGTTGAAAACAATTTGTCTCTATATTTGAAAACAATAAAAAAGAGTTTTTCAAATGCATCTGAATAATCACATATAAAATAACACTCAAATTTAAAAATATTTGCTTTAGTTAATATGCTTTATTATAACTTAAGGTATTTATTTAGAAAAGTTAAGTAATAAGCTAATACATATGTATTGCCTATTAATCACTCTCAATAAAAAATCCTAGTTAAAATATATTATCAATAAAAAAACACAATAATATTAAGTAAAAGAAGAATAAATTTACATACCAATGAATTGATATTTTTCACATCATTTTTACAGTATGTTTTGATTAGTGATGATACTGTGATTAAAACTGTAGTTCTCAATTTTTCTACTTTAATTTTTCTACTTAAAAGTTTCTGAAAAATAAAGGAGAAAACAGTATAATTTATGTTTTTTAACAATGAAAGATATATTTTAGCCATGTATTTTAATCAAATTTCAATTTCAGAATTTAAACAAATTAATGGAAATTTAAAATTAAATTAAATCAAAATCAGTCAAAGCAAATGGGGGAATCTGTTATACAAAATGAAAAGTTATAGAATTTTATACAATATCACTAGAGTGAGTAAGAAAACTTCAGAAACAAAATGAACTCATTGACTTTGTATATACATATACACACACATGCATTTCAGGATTGACTGATTACATCCTTGGAGAAATTTACATCGTTTAACAAAACCCTGTCTCACCATTTTCTTATAAAAATATTTTATTTCATCTTTTCATTTTATTTCAATTTCCCCATCTATTATACTGTTTTATCCTCCTTTATCATAAAACAACATAAAATACTGCAAATAACTTTTCTCAGACTATTTAAAGAAATGAATTCTAAAATGTACTTTCATGAATATAAAAAAAATTGTAAGTTTAGAAATATATATCAAGTATAGAATGATAACATATCATCAGTTTTAAATTCAACTCCAGAAATTTTTTCGAGAATTGATATTCATACTGAGAATTAAATTATAAAGGATAATTTAAGGGTATAACTGGTTCATATGTAATTATATATATATATATATATATATATATATATATATATATATGTGTGTGTGTGTGTGTGTGTGTGTGTGTGTGTCTGTGTAATAAGACAGACTTCATGATGGGTGGATTGCAGTTATGGCCCATAAAAATGACACCATTTCAACTAAAGACCTTTTTTAAGATAATGTGGGAGGACGGGTTCCCATTCTTCATAGGGACGGAACAAACTGATGGGTCACCTAGCATGAAATTATATGCAAAAAGGCCCTTAACACCTGGTCAACATCTATGGGAAAATCTCTAGAAAATTCTGCCTCCAACAGCGTGCATCTCCTTTTTGTTAAGAAATTTCCTAAATTGTCCACTAGGGCAATGTAGAGTTATAATTGGTCAGACACCTTCTATGAGGGCATAAACTGTAGCCCCAGTGGTCAATTTAGGTTAAGGGTTAAAAAGAAAAATGCAAAAGGATGCAGGAATTTTTAGCCTTTGACTTCAGTTTTGAAAATCCCTGAGAATTTTCCTTACATATATATATATATATATATATATATATGTGTGTGTATGTGTGTGTGTGTTGCAATGTATCAAAAATTTAGAGACACCCAATTGTATAAAAACTAAAGAGACAATTTAAGATTGATTTAGACTTGATTAATCTATCCTATTTATCCATTATATAAATTCATAATGTAAATTCCATATGCACATATAATATAACAGTTGCAGAAAGTGACAAAAACTTTTGTTCTTCCAAAAAACAAAAGGATAACCATTTTAATTTCTAATAGATGTGCTTACATGTGCTGTGCTCAAAAGACACATACACAAGTAGAATTAAGGGGTAGAAAGAACTCATAGCCGCTAATTTATAAACTTTTGTATAATTTGATAAATTCACTGAAAATGCTGTACTTTGGACATGCAATCTCTGTGTTCAGTTTGCCTTATACATCAGTTATTCTTAATTCAAATCAATTTCTCCTAATTAAGTTGAAATATTAAGTTAAAACACTGAATAGAATTTAGTAATTTATTAAGCTTTTTCTTAACATCCCCCCCACACACATACATATATAAATAATTAGATATAGATATACATGAATGTTTGGGTAACAGAAGGTGATTCAGACATTGTAGAATAAAATAAATATTTTGTTTATAAGACCAAAGAAGAAAAGAAAAACAATTACATACTATAGTTCTTGATATTAATAATTCATTTGGATATGGAAGAGTTGCAAGGCAAAGTAAAAATCTTTCAGCTATTGCTATGTCTTTACTTTCAAAGTCCACCAACTGAAATGCTACATCAATAGAATCTTCAGTTTGAGCTGCAGCTAAAACATCTAGGAGCTGAGGCCTATTAAGAAAACAAAAGTAACACAGATATTTAAATTATTTGCTAAATTATTCAATTTTAAATGCTACACAGCTGAGAAGAAAATGGTTTAAGCAAGAGAATCATTAACTTTTTTATTTGTGTTGCCCTATGTAGGTCTACAAGAAAGTCAAGGACTTTCTTGTAGACCTACATAGAGCAACATAACTTGACCTTCTGCAAAATACTTTTTTTATGCATATTCAACTTTAAAAAACTAACATCTACTTATAGATGACTTTACCATAAGTTTTTTTAATTATATTATGCCCATCTGAACTCTTTCGAGCATATGATGCCTTGCAGTCCAATACAGACAAGAAATTGCTCCATTAGATGGGAGAGTCAAAAAGGAACCTGAAGAAATAACCTCCTGTAGGGCAGGACAAGAAGAAAGGTGATCTCCATGCGTTGGGGCTGAAGCACAAAGAACACAGTTCAGTGAATCAGCAAGATCAACTTTGTACAGATGTGGCTGAAGAAAATCATGTCCAGTCTCAAGGCGGAAACAAGCCACACCAATAGCTCTGGGCAAGGTGCCATATATCTGCCTATCCAAAAAAGAAGACAATTTTTTTTCCGGAAGCAATATCATTATAATGGCATAGTTGAGCCTAACGAACATGTTCCCGGATGACCCACTTAACATTTCTTAGAGGGGCACAAGTTATGGGTTGGTGCAGAAAACAGCCCTCTTTAGCAAGTGCGTCTGCATGCTCATTCCCAGGTACATCACAATGGCTAGGGATCCATTGCAGAATTACCTCCTTCCCTGATTCAATCAAGGAACTAATTTGCTTTTTACACTCGAATTCAATGAGATTCAGTACCCAAGTATAGTTAGTTATTGTATGAATGGCACATAGAATCGACAAACAGAACAATTTTTTTCTTTATCTGTATTTTCAATCGCTCTAATAGCCATACAAATTGCATACAATTCTGCATCGAAGTTATCACGGTAATGTCCAAATGCCTCTTTCAGTATAAAATTTGTGAATAAACACCGCTACCTGCCATTCCATCAACTGCAGAGCCATCAGTGTATACAAGTGTCCATTGCTCAATGGGATAAATTTCATAAATGGTATGTAAAGCAAGAGATCTGAGCTCTAACGGAATAGAAGAACTCTCTGAAATATATTTAACCAACCCAAAAGAAGCCTCTGCGTAGTGCAAAAAGCCGAGAAAAACGTTGGTTTCGAAGATAGATTCTCCATTTAAAGGAAGACCCATTCTGCTTGAGTGTCGATTGATAGTTATAACGGAAGTGCACTGTGCCCTTTAATCTTGGCCTAGTTGGAAGATAATTCATCCAGAAGGAACCTTTTGGGGAGAAATCTCTCACCCTGAGACAGGGCAGCTATTAACCGTCTATCAGCTAGATTCCTTAATTTTCCAGAAACCTTCCTCATCTTCATCCTCACTAGGCAAATCCGACAAATATAGAGACCGCAGGAAACAACGAAAGCTGTTACACATTTAGCACTACCCAAGAGGCACGTGTAGCTTAAAGAATGTTATGGACGCATGTAACACTACCTCCCCTTTACCATAAGTAATGTGTAGCTTAGTTTGTACAAACTACAGTCAGTCAAATTAAAAATTCATACACTTGAAAAAATGCATTAGAAGATTTAAGAGATACCTAATAAAGTACTAAACTAAAAATAAATTTTTAAGTTTTCTAAAACTTTGTACAGTGCATGTACAGTTGTACAGTGTAAGAATTTTGTACAGTGCATGAGTTTTACTTTGGCCCTGTTTATTCATATCCATATAAATAAGTCCTACATTGTTTAAGTACTGTGCCCAGCTTAAATTTTTCTGTATAAAAATATTTGTTAACATTTTATTTGTTATTTAAGTTAAAATGTGTCAAAATTTTCACATTTAAAATCTCAAATTCACCTGAAAAAGCTTAATTTACAAGATCTACTTTGACTGATTGTACTTAACTATTTGTTCATATTCACTAAGTTTAATCTTGTGACCAATGAAACTGAATTTAACATGCAAATATAATTATGAAAATAATGTAATATCCAAAGTTATAATTATTGACAAATGAGAGACTAATTAAAAGTTTTATGCATGGTTAACAGAAAGTTAAAAGTAAAATTAAATCCATATTCAATCAAAAGCATTATGTTATTATACAATTAAATAAATAACCAGGGCAAAAGTATTCATGCATTTAATTTTAAGGTATAAAGTCTGAGTAATAAAAAATGGATTAAAAATATAAAGTAAGCAAATATCTTTCTATGCAAATATTTAAAAATATCTACGTAAGTTACTAAATCAAGCTCCTAATCATTATCTTGCAGTACTCCTATAATGAAGCTGATGCTAGGTAGCCAAAGCACACAATTTTTAAGAACAGATGGTTAAAGCAACATAGATAAAATACTAGTTAAAATGACACTAGGTATGATTAAAAAAGAGAAAGGGCACAATCAATGGGTTTGATAACATATCATTGGTATAACATTTTTACTATATGCATCCTCATGATTAAATTTGTTTGATTTAAAACAATGCATTCTTACATTGAAATTATTTTTTCAATTATTTTTTTCTGTTCACAAACATAATTGCCCCAGTAATTCTCCTTTGAGAAGAAACAGTATTAACATGTGCCCTGGGCACAAAAATTTACTAATTGTACTAATTTAGTAATGCACTAATTATTATATTATATATTGCTGCTTACTTGATGACTTTTTCTTATGCCAGCTGTATATTACTACTGCTTTAGTTAATGCTTTTTGTATGCATATTTTCTTGTATTCGTCTCCTGGAGAAATTTATAATTTTTTACCTTTGTTTATCCTTTTATAATGTGGTTATTATAATGTGCAGTAGTTGATATAAATTTAGTCCTGATAAATTTCAATCAATATCTTTGACATTATTTTGTGCATAACAGTTGAATTTTATGCCAATGTCATTGTAGTAATTTCATTTTCCTTGTGATATCTTGTGTTCATTTGAACTTCTTCAGAATAATTTTTAATCCACATGCATGATTCCCCTTTCGTTAAGTTTTAATAAATTATTGTACGAGGTAATTGTGTTTGTCATGAACTATATTGTTTCCTATTTACTTTAATTTTACTGTTATTTACCTGATAATTAATTCCCTCAATGAACCTGGTGCTCTTTTTATCCTATGGGTTATTGCATATTTATAAGACAGATTATTAGCAACATACCACTATAAACCATTAAATCATCTCATCAATTTAAATTATTTTTAATTCTATTATTAATATTTATTTTCTGCACCACAGAGCTTGTGAGTGTGACAAGGTAAAAAAAAAGTGGGTCACTCTAGGTCTTTAAAAGTCCTTAATTTTTAGCATGGCTAAACAGAAATAATAATGATTACATAAAATGAAAATTTAGTGTTTTTGATTTTGAATATTACTGTAATGCTAATTTCTTAAATCTGTTTGATAATTCAATGTTATAATTTTTATATGACTGTAATGATGATAATAACTTGTCACTATAAAGATTTGCATGAGGGTGAAGGACACAAAAATTGGATTGTGCCCTGAGCACAAAAGTATCTTAGTCGGGCCCTGTTGCTGACACTTTACTTGATATTTTTCTCAGGCTGCTTACACCAACAGGTCTTACACTGTGTGCCTTGGCTAATAGGCAGCTTCAATTCCATCATATGGAGATTATGAAATATTACATAAACTGCATAATTTTATTTATATTTTAAATTTAATATTATTGGTTGTAATGTTAAGATTAATGAGTGCAAACTAATAAGTAGTTTGCCCAAACACAACTAAATTCTCTTACAGTAGGTTTGTATATAAATAGATCTTACTTTGAATGTTAAACAAGCACCAACTGAATATTAGGCAGAAAGTATTTATTACTTTATATTTACCCAACATGTTGTCTTTCTGACAAGATAAATAATACTTTTAAATAAAATTCAATAAATTTTTTAAATTGTATAAACAAAAATAAAAGCACCAAAATTAAGCATATACTTACAAAATTCTTTCATTAGAATCTTTAAATACCATAAGAAGTTCCCTTTTGGATGCTCGTCTAAAACCATCAAGGAGCTTTAAAAAACCTGCAGCTGATTTTACTTTACCTAAATTTTCTGGGAACAAGTTACCACCATATTCTCTCACTAAGTCATGAATCTAGAATAGAAATATATGATAATACAAAGTCAAGGTCAAGGTAATTGGGTTTAACGGAGTACCTAGTAAAGTGTCAGGTCTTCACTTTAACCTCCGTAATCAGATCAAAACATAAATTTAGGCCTCTAGGCAAAGATAATACAAAGTTAATAATACATTAGCTATTTTGACATTCTTTAATGGGAATTTAATGTTAAAATCTTATTTGTACTTTTCATTTTAACTTACTGTAATGGCATCTGCTTATGGCAGCAAAATTCAGACATAGTAAAACTCCCAGAACTAAAGAGCAAAAAATACTTTTGCATAAATCTATATTAGTATTATTGTCTTAATTCAATTCTATGCAATTTTATGTTTATCCTGGTTCTAGTTATATTCTTTTATTTTAAAGATTTTTTAAGCTTAAAGAGGAGGGTTTGCCTACAGTGATAAAAATGCCCATCATATATAGACTTTTTAGTGAATAAATATAAGTACATTCATGAATGTAAATATATTTTCAACATTTCTCATCAACAATAATTTATTGTAGCAATTGAACTTAGTGGAGGGTTTATTCTGATGCAACATTTATGTGCAATTGCAGATTTTTTTTCTTTTGTGTGTGTGCCATTTTTTCAAGTGCATTGTTTATACACTAATACAGCCTTTCACCTAAAAAATACTTTTGCATAAATCTATATTAGTATTATTGTCTTAATTCAATTCTATGCAATTTTATGTTTATCCTGGTTCTAGTTATATTCTTTTATTTTAAAGATTTTTTAAGCTTAGGGAGGAGGGTTTGCCTACAGTGATGAAAATGCCCATCATATGCACACTTTTTAGTGAATAAATATAAATACATTCATGAATGTAAGTATATTTTCAACATTTCTCCTCAAAATAACTTATTGTAACAATTTAGCTTAGTGGTGGGTTTATTCTGATGCAACATTTATGGCCAATTGCAGATTTTTTTCTTTTGTGTGTGTGCCATTTTCTTCAAGTGCTTTGTTTATACGCTAATACAGCCTTTCACCTAAAAATTATGATAATTCAGGTATTATATTATCTTAATTAATTCTATGATAATATGTATTCTTTTATTTTAAAGATAATAAAGAGGATCCTACATTTCCCATCATTGTAGACTTTAGTGAAAAAATTCATTTCAAATTGTTGATGTGTAATAAACATGATAAATTTTTTCAACATTTCATCAACAATAATTATTGTAGCAATTGAATTAGTGGTTTATTTTTATGCAACATTTATGTGCAATTGATTTTTTTCTTATTTGTGTGGCCATTTTCTAGTGAATGATACAGTACAGCCTTTCACCTAAAAATTATGATAATTCAGGTATTTAGAATATTAGATATTTAAAAATACGATGAAAATATAAAGTAATTTTTCTTAAAGAAAACAAGCATGTCCCTTCATTTGGCATTTCATTCACCAGAAATAATTCATTTCAAATTGTTGATGTGTAGGGATAAAACTGATACATTTTCTAAATTTCAACACTATTTGAAGGTAGCAAAAGATGATGCAATTAGTTTACATATGGTGTTATCACATTTGTTTGTTATTAAAATATTTATTTGTAGGGCCATTCTAGTAGAAGAGCAATAATAGTACCTTGGAAGCCTAAATCAGGGGAGGCTGTATTCTTTCAATATCATGCCTAAATATTTAAATTTATTAACCCCTTCCCGGTTTTTCCTGAGCTGAACTCGAACAGGCTAACTGTACCATCCTGGCTCACACCCGAGTGTAGCTCGGGCACTGTGAAATTTTACACTGTGCAATCAGTCTTTCCCGAATTATTTCACATGTGCTTTTTATGGTGATTGCGTTTACTCTGGTTACTAAATAATGCTCAAACAGTAATGAAATAAGGAGAGAAACAAGGTTCTACTGTCCAGACTGTGATGTTGGACTCTGTGCAGTACCGTGTTTTCGATTGCATCATACACGATCAAATTTTGATTAATAATTACTTAATCATTTATGTAAATAATGCAAAGGATATAAATAAAATTTAATTCAAAATAAAAGCTAGGTATTCTAAGCTTTATATTTATAGTTAGTGTGAATTGATTTCCCAAAGTCTAATGATTTCTGGCATACAGAAAGCCAACTATACAGGTAAATTACTCATTTGTTTAAATGGATTTTTTTACATTAATTTTTAAGAAATTTACTATGCGAATGGTGCTATTATGTTTAAAAAATTATGTATTTATGAATATAAGTATAAAAATTTTACATTTTTTTACCCATAATCTCGAAATAAAATGAACTTGGAAGGGGTTAAAGCTATTATAGTTTACATTGTTATGTAGATTAGCAGATAGATTAACAAAGTACATACGCTAACTGGTAACTACCAGTAACAAGCTAGTAGCATCTGCTACACTACACTCCACTCCAGAATGATGCTACAGAAGTAACAAATAGCAAAAACAGAATTTCATATTTTGAGAATGGCAGAAAATTTTGTTTGAATAAAATAAATACAATAGTATAAAATAATACAAATTATTCGTAATTTGCATTATTTTCTTTTTTTTAGGCCAAAACTTACTATTTTGTTGATTTCAAAACTACCAATGTAATTGCTTAGTGAGTAAACATTACATTAGTTCATTAATCATCAAGCATTTTTTTTTTTAATTTAGTGGACAGCAATCTTAGGAATGAATGTAGGTGGCTAATGAAAAAAATGGTCCTGCTTATAAGTAAAAAATAATATTGTCAAGTTCTACATGATATTACTACAAAAGTAACTTACAGATTTACAGTGCCCATTACAAATATTTTCTTCTGAGATAACTTCAAGTGACTCTTCAATAAGATTTGAACCCATTTCTGTATTGAAAAATATATAATTGATAAAGTTGAGTTTTGAACATGAAAACTATAAGAGAATATCTGTATCAGTACAAATTAAATGCTAATAAATAATAAAAATCAAATATATTACCAACTGATATTGCTCTTATAACTGAAAAAATATCTTTTCCTGCCATAGGTGAATCACTCTTAAATTTATCAACATAATTAACATGCAACCTGAAAAAAATAATAAACATTTTTGATCATTTTAGATCATAGACCATACTGAGTTATAAATTTTGATAAACTAAGAAGAAAAATTTTAAAAATTCATGTTTTTAAAAATTTATTTTTTAATTTTGGTTTTATTAAAAATGTTAACAATAAACAATAATAATTATTGCTAAAACTCTGTGAGTGAATTCTATTATAACTAAAAAGAATATTATTTAATTACTTTCAGAATGTCAAAAATAAAAATATATAAAAGAAAAAGACTTAACCGCACTGGCTTTTGAATGACACAATATTATTTTAAGTGTGAATTTTTATGGACTTAAATAGAACATATTGAAAATGATCCTATTTCTAAATTTCAGAATTATCTTTTAAACGAATAAACAAATGCAAAATTATGTTTAAATACACTAAATAATGGCTATTGACTGATTAGAAAAGATCAAATATTCATGTGTGCTGCAATAATTTAATGTATTAACCATTTTGTGAAAGGAATTTTTTCCACATTTATGTAGATAAAGACGGGAGTGTAAGAATTAAGGCTTTTTCCCTTTTGAGCAACTTGTTTGACACTGCCATTCTTCTCAACAATAGCCAAATACTGGCTATTTTATCATCCTTTTAAAGCAAACGGTTTATTTTCCTGAAAATTTTCCCTTACTACAACACTCCCCCTATTGTGAGAGAAAAACTTGTACAACATATTTCCAATCCCTATGAAATATTTAATTGTAATACCATAATCAGAGAAATGAAACAAAATAATGTGAGATACAATTCTCAAAATGTAATGGGGAAATTTATCCTATATATATACAGATTTATTAGTAGGAAAGGTATTAAAAATTGAGTAATCAAATTTTATATAAAAAAGAAGAAATTTAGAAAAATATAAAAAGTAATATAAAGTTTTGAACTTTTTTAAACTGCTCATTTACTACATTCTGTTATTAAATAATTCATTAATAACTTTTAGACGTTTTATCTTACATGTTAGAATTTCTAATTTGATGCATTTAAAAATATTCTATTGCAAAAAATGTTTACCTAAAAAGTAGTGCTAATAGAATAAAAATTAAAAACTTTGAAATGTATAAAGATATTTTATTTGGTTGCATTTAGATATTTTTGAAGTAGTCACAACATCAACAGTGTTTATTTAATCAACATTAAAATATTTAGCTATACAAGACTTGGTTATAAAATGAATTAAATTAAGCAATATGAAGGTAAAATATTTTGATGTTAATTTTGTAGATCTTTTGTATCTGCTTTTATAGTATTTGGTTCTACATTTCTCAATAGAATAATCAAACTAACATTGGATCTTTTGTGGCATAAAGCAAGAATAAGATTCATTTATGACCAGAATAAGATACATTTACAGCCAATGCATAATTCAGATTTTCTTCCCCTCCCCATTCCTATAATTTATAATCAGCTGATAGAATAATCACATTCATAGAAAATTATAACATTAGGAAACGTATTTTAATGTTATTGGAGATTACAGCTTTGAAAATTTTGAACAATTCAAATATCTAGGCTCAATTATAACAAAAAATATTAAAATTGAAATTAGGAACAGATTAAATATGGCAAATAAATGTTATTACAGACGGAGAAATCAATTTAAATCAAAACACTTAGGCATAAAAACCAAAATTAATCTTTATAAAACTTTAGTAAAGCCAATAATTATGTATGGAAGTGAGTGTTGGACTATGAACAAATCTGAAGAAAATAAGCTATTAATATTTGAACGAAAAATACTAAGAAAAATATTTGGAGCTGTTAAAGAAGATAATGTATGACGAATCCACTATAATCATGAACTATACTCTAAATTCAGACAACCAAATATTGTGAAAACTATAAAGATCTATCCATTAAGGTGGTTGGGACACATTTATAGATATAATGACTTAAACCCAACAAAAAAAGTTACATTTCAAAAAGTTGAGGGAAAAAGGATGAAATTGGAGTCAACCAGTGGGAAACTGTGATGGCAGATGGTTCTAGATGGAAGAAACTTTTAGAGACTTTTAGAGGCCTATAGAAGGCTAAGTGCTTCATAGGAAGAATATGACAACTGAAAAATAGACAGAGGGAAGACGAATCGTCAGCTTATATTTCAACCAGACCCATCTTTTTGAAGATTTCACCTTCTGGTTGAAATATAAACCACCCATCTCAAGAGGGTTAAATATTTTTAAAGATGGAACCACTACAACAGTCCATAGATGTGTTACTATACTATTGCTGTACTAAAAATTATAGGCTAATTTAATTATTCATAACTATAATTACTTGAAAATAAAAAAAATGCTTATAATGTGATAGCATACACAAATTAATTTAAAGTTCCAAAAAGAATATAATCGATCACAACAGTTATCTAAAATTCAAACATACTTTGTTTTCACAAAAACTGCAGCTTGCTTCCATAAATTCAGAGACATCATAACTTCTTCCCTTCCAGTTACACTCTGAATAACATTCTCTTGAGGTATTAAAGTTGTTACTGTTTCAGATGATGTAGATATTGTAGGAGATCGGAACTATGAAAAATGAGATTATATATTTCCAAGTGACTACAAAATGAAGCATTAATAAAATTTTAAAAGTTACAAATTAGCATGTTTATTTCCAATAACTATAAAATTTATTCAAAATAAACTGAAAAAGATATTTTCTATTTCAAAATAAAGTGAAATCAAATAGTAAAATATTATACCATACTATTAAAGGTCACTAAAAACTGAATCTTCAGCCTCAGTACTTACAGTTCCCAAATAAAAAGTTATATTTATTTCAAAATTTAATAATGTTTTTAGAATATATTACACAGCAATATAAAGAATTTAAAAAATAAATTAACTCAGTTTGATAAAATAAATAAAACATTTTATTTTCTTTTTTCTAATAAACTTCAGAAAAAAAAAACTGGAGATATATCCCTTCACTGGGATAAATGAAAAGTATGTACACTTTTTGAAAATTATTTAAAAACTACTAAGGTTTGGTTTGGTTTTGCAACACTACGGTCTACTTTTTGTAACACGAGGGCTAATGAGACCGGGACCTACTGCTTAAAGCTGATTCTGAATGGCTATGAACATCCATGCCATAGTGGGATTTGAACCCATGAACTCTGGTTTCGAAGGCCAGCACCCTAACCATTAAGCCATTGTTCAGCTAAAAATTACTAAGGTACCTATAAAAATAGATATATCAAGGCCTGATCTCACCAAAGTTGATTAAAGGTAAGAGATTTTCTATATTTGTATAATAAATAATTACTTGATTAGCAATACTTGACTCTGAAACAAGCATGAAGCAAAAACATAAATATTAAATACTTTTAATTTTGCAAAAAAATCCGATGCACTTGTAGCAAAATAATAAATTAACATGAAAAAGTTCTGCAATGGACTTTAACAAGGGAGAAATATGTCAAATAAAACTAGATTAAAATTAAATAACTAAACAAAATATAGTAAAGAAGCAGTAAAACACATACCATCTCATAACACATTTAATAAAGCCTCACATGAATTCAGTTGTTTAGGAGACTTTAATTACTTTAGCAAATCCTTAAAAAATATATATATACAATATATGGTCACCAAGCTCAATGGAAAGCAAATAAGCATTTTCCCTCTGACTTTGACTTCATTAATTTGACCCACCTAAGAGCTTCTCAGGGTTTACCCATGGGTTGTTCAGGGTTGTTCTCAGGGTTACCTCAGGGTTTTACCCATGTAACCATAAAAGTATGGAAGACTGGTCCAGATATTTAGGGATTCATTGGCAATTGTTCTCAAAATCATATACACATAAGATAACAATCCTAGGAAGACTTCGTATGTAGGACGCAGAAAACTTTATAATTAAAAATCGCATGTGATGGTAATATTGCCTGACTTAGTTTGCACTTTAAATGTAATATAAAAAATTACATAAGCTCCTAAAAATCTATCTAAAATTTTACTTTTATTCCCTTCTCATACATTAATACATACCACCAATACAGTGAGGAATGTGCCCATGGTAAAGATTTCTCAGACTTTAGTTACCTGTCCAAACTAATGTAATATAGCAAAATTACTACTCCTAAAATATCTGTCTAAAATTCTCCTTTTTCTCCCTTCTCATTTTTTTAATACCTAACATCCCAATATAAAATGTCAGATAAAGGAGTGTTCTCAGACAAACTCTTTTTACCCATCTCTCAAAACTAATGCTGGAATAAATGCTAAATTTTTGTTTTCTGGCCACAGTTTTCAGCTGTCTTAAATGATCAAGGTTTATTCTTGCTTCCAAAGAAGTGCTGAATCATCATAAGTCACATGGAAACAAAATCACATGCTCACTCTGAGGTCGACATTGACAAAAAATGTGCATAGTTTTGACTATATATGTACTATGAATTTGCTGTATGAAGTAAGTTGAATGATGATTAAATGATATTGACAATTTATGTAATTGAGAATTGTAAAGTTTTGTTTGTCCAGAATGGAGCATTATATTAATTTCCTATGTAATCAGAAGAAATTTTAACTGGTTATATATATATATATATATATGTAATATAGAAAAACAGATCGAGGAATAAGACCCCTGAAAATAAAAAGTAATAAGAGAAAACCCCAAAGTGTGAGAAGTAAATAACTCCAGCAAACAAACAAGATCTGAAACACAGATGTCAGCCATCTGTGGGCCGTTAAGATGAAATTTTAATCCCCTTTGACGTTACAGAAGTCATCATTTAAACCAGTTAATCCCCTTTTGACACTAGACAGTCACATAACTTTTAGTCCCCCAACATCTGTGGTTTGACTTGCACATTAACTTTAACACTTAACGCAAAGCACCTGCAGCAACAAAACGGCATCCCCCCCCCGCTATCTGTTTGGCCACACAAAAAACAAAACAAAAAAGTGCAACGGCCAATGAAGAGATTCAAGAATGCCCAAAACACGCCCTCAAAAAGTCTAAATGGTCAGGCACAACCCCCCCCTCCCAAAAAAAAACCCCTTAAGTAAGATTTTATATTTTTAAGTAAGGAGTTCACACTCTCTAGTTTGACAGTACTTAGAGTACATACATTCTCTCCCTAGCCGTGAGTTAATTTAGTTGTGTCAATCAGACTAGTCATGTAGTGCTTATAGCAGACTTTGTATTGACAGTACTTCCTATTTAAGATCTGGACTATCAAGAATAAATAAAGATTTTAGGAGGACATTAATGGACTCTTCTTGACTGCCTTATCCAAGGCATGATACACACACACACACACACACACACACACACATATATATATATATATATATATATATATATATATATATATATATATGTGTGTGTGTGTGTGTGTGTGTGTGTGTGTGTGTGTGTGTGTAGAGAGAGTCCAGTAAATATCATAAAATATAATATATATGTTAGTAGAATATAAAAAGTGATAAAAGTGCTCATAATGGAAAGTAAGATGAACCTCATGTTAAATATGTAATAGTACATAGAACACACTACTTGTAATACTTGGCCAAATTATTGAAAAATGCATAACAATTTAAAATTAAACTGTATACAATCTTTTAAAAATAACTTACATTGTTAAGTAACCTACTATTACTTAAAGTAACAAAGAATAGAAAAAAATATTTATGATTTTAATTTTCTTCACAGTTTTTAATTGTAAAAAAAAATGATAAATAAAATATTGAAATGTTTTGGTTTTAGTAGAGGATAAAGAGGCAGATATATGGATAAAGTTTTAGAATAGAAGCATATTTAATTTTTAACTAACAGTGTGCTCAAATTCTAAAATTATGAAGTTATGAAATTCCAGTTTAAAATACTAGTATCAGTTAGAATGGCAAACAAAGAGAGCTATAAAAATTATTATAACTCAGTGTCATTAAAAATTTTATTTCAGCTTCTTGATAAATGTACAGAAAAGTTTGAATTATTTAAAATATTTAAAAAATTCAAAATCAAATTTTTAGAGGTTTAAAAGTCCTATGATTCTTTAACACTTATCTACTTAATGCTCAAATAAATTCATGGTGCAACAAGAGCATTCAGTGTGAGGAGGAGAGATAAATTATTAATACTATTTTTTTATCTAAGAAAAAATTTGCAAATTGTCCAAATTTCTAGAAAACTCCAAAATTTGGAATCCTTAAGGTCTGGATAGTTGCAGATTTGAGGTTCCTTCTGTATTAAATCAATTAAAGGACTTAAAATAAACCTTTCCTTTTAACCAGAAAAAATTCTTTCTTTATTGCTTTAGTTTATTTAAAACTGATATTAAGTAAAAGTATGTGTAAAAAACCTACCTGGCCTTGATGTCCGAAAGAGAAAATGTTTTTCAAACTTCTCTGGCAGTTGTACTTATTTTTCTTTATTGTATTTCCATGAGCTTTATATTTAACATCACATACACCAGACACATCAAGCTAAAATGTAAACATCAAACACTGATTATAAATATTATTAATCTTTAAGAAGTGATAATCACTTATACATAAAAAAAGAGTAAAAACAGCAAATAAGTATATTTTATTACATGCATGGAAAAGCAGTGAGACATTAAAAATTAACCATTATTAAAAAATTAAATAATAAAATATAATTAAAAAATTAACCATTTATTAGGCTATTTTTTCCTAGCAATGGTACTTTAAAATACTTTTTGAGTTGAGATTGATTTACGAAAATTAATTAATTTAGATGAAAAGATTAATTTAAAATTTTATTTTAACATTTTTTTGAAAGGGTGAGGAGTGCTACAGTCACCTGTTTTGCTACACACAAGGCCTAATGAGAATAATCTACTGCTTAAAGTTGATTCTGAATAGTTACAAACATCCATGTCAGTAATGGGATTTGAATCCAGGAACTCTGGTACCAAAGCAGTTCCCTACCAATTCAGTCATCATTCAGGCTATTAAAAGGTAGATTTCTTACTTCTTTTTAAGTTGTACTACATAATATTTATAGATTTTTTGGTTTGTCAGATTTTGGTTTGGAGTGCTACGGTCTACTTTTTGCAACATGAGGGCTAACGAGACAGGGACCTACAGCTTAAAGGTGATTCCGAATGGTTACAAACATCCATGCCACTGTGGGATTTGAACCCACAAACTCCGGTACCGAAGGCCAGCACCCTAACCAATTGGCCATCATTCTGCTAATATTTATAGAGCATATTTTGGAAATGCTACAATCTGAAAAAGCATTTGTACTGAATGGATGAAAATATACAAATAAAATATATAAAGATTTATGGCCAGAAGAAATTGGATTCTTAATGTTAGCTCTTTTTTTCTCCAAAGCTAACCTTAATTGTTAAAACCCTGCTATGAGATCAAGACTTTTATCAATTTTAATTGTTTTTCCTGAAGTTATTAATGACTTTGGTAGTAAGTATATTTGCCACAGTCTTAGAAAGGGTTAAAATATAGCACTGTTCTGTAAATATGCTTATTTAATTTGATTTAGAAAGTAAATAAGTTATTTAATATCTATGCAATTAACCATAACTAAACTAACCTCTTTTACAACATTATTTGATACATGTAGCTGGAACAAACTTGAAAGTCCTTTTTTTATATTGATCATGGATGGTGAATCTGGAAGTACATATACTTTTTTCACCATGCCATCATCAAAATGAATATAAATAGGTGGATATGATAAATTATCTAATTTTGACCAATGTTTGTTGATGCCATCTGGTGAATGCATGGTTGATGAAACATGAAGGGTAGGTTTGAGCACCTGCAACAAAAGAAAAATGTATTTTAAAACATAAGAAAATTACAAAAATCAATTTTGCCTTAACACATTGTTGACCGGTCACAAGTTAACTCGTGTTTTTATGGCTAAATGTTGCTGACCGGCCACGAGTAATCTCGTGATGCATTTTTTTCCCCACTTCTCTGTTGGTGGCCATATATTTCAAGTGTTGGTCAGTATAACACAAGCTGTTTCTCTCGCTTATAAGACCCACCAAATCTTTTGTTGTAAATAATATTTAATAATAAAAATTTTTTTTAAAAACGGTGACGGAAAGTAATGAAGAATCATTGTAGATGCTCTGATTGTCCGAGTGATTATGAATCAAATTGTGCTAATAACCGGTGATATGAGATAAATTTTCACTAAAATTGCCGATCAACAATGTGTTAAAAGAAAAACTTAATAATTTAAAACATATTTTACCTATAAATGCAAAAAATAATGCATAACTTATAATATATGGAAAGATGTAATGCAAAGCTGTTAAAAGTGTATTAAGTGAAAAATGAACAGAGAAAAAGAAAAAAAGCTATATTAGAAAATGAAAAGAAAAAAAGTCAAGAAGAAATTAATCAATTAATCCATTACTCATTCCTGATAAATACAGGATTATCTTAAATCTAAGGAATTATGGACTGCACAGAGCAGGGCCTGATTATCACCCGGGCACTTGGGACACATGCCCTGGGCACAAAAATTTAGTCGAAGTGTTTGAAACATATTAAGTGGGGAAAAATTGCAAACTTACACTACCATCGTTAAGTTTTAATAAATTACTGTACAAGGTAATTGTGTTTGACATGAACTATATTTTTTTTCTTTTTACTTTAATTTTACTGTTATTTACCTGATAATTAATTCCCTCAACAAACTTGGTGCTCTTTTCATCCTATGGGTTATTGCATATTTATAAAACAGATTATTAGCAACATACCACTATAAACCATTAAATCATCTCATCAATTTAAATTATTTTTAATTCTACTATTATTTATTTTCTGCACCACAGATCTTGTGAGAGTGACAAGGTAAAAATTAAAAAAGGGGGTCACTCTAGGTTTTTAAAAGTCCTTAATTTTTAGCATGGCTAAACAGAGATAATAATGATTACGTAAAAGGAAAATTTGGTGTTTTTGATTTTGAATATTACTCTAATGCTAATTTCCTAAATCTGCTTGCTAATTCAATGTTATAATTTTTATATGACTGTAATTATGATAATAACTTGTCGTTATAAATTTGCATGGGGGCAGAGGGCACAAAAATTGGACTGTGCACTAGGCACAAAAGTATCTTAGTCAGGCCCTGGCACAGAGTAAGACAAACACAAAATTTAAACAATTATAAAGATTAAACTTGTTTTCATTTGTGATCAACTATCACTTTAAGCATCATAGGATGATATTTATACAAAATTTATGTATTATGATAGGATATTTATTTGATATCATATGTAAACACAGTTCAGTAAAGTAAAGCTTCATCACAGATAAAGATATAAAGACATCATAAGAGGCTTTTTATATAAAAAAATATTCTGATAAGATATTTATTTGGTATCACATGCAAACACAGTTCAGTAAAGTGATGCCTTATCTCAGATAAGCTATTTGTCACATGATTTCAGTCGATGTACCTACTGAAAAAATTTATAAGCAAGGCCTAAAAATCTTAAGATGTCAATCTAAATGAGAAAACTATAAATAACAGCTGATATTTTAAAATTTGGTAAATTATTTACAAGATTGCCATCTACCTTTGCTGAAAAGGAAAACTAGTTCCAAGAAAACATAAAAATTCTACAAACATTTTATTTAACTGCACCTAAAAAGGACTGATTTGTATTAATGTGTTAAATATTGATCTCTATATAGATAGAAGTAATCGTTTTATAGATTGTACCAGAATAAGAGATTAACCTTTAAAGTTTACAGTTTCATAAATTATAAATAACTATGCATTCACTTTGAAATTATAGGAACTTATATTAATTTCATCTTTTAAACATGCATTTTAATTTAAAGTATAAAATAAGAACTATTTACCTCAAGTTTGAGCAAATTCTCCTTCTGATTAGAAGGACTTTGCCAAATATTGGTTAACAAGAATTCTAATGAAACTTTATAACCAACATTTTGTCCCACAGATGCACTGCGACTAGTGATATTTGAGTCTTCATTTAAAAGTACTGTAAACTGGTAATTGTATTTGTATGTTACACCTGATTCATACTGAAGAGTAGATACTGAAATAAATAAAGAGTGATTTAAATGTAATGCAAAAAGGGAAAGAAAATCTGAAGAAAATGTAACTTAGTTTAATTATTTTTTGTAATTAGACTTAAAATTAAACAGCTAGTATGATAATATTTTGTAACAAAATATTAGTTTATATTTTATGCATAGTTTACAATCTATAGCTATCTTATTTCCTTACAAGATTGCTCTAAAAATGTCAAATTGTGTTTACTCAAAAAATGAATTATAAAAAAAATAGAAACAAAACCATTAGTTACAGTAAAATTTAATTCAACCAAAAGTTATTTAACAAAAACCATTATTTTTCTTTTTTCTTGGAACCAAGAGCATTTTGCATATTGTTTCATTAAAAAAAAAAAACATTAACAGCTAAATGCATTTTCTATTTAAGGTATCCGTCTACATTAAGAGAACTTTTTTCTTTAAACGTAGAGACTAGTTCATCTTTTTACATTTATTTTTTATATTATCACAGAGAATTGCACTTAAAAAATTTATTACTGGAGAAATTTTTATAAAATTTCTAATAAATGAAGAAAATTTAGAAAAAAAATCGCGTTTTTTTCAAAAAGTAATTTTTTAATAAATTATTTCAATATTTCTTATACATGGACTAGTGAATCACCTAAAATCTTTGCTTAATTTACATTTGGTAAAAAATTTTGGTCCTTCAAAATCATACACATTGAATTTTTAACTAATTTTCATTACCTTTATATCTAACTATGAGTGTAACATCATTAAAAATTATCCAAATTTAAAGCTTTTAGGTCATTTAGTAGTAAATACTATCAAAAGCATTCATAATAATTTTCAACAAAATATTTTAAGAACTTTTTGAGAAATCACATTTTAAGTTTCAACATTTTATTAAAAATACCGTTCTGAGAAAAACGCATTTGAAGTTTATGAAAGCAACTTTAAAACTATTAAAAAAATTAATATACTTGTTTAAAATTTCCCACACTTTCTTGCTTTAAAACTTTTTAATTGCCAAATTGCTAATTGTTAAAATTACTAGAAAAATGTTTAAACTAATCTTCATGAAAATTTAAAAAGTTTTGTCTAAAAAATGCTCTTTAAAAGGCTTTAAATTCACAATTTCTGGTTCCGAAGTCGCTACTTCCGCTTTTATTTTGACGTCTGTCCCTGGTGTTTAAGCAGCTGTAACTTTTCTTTAAAATGCCGCCATTTCAAACTTATTCTTTCTTTTGTGACAACCAGTAACCTGGAACTGGTTTTAAAAGATGCTTAACTCAACAAGAGCAGTAAAATCAAATGTCAGTCTTTGCATTTCAACCAGGAAGTGTAATCATGTCAAAAAATGCGATTAATTACTTTTTTATGCAGTTTTTTTTAAACTAGTATTTAGTTTTCATAACTTTAAAATCTGTTTCATGTGCTTTAAAATGTGAAAAAAAAATTAAAGTAATTTTCCTTATTTGCTTATTTAAGTATTTAGTAATTTCATTAAATAATGTCCAGCTGTATATTACATAGTGATATACATGTACAGTCACGGATATGAATAAGGATAGTGGCCTAATTGACAAATATATAAGTCAATAGTAAAGAAAATAATCAAAATACGGTAAAACTATTTTTAACTTATTTGTTTCACGGTTGGTTTGGTTTGGAGTGCTATGGTCTACTTTTTGCAACATGAGGGATAATGAGATTAGAACCTACAGCTTAAAGCCGATTTCGAATGGCTACGAATATCCATGCCACTGTAGGATTCGAAACCACGAACTCCGTAACCAAAGGCCAGCACCCTAACCAATCAGCCATCATTCCGCTATTTGTTTCAAGGAAAACCCAATATATAATTTCAAAATTCCAGGATCAGTTCTTCTAAAAATCTATAAAAGGATAAAATTATTTCGATAGAAAATAAAAACATTAAAAATTGATACAATTAAGGAAAAGTTAATTTGCATGTCTCAGAAAATGAACTAGCTACCAATAAAGTTATAAAATATAAGAAAGAGAAAACAAGTTTAAACTGCTGTAAATATAAAAAATTTGAAATACTGAACAATAAATTTTCTATAATGTTACTTTAGTGTGTATGTTTATTTATTTTATATGATGTTTATTTAGCATATTGTATAAGTTATAACTAAAATATGAACTAATACTACATTTTTTTTAGCATTATATATTTTTTCATCTTTCCCAATTCTGGTGTCAAGGATATGAGGCCAGCTTGAGTATCCAGACTTATTCTTAATTTTTTCCTTTTGATTGCAACTTTGCGGTAGTTACTCACTTATGGTGATTGCAGTCCTATGGGCACTTTAACGGAGGGGCAGTCCGGTATTTGTAATTTGCCAACCACCACTGGGACAATCCTGGATTTACTCATGACCAAATGGGCCTTGAAGGGTCCATGAATGCCATGGACTAAAACTATACTGTGTAAACTCATTAGGCACTTCAAGGTCACTGATTTTTCCCCGATGACCAAGTGTAACTATGGTAACGACAGTTAGGGAATGACTTCCCTCTTTTTCCCCACTGTGTTAAAGGGGTGTCATGCATCGTAAAAGGCTCTTGGTGCATGATGAAAGTAGTATTTTTATTCAGACTACTCTTTAAAGAACACTTTACACAAAAATTTATGAGGAATTTCAGACCTATTTCTAAGTTTATAAAATAAAGATATAATCCTGTTTAATAAAAAATTACAAAAGAATTTAAAATTGCATGTTATATCCTAGTCCGTAAGATTTAAAAAATTCTAAAGAAAAAGTAAATTTAATTTTTTTTTTGCATACACAGTTGCATTATTCCCAGAATGAATTAATATAATTAAGATAATTGAATATTTAACTAGTTTTAATGAGTAATTAGTTACAATTTCTCACTATTTTTCTTCATATTTATATGACTTTTTAAATCTAAATATCAAAAGTATTACTTAATTATTAATTTATTTAAGAGAATGTAATTCTGAAATTCCTTAAATTTAAGTTGTATGTTAATAACTATATTATGAAGTTATGTGCACCATAGTAAACTTTCTATTCCAAAACTGTACTGTATTATTTTATGATTTTACAATAGAAAGATGTCTTAATGCAATAACAAAATTTTGTATAATTTTATTATGTATTTAAAGATTTATGGTCTGTTGATACATTGTCAGAAAGGGAACATTTCATTAGAAGGTATGAGGCTCCTAATGTTTTAGTAAAAATTCTAAATTAAAATGAATTTTTGTACTTTTATCTGTGATTTATTATAACCTTTTTATACATATTGTCAAACTTTTCTTTATGTAAATAAATAGTTAACAAAATTTATGCACAATCGAAAGTTTTGATTTTGTATATAATTCGTAATTTGTTAAAACATTAAAAACTAACTTTTAAAAAATATTTCCGGTTTTTTTGGTTAAACGGCATTTTAAATGCAGAAAAAGTGACAAAACCATTGTTATGTTGTACATAACTAATATAATGTTAGTTTTTGTTTCAGAATATGAATATGCTTAGTATTGAGTGTGATATTAAAATGAACACTCCACAAGTACATGGCCGAAAGATTAGGGTGCTGACCTTCTACACTGTTCCGGAGTTCGTGGGTTTGAATCCCGCAGTGGCATGCATGTTCATAGCTGTTTGGAATCAGCTTTAAGCAGTAGGTCCCGGTCTCATTAGCCCTCGTGTTGCAAAAAGTAGACCGTAGCGCTCCAAACCACAAGTACATGAAATTTTCATCATTGACAAATCGAACTATTAAATTTAAGAAAAGTGTTTTAACTTTAAAATTATTACTTAAAATATTACAAACATTTTCTTCGCTTTCATTGACACTAGTCTCTGTAGTATCACTGTCATCTTGTAAATTTATTGTAAAATTTTGAAGAGTATCATCCCGAAAACCTTCTTTAACGAAGTCATCATCTTGTAACGAAGTCATCATCATTTTATGGAATGGTCAACGCATCATCTCCAGTCTTCTATCGAGATACATGAGAAAGAGCTTCCTTGAGTAGCATTCGAACATCTTTCATTTAAAAGTTGAATTTTTAGTTGCTACCTCCCTTTTTATTTGTGCCCATATAAGTTCAATGGGGTTGTATTGGCAGTGGTAAGGAGGAATTCTTACAACTTCATGCTCCATTTCATAAGCTATTTTATCCAAACCATATATTTTGTATGTCTTTTGTTTCAGTTTACTATGCATAATAATTCTGTTATCAGTTTCTTTAGATTTAGTTGACAGAATTTTTTTTTGAATACGAAGAATAACTTTTGTTATCATTACCAAAACACTTTGTTCTTCAAGTCCTCTAAGCAAGTTTATGAACCAAGTTTTGAAGATTACACTGTTCTCTCTTGATGATAGTCGCCAGTAGATTTTAAATGGAATAGGTTCTGCAGATTCGATAAAACCATGATGACATGATCATGCAAACGATTAATCTAGCACCTTTTCCCACAGGTATTTTCAAACCTTCTCCGCCCGTAGAATTTTGCCATATATATTTCTCGGAATGGTTTACCCAAGTTTCGTCAATATATATGACTGGTTGGGGAAAAGTCTCTTTCCTGATGGCATGCATTTTTCTCAGAAATGTCATGCAAGATGCCACGATGTTATTTCTTTCTATTAAAAATTTCCATACTTGAAACCAAGTCATTTCAGAATTGTCCATAAAGATTTTGTGCATCTAGAAAAATCAATTTTTTTTAAATTGTTTTTTTTTTAACTTCCACACTTAGGATATTCACCTCTGTCATAAAATTCCTGTAGTGTGCTGCACAACACATTTGTCAAAATCCCCCAATTCTCTTACAGGCCTTTTATGTGAATTTTTTGTTGTTGTTGTTGTTATTGGTGGTGGTGATTCACAAATCCTTTGAACTGTTCTTTAGAAATACCACAGGCATCAGCAGTTGTTTGTTGAGTTTGGGAAAACAATTCCAAAACTGTAGCATCTTGATTGGATTCAACAAAACCTTTCAAGTAGCTGTATACGTTAAATATCAGTATTTTGGACTGTTTTCTAACACTAAAACTAGCCATTACAGTAAATGTTTTACGAAGTTACAAATATATAAAACAAAAATTAAATAAAACAATGAATAAAAAGGTAAAAAATGACAGGATAATATCAGATAAGCTCAAAATAAATATCTACGAGAAGAAAGAAAAGCAAGTCATCTGAACGCATTGGAATCAAATCCTCAACTGAATAAATGTGAATGCACCAGCTTCTTGGTCGCTACCATAAAATTTTTTTTTCTACCTTAACAAGGTTGATTTATTAAAAAAAAAAAAGCCAAAAAAACATTTAAATAAAAATAATAATAAAAAAAAGTTATATGCACAGGCAACCTTTCTTCCAGGGAGGAGATTACTCTAGATCTCTCAGAGTTTCGCTGACAGTCCTTCCCACTTCTTTTCCTACAGTCCTCCCAAACAAGCAACCTCAGTTTTAGGGAGATCGACACCCCCACTCTTTGACCCTTGTTCTTGGAGTAGCTGACGCACCCTTGGTCACCTGGCCAACTCCGTTATACAAAGCACAATTCCTTTTTCTCTATCAGTGCGTTGATAGGTAACAGGTTTGACACCTCCAATTTTCCGATTGTTCCCTACTTGCAATGATCAGTGTCTCACATGAATCAAAGTTTGCTTTGACAAACGCTCATCTAGACCAGTGTTGCGCAAACCAGGGGTCGCCAAATTTTTATGAAATGCATTATCCCTGCATGTTGCTGAAAATAATATAGATATATTTACATTTAAACACATCATTTCTAATCACATTGAAAAGTTAAAGAGAAATTTTTTGAGAAAATTCGCGAATTTTCCTGAAAACGATCTTGGTTGGATTCGTGATCCATTTTCCTTTGACATATGCAATTCAACTCTTCAAATTAGTGAGAAAAAGCAATTGATAGATCTAATTAGTGATTATACTCTTCGAAATCAATTTAAGACTCAGTCTTGCCAAAAATTTTGGCTATCCATGGAAAAACAATGTTCTGTTTTATTCAAGAATGCCATCAGTGTTAATACAATTTGCATCAATGTATTTATGTGAAACTGGATTTAGCAAACTAGTTTCAATAAAAACTAAATACTGCTCGCGTTTAAACCCTAAAGATATGCGAATTGCAATTAGCAACATACATCCAAACCTCGATGAGATAATTAGAAACTTGCAGCCACATACATCTCATTAAAGGGCAATTTACTGATTTTTGTGTTATACAAAAAGTATTTTCTTAAAATTATAAATAAAATTATTATCAGTCAAATATGATGACATTTTTATTCGATGAAACGAAAGAAATGCGGGAAATGTACATTGTATTTGTGAACATTTATCTCTAGGGTTTGCCAAAAATTTTCTCTCTACAAAAGGGGTTGCAGTCAAAAAAAGTTTGCACACCACTGATTTAGACCAACAACAGAGATGGACGCGACTCTTACAGGAAGAGTGGATGAAATACCAGACTGATTGGGAAAAAGAAACTGGTATTTTCAAATGCTATTTAAAATCAAGGTGACATTAAGATTAATTAATAAAATGTTAAAACAAATATCGTTTGTCTTATAAACCAGTAAAAGGTTTGGTTCAGAGCAAGCACTATGGTTATATGTTTTGCAGCTAAAGACTAATCAAGGCCAGAACCTCCTCCTTACAGTTGATTCTGAACATTTAATACTAATAAAGACATTCATTGAGTTACAAGAATTTAGTTATAAAAAAAAAGTTACAAACATTACATTTCAGATATAACCTTTAAGGACAGTTATGCCTACAATGAAGTCGTTATTAAATTTTATTGGAATTTCAGAAAGCTTGCGGCTGATACTGCTCCTGCTTGATGCAAGATTAAATATATATATATATATATATATATATATATATATATATTAAATCAAAATAGTTTAATATCAATTAAATTTCTATCATTACTCAGTTTATTCCAATTTTAAAGGACATTAAGTTTTTAAATCTAGTTCTACTCTACATTCATTACATGTTAAACAATTATTTTTTAGATATATATATATATATATATATATATATATATATATATATATATATATATATATAGAAACATACACATAAAACAAGACAAAAGAATTCGGATATCAGATTTTATATGAGCTAAAAAATTTTTTTATTAACAGAATATATATTACATTTTAGGTTTGACACATTTTACCAGTAATAATGTCATGATTGACTACTTACATACATTTATGTTTTAGAAGTTACCAGAAAAAGAGTGCAGATTTTTTTAAAACAAATATATAAAAATTGCTCAGTCCCCCATGTCAATATGAATTTTTGTGCCCTTTTACATAGTTTTAATATCTCGATACACCTTTGCATTTAAGAATTAATAATAATAGAATAAACTTCACAATCAAATAAGTACAAGATTATGAGAATATATAAATAAAATCTGTATTTTATGTAATTTAACATCTATAAAACTTGTAGTGAATGACTTCATACCTACTGAACATATCCTACTTAAATAACTTTTTCCTGAGCATACACAAAATACAATCAAGATACAATTAGTAAATCAGATCATGTTACAACATAAATGACTGTAGTTCAATTAGTAAATGTTCTTTTATGAAATGTGTAATATATAGGTATGATAACTACAAAATTTATTCATGTAAATACCACAAAATTCTTGTTTCGTACAACATTTAAGCAAAATATATAGAAAAGATTTATAATATGAAAGAAATGAATGTCTCCAGGATTGTAAAATAAAAATAATCCTATTGAAAAGTAAGATGCTAAAAAAGAATTCAAGTATGAATAAAATTGTTCTTCAATTAACTGAATCTTTATCACACTGGTTAATAATTCTTTGTCTTTCTCTAGCCATACTGACTCGTATGCCTTCTTGCTCATGATATCGACACAGTTTTAATGTTGATAAAACTGTAAGAAGAACACAACACACCCAAGAGCTCCAAATACCAAACTGCAAAGTACCTATTTGCAGATAGAAACCTTTTGTTTGCACGTTGTCTGCTTTACTTATTTCCATTACTGAGGCATCGTCACAAGATCGGAATCTTAGTGTAACTGCATCACACCACGTTTTGAAACCAATGGTAACCAGAATGGAAGCAATAAATATCATCACAGAAAGAGAAAAGGTCACTATACAGTCTAAGAACGCGGAGAGAAATGTGCTATCGGTTTCTTTACGAAGCATTGTAAACATTCTAATTGCCTGAATAAGCGACACTAAAACTAGTAATGAACTTACGAAAATAGTATATATACAATACGCTTTCGATGCCCAGTCCGCCACGAAATTTCCATCATCACCGAAATTACCAGTCGTGAATAACAAACAATGTCCCTTAAAACACTGCAGATTGACTGCTAATGGCACAACGGAACACAGCGACAATATTAATGCCACGGCATATCCTGTTGCTTGAAAGAGGAGTAGAATGTTATTAACAGCCATCTTTAGACAGTACAAAACTGAAGCTATGAACTCATTGACTTAACCACATACAGCACTGAAACAGAAATTAAAAAGGAATTTTCTAGAACAACGAAACATCAACACAAATCTTCTAGCAACTATTTGCGCAGGTTTTTAATCCAAACTTAAACTGAACATATATAAATGGACTGTTCGATTCCACGAAAGATTCGATTACGTTGTAGATGATATAAGGAAGTTCGATTATGCGATAGCCTTGCGAGAGATGATAAATTTGTAATACTAGAGATAATCTGTCGCAAATCGGCAGAAGGAAAGGAAAGAAAGTAAATTTCAAATTTTGGCATTTTACAATATTTGTTCAAAATTCAAGATATTTTAAAATACTAAGTTCTAAAAATCACTACTTTTATAAAGATTATTTTTTTTCTTCTTAATTACAAAATCAAAGTTCATGTTTATTGCTTAGTTGTAATACTTTAAATTAATGCCATTAACAGAATATAATTAAGGAAAAGTAGTGGAATATACAAATTAATCTTAATTTCAGGAAACAGATGTGTTTAGATAGCAAAGTAAAACAGATGCATGCATTTCATACTAAAGTAAAGCTTTCAGAGAAAGGAAAGTCATACCTGGAGCTGGAAGGGATTTTGCGATTCCTAAAGAAAGAAAAAAAAATTAGAAAATCTAATATTAAAAGATCCATCACCATACATGCATGAAAGTGAAATGAAGGTTAGTATCAAATAATATGAAGATAGAAACAATATTTTTAGAGTATGTTCTTGCTCGTGAATGCTATCATCATTTTTTTTCTTATTGCTGATAATTATCCATTTAACAACGAGGAAGTAAAATTAATTTTTTAGAGATGCATGCCAGTTAAATAATAATCATAATAATACATGAAATACGAATTTACAGCTAAAAGGGCGGTATACTATATCTGATTATTTTAAAGAAAACAACGTCATAATGTGCTGCAGAAAATGTATATGAGAATTTTCCTTATTAGCTTGCTGTCTCAGTTCAGATCAATAAAATTTAATTATCCTGTAACAGATGATTTTATTTCTGGGCTTTACTATCAGTGTATGGATACCATAGATTAGAAGTAAAGGAAATTATAGGACTTACACAATAGGGCAATACTATAAAGGTTGTTTAACGAATTGAAGGGAACTCAAGTGTCAACACTCGGTTATATCTATAAGATATCAAAACCTTTATCAGTATAAACACAATTGAAAATATGTGCTATTTTGTCCTATATTGTAAGTTTGCGTTGGTGGGACAGCAAACATTGCTAAATATTTGAAACGTGTGAAATCTAGGTAAAAATAAGAAAAAATAAATAAAAATTTGAGAGTCAAAAGGTTGTAAACATGAGAGCATTTGTCTCTTTAATCTGTAATAGAACAAGAAACTCAGAAACAAATTTGATAATTTGGAAATATCATTTGTAACAGCTATATAGATTATTAATGAACAGCCAACAGTGCTTCGCATTCGATATTCTTCGGGAAATTTCGGATTCTACCATTAAATTTTAGGGTTCCAAGTAGAAATCTCTAATTTTACAGAAAGATATATTATGCAATCATTTGAAGACTAAAGCTAAAATTAACCAAAACAAATGAGTATGATTATTTGTTTGGTTACAGAGTAGTTGCGACACATTCAGTGAGGTATAAGATATGCGATATAAGTACTTCGTGAAAGCAATCGCTTCGTATCAGAGTATATCATAAAATGTAAAGCAAACCTAAGGTAAAAACCAAGAGGGAAAGTACACAGACAGCTGTTCTATTGCTAAAATAATCTGCTTTTACAAGCTACTGAGTACTCTCGCATTGGAATTATTACTCGTTCGAAGCAAAGAAATACGTGTCTACGTATTATCTTGATTCGTGCCTTACTTAAATTAGCTGTGTATTTTATGCTAAATGTACTTTGTTTTATTAAGTGATCCAAACATAAACAGTGCTTTATGAACAAAATCCGAATTTGAAGCCTTAGTATGCTTAAAATGATTTTATTTTACTGTTTGATAAGTCATAGATAAAATGTAAATGAACAACTGAAAATTACTGGCTCCTTACACAGCGTAGTGCTTTGTAAAATCAGTAGATATTAGGATAGCTGGAGGTCGGTGGATGACACTAATATCTATAATCTGCAAACCGATAAAAAAAACATTGAAATTTGTCAGAATGGCACCTAGGTACCTTATAATAACTTTTTAGTGACCTCCGTTTTGGGAGAATAGGACAATGTATTAGGTATTCAGCCGTTACCTCGCTACGGGGCTCCTACCCAGAAGAGTGAAAAGTATTCGTGATGTAACGCTGGATAAACTTCTCAATTTTGACTATCCCCAGGATGGGATATTTGTTACTAATTCCGTACTTTTTCTCTCAGCTAGAAGACATCCATATTCGACTTGCACGTTCTTTGGGCTGACAATGTATACGACCTCAAGATGTTTGATGTGTCTGCCATACTCTAACCCGTCACTACGGTATTCTAGCCCTGAGCATTGACCACTAGGCCAATGCTAGGGATGTGAATCCTCGCAGTAGGCCGCTTACCTAGATCAGTGTAAGGCGTTCGTGACGCCACTCTAGAGAATCCACTCAATTTTTAACCATCCTTAGAAAGGAGGGGGGGGGGGTGATTTTTGCTCAACCGAAGTACCCTGCGCGTTGTATGCGTCACAAGCGATCGAACGCAGCAGAAATGAGATCAAAATGGGAATTTGGAATAAAATTGAAAGAAGACATCTTAACCCTCAGATTTATCCTTCGTATTTTATGGGTGCACAGAGAGATGTTTAGGGAACCTGTCAGGTTCGAACACCGCACCTCGGAATTTTAGCGCCGTACGCTGATCACTTCACTTTCATCTAAAACTGCTTCAGCCGGGAGTAGAAGGCTGCTACCATATTACAGTCGACATATGTCGCTGTTGACTTCTACGTTACAATGACGTCAGAAATCGAAAGAGATGAGAATTTTGTACCATAAATTTCCCCTCTCTGACATAATTATGACGCAGAAGTCATCAGTGACATATGTCAACTGTAATATGGTAGCACCCGAATTTGGGTGAAATGCTTGGAAGGAAGCTATGCTACTGTGGCGACGTTTACAAGACTTACTGTAACTTCAACGGAGAGTCAGCGCGAGCTTGAAGTTATAGAGCATGCACACTTGAACTATTTCTTTTTCAACCCTTTTCATCTATATTCCTATACACACTTTTTCTTTGTGCTTTCTTCTCTTAAACATGTGGATTGGTTTTATGTATATTGTACAAGTGCGGGAGTAGTTTTGTGTTGTAGATGTAAGATCTAGAATTCAGCTTCTTAAATTAAATACAATATATTTTTCATTTATTTTATGTGTATTAAATCTCTATTGTCCTTATGTTGCTTGAATAAATATTCGTATACTACTTTCCAAGAAATTTTCGTTTTTATATCGTACAGCCTCTCCATCCTATTTATGGAGGAGGAGACTGAGGAGTTATTTTGGTTTATTTTGTTAGTTTTGAAAAATAAATTTAAAAATTTAACTTTCCATGGACAAAAGGGTTTTGTATTCTTCCTGTTAACAGAAAAAATACTTTTGGAATTTAAAAATTTTTCTTATTGAATATGCACATTGAAATGCATTAGGGTGATTTCACGCCGCAGTGCACATCTCAACTTATGATGATTTTGTCTTTAATTTCAAACGAAAGGGCAGTTAATTATTTGCCTATTGGCTATCATAATCATTAAAATGAATGGGAAGGGCATTAAAGCCGTTCATGACGTTGCAGGAAATCGCTCTATATGTTACTATAAAAGGGTTTCATCTTAGTATAGCACAAAAAAGTTGATTTATAACTTGTTTAGCCCTTTATTATTGACTTTTGCATGATTGAAATTTCTTAATGAACGTCGTTTGATTTAATGGTGATATGCCAAAAAGAAGAGTACAAAGACTTTAAAGTATTTTTTTAAAAGTATTTTACTTTTCTCATTTACAGTAAGTAACCTGGAATAATATGTCCCAATACTATATAAGCAATTTGTCGCAATGTCACGAACTACTATAATGCCCTTCCTATTCATTTTCACTTGTACAACAGCCAATAGACAAATAATAAACTGCCCTTCCGTTTGAAACTAAAACCAGAATTGTCATAATTTGAGAATTTGCCTTACTACGTGAAATCGCCTTATTGTCAATTGGATTATTAGTTCCAAATTATTAGTCTCCTAATAATTTTATGAATATAATTTTATTGCACAAGTTTTAAGGATGTAATTTAATTGCATAAACATAACAAATCAATATGAAATATAAATAAACGATAATTATTAAATATTATACGCAATAAAAAAAAAAAAAAATCTAAATATTTGATTTTCTTAATTTTTTGGCTTTGAATTCTTTTAGAACACCTTGGAATTTTATGTTCTGTTAGACATCGTATTCAGTGGCCATAACAGCAAGCGAGTTTAGTCTTTCTTGTGTCATTGAAGATTGATGACAGTTTTTTTAGTACTTTTAACTTTAAAAACCTTCGTTCACCTATATATTTTTAATGCTGTTGTAATATTGGGAAACGTTGATTGCACCAAATTTTCGAAAATAAGTTTGTATAATCTCGATTCTGGTACCTTATTTTCATTTTTAAATCTTTTTGTAAGATGAAGTACTGTAAAATAAACATTTTTATTTGCGAATTCGAATTAATTATGTACAGTTTAATCTAATGTTGGTAGGCCCTTATAAAGAGAGGGGTACATAGACAATTGTCTATTCCGCTCAGTAGCGTAAGCCAAATTTTTTCAAGGGGGGTTCATAATTTTCATGGGGGGAGGGTTCATAATTCTAAAAAATAATAGCCCGCATAATTTCTAATCAAATTTTTATTTTTGCCATTTTGTCTGAGTTCAAGGAGGTTGTTTAAATCCCTAAACTCCCCTCTTGTGTACGCCCCTGATTCAGCCTAATCCGGCAGTGGTCCCAATCATCTAGGATGATGCTATAATACAATAAAAATTTTCATAAATATTTCATAAAAACAAACATACAGGGTGTTTAAAAAATGACCGGTATATTTGAAAAATCAATAAAAACTAAACGGACAGTGATAGAAATTCACAGTTTATTGCAATATGCTTAGGACAATAGTAAATTTTTCGGCAGGCAAACTTTAAAATTAATTACACTATTCCACAACAGAAAAATATAAACTACGATATATGTCTGTGGGGATTCTTACAGGCCCCTCCACACTATGGTCCACTGCAAGCCATCACCACCGTCTGGAGGGGCTTTGGCTTATCGTTATGGCGGCAGACGATAAAATAGCCTTGGCTGACGATGGTTTTGGAGGCTGTTTTTCTCCAATGATCAAAGGCAATCAGATGCGCAACTAAAGTGCGCAGTAGATCCTATGGACGAATCAATGCGCTCAGCTCATTTAGTGGCCCAGCGTGTGGATGCGACCCGTGAACCATCGTTCGAGGTCACCATCAGGAAGTGGTGAACAACGGCCATAATGTGGAGGCTACATAAAAGATCAGGTGAACAGCCACTATGCAGAAACAATTGAATAACTGGAACAGTACATCTGTTCTGCATGTGAAGCCATTTACACGGGTTTCTGATAATTTAGTTCTGAGAATACGCCATATTATTGCAGCGTATGGTGGATATCTGGAAAATATCGTAGTTTAGATTTTTCCAGATTGCAGCGTCATCTGTTGTGGAACATTGTAACTAATTTTGAAATTTTGTCTGCCTAAAAATATAATGATGTCCCAAGCATATTGCAATAAACTGTGTATTTCTATCATTGTTCATTTAGTTTTTATTGATTTTTCAAATATATCGGTCATTTTTGAAACACCTTGTACATAATATATCATCTCGCAGTAATTTGATAACTGATAGGGATTATTTATCCATTCTTAAATACGATTAGAACAATATATCCATTAAAAAGAATTTATTCGATTTCTTAAATCTGACATTAAAAATGCTACTCTTTTACTTCATAGAAACAATAAGAACTATTTTATACTAAGAACACTTTAAGCATAGTTTTACTTGCTACAAAATTTAAAAAATATTAACAAACTGAAAGAATATGAAGGCCTTTAGGCAGTTGAAATCTCGTCCAGGTCTTCTAATAATTTTATGAATATAATTTTATTACACAACAGTTTTAAGAATGCAATGTAATTTCTTAAAAATAACAAATTATTAACAAATATAAAATATAAATAAACGATAATTATTAAATATTATATACAATAAAAAATTAAAAAGAAATAAATATTTGGTTTTCTTAAATTTTTGACCTTGAATTCTTTTAGAATACCTTGGAATTGAGAGTAATGAGTAAGTTGAAAATCATACCGGCGCCATTTTCAATCCTAGAGTGTTGCCAGGTTTCTTTCGTCATATTTTTGTTCATTAATTCTTTAAGAAACCCGAAACATAATAACCTATAAGGCAATTTGTCTCAACGTCACAAACTACTATATTGCCCTTCCCATTCATTTTCATGTTTATAACAGCCAATAGACAAACGATAAACTGCCCTTCCGTTTGAAACTAAAGCCAGAATTGTCATAATTTGAGAATTTGCCTTACTGCGTGAAACAGCCTTATTTAAAGGTGGGTTTTATTTAACCGGTAAGGAATGAAAGGTAATATCTGGGACATATATAACTATTTGGACGGGATATTCGGACCACTATTTGTAAAGGTGAAATATAACTACAAGTACCATGTACAAACAAGTGCAAAGAGATGAAAACCAACTATATATAATTTCTTCTCTACTAAATTTCAGGAACAAAGTTTTAACGAATGAATTCAACATTGTTCGATCAAGAAATTTATCGTGATCGAAGCTTCAAAGAGCGAATTTAACGAAGTTTCTAAATACCCTTCCATCTTCAAGAACGAACGCACCAAAAATTTATGAAATATTGTTATTATTTTTAGGCACAGACGTGTCGTTTACGTAAGATAATAGGATAACTTAGACTATGAACAGCTACATCTTATCACACTTGACCGCAAACAGTCTGTCAAGATATTAAATCAAAACTTTTATTTTCAAGGAAAGACAAACTATGAATCGATAAAGACTGATGCTATCTGGCAGGGGAAAAAAGGGAAAAAATATCCATCAGTGCAAGCACTTGAGTTAAACACTTACTCAGCTAATACAAAACTGACGAAACATTTCCCTATACACTCAATGTGGCCTAATTCCCCCCCTCACTTTTTTCTTTACGCAAAGTAAAAGAAAGTATCGTAATCAATAAAATTTAATCTTTCAGGTTTCCTTATAACAACCCTTATAGTCCATCCAAGCTTCAGTGTAACTCCTTTAAGTACATACAAGGAAATTTTAATTCTGAAACTTAAAGTTTTTTTTCTGACCAATCCTGAACAGGTTTTGACTATTTTCAATTCAACGTTTAGACGTACGCGAGTATCTTGTGTAGCATGTATAATATATATATATATATATATATATATATATATATATATATATATATATATATATATATATATATATATATATATATATATATATATGTATATATATATGTATATATATATATATATGTATATATATATGTATATATGTATATATATATATATATATATATATATATGTATATATGTATATATATGTATATATATGTATATATATGTATATATATATATATATATATGTATATATATATATATATGTATGTATATATATATATATGTATGTATATATATATGTATATATATATATATATATATATATATATATATATATATATATGTACATATATATATATATGTATATATATATATGTACATATATATATATATATATATATATATATATATATATATATATATATATATATATATATATATATACATATATATATATATATATATATATATATATATGTACATATATATATGTATATATATATGTATATATATATATATATATATATATATATATATATATATATATATATATATATATATATATATATATATATATATATATATATATATACACACACAGTAGAATTTCGGTATAACGACCCCCTGTGGGACCATAATCAAATGGTCATTGTAACAAATTGAAAAAATAATAATAATAAAAAAAAGAGCAAAGAAATGATGTAACAGTACATATCTAGAGAACACTTCTATTTATTTGTATTTCCATTATTATTGAATTTTTGAAAAAAAAAAGTCTGATTGACGCCTGTTTCAAGTTCATTTGGGAGTATTTCATTATCACTGATTCCATATCCGTTCGATTTTGAAGGAAATCTTCAGAATTAAATTGTCCTTCAAAATATTAACGCAAGGCGTTGATTGCATTGAAGGCTTCTTTTTCATTCACTTTTCAAAAGCTTGGACGATTTCTCCTCCGTCTTCGGAATCTCCGATTTCTTCATTTCCGGTAATACGGGCAATAAAATCGTCCCCATTCAAATTTTCTATGCAGCACTCTAAAGTTTCGTCTACCGCAACAAACTCATCCCCTATATAATAATAGCCTAAGGTGTCTGTCGGCAAATTTTTGAGGCGGTTGTACCTGGAACGGATACAGGCATCCATATTGAATTTTTTATGAGTTAGGGTTAGCAAAATTCAAAGCGAGTTCAAAATCTAAGCCCCCCCCCTTTTTTAGCGTTTAATACTATTATTTCAAGCCTTATTCTCTCCCCGTTAAAAGCAGGCGATTAAATTTATCATTTTCGATACCATTCATACATACCACCAAATAATCACTGTCCCGTTTGGGTTTCGAAATCAGAAGTGTGATACTGAAGAATGTTCTCAATGGTGTTAATTAATTACTCAAAACAGACGTCCTTTTAATATAAAACACTTTTTATTATATTTACGTATGCGAGATCTTTAAATGCACAGAAAATGTCACATAGAAGAATTTATGGCGTAATTAATATTAACATATTAAAGCACAAAAGCAACTCAAGAGCTGTTTTTCTCGCATACGAAAGAACAGCCATGTTTTCATTAAACAAAATCGTTCGTTGCCACTCGCAACTTACAGAGAAAAAATAAAATAAAAAAGATAATATGTGGGTAGAACATCAATTTTAACAGACGATTTGACATTCTCCCACCTAAGTTAACTTTTATCTTAAAATTTAACTTACAACTAACTACACAACAATAACAATAACATAATAGTAACAGTTCACAAGTCTAGTCCCCTATATAATAATAGCCTAAGTTATCTGTCCGTCTATCCACGAATTTTTGAAGCGGTTGGACCTGGAATGGAAATAGGCTCCATATTGAATTCTTAATGAGTTAGGGTTAGCAAAATTTAAAGCGAGTAAAGTTTATTTTCTCCTTAACTATCGATCTGATTCTAAAATAAATTGGTATAAATAAGCTTCATATCACAGCAAAAATATTGAAATTCACTCCTTCCCCCCTTTTCGAGAGTTTAATGCGATTATTTCAAGCCCCATTTTCCCCCAATTAAGAGCAGGCGATTAAATTTATCAATTTATTATAGAATAAATAGATGAAAAAAAAACATTTTTCTATCATTATGACGTCATTCCTTTAACCATCTCATTTAATCATTTCTTATTTTAAATTATTTAAATATCGTCTGCATTATTTTCACACGTTTTATCACTGAACTTATATATTACGTAATTAATTTTCTTTTATATTTCTCTTAAATAATAGATTAGGTACGTATGTGATAATTTAAAATTCAATCAACGATTATTTTTTGCTGCAAGATAATTCTCAGCCAAAAAAAACCCATTTTTTTTTACCTGCCTCATAGGGTAGTTTACAATTCTGGAAAATTAAAAATTTTACTGCTCCCGTCATATGACGGGCTATATGCTAGTCAAAAGATAATTGAAGATTTAGTTCTCCCCTATTCGTCCCACCCCTCCTCTCTTTTAAGCCAACACAAAGAGTACAGGTTTCTTGAAGTTACACTACAGTACAATAATTTTAAAATAGCCCACTTGCTCATGAGTTCTGCGGACTAAAATTGTACGGACATAAAGAGCACTAATAAACTAAAAGTATTTTTCATAATTTTTTAAGGATATCAAGGAAAGGAATTTTGACTTACTACAGTAATACATTGAATGCATATATGTATTTCAGGATTTTCTTTATTATTAGTACTGCACTATTGGTTAGAAAATGTAAAAGAATGTTATGAACGTTAACAAATATTTTATATATTCTTAGTATACATATTCTTTGACCAGTACTTATAACCTGTACTGGCGTTCTTAGAACCAGTTTTGAGGAAGTTTAACTCCAAACTTATAAAACCAGAAAGTTCAGAGAGTATAGCGAAAACTGATAGGAAATCATGTGACGACATATATACATATATATACATATACATATATATATATACATACATATATATATATATATATATATATATATATACATACATATATATATATATATATATATATATATATACATATACATATATATATATACATATATATACATATACATATATATACATATATATACATATACATATATATATACATATATATACATATACATATATATATATACATATATATATACATATACATATGCATATATATGCGGATAGAGTTCCAATTTAAAATTAAGGAGTTTTTAAGGACCTTTGATAAAAATTAAGTAGTTTTAAGGGCCCTTAAAAATGAAAGTTAAAATTAAGAAGTTCTTAAGGACTGTTAAGGACAGTGGGAACCCAGCAGAATTGTCATAATTTGAGAATTTACCCTACTGCGTGAAATCGCCTTATTGCGGCTCGTGAAAAATTTCAAATTTTGAAAAATGGCTCAGGCTAAAAAGGAGCTTGGCCGCTCCTGTTCTAGGATAAAAACAAAATGGCC
>CM063499.1:57350032-57362532 GCA_032207245.1 Pardosa pseudoannulata
ATACGGCTATAACCAGGGTTGGAAAAAAATCATGATTTGTTTTAAAAAATCAAAAAAATCAGATTTATTTGATTTAAATCAGATTTTTTTGATTTAAATCGGATTTTTTTGATTTTTTTCTGAATACTAATTAACTGTTGTTTTTATGTTTTTTGCAATATACATAGAATAGTTTGTTATAAGAAGTCACATCTTATCTATCTAGTATATTCTGCACACTGATTACCTAAACTTAAATATATAAATTTTAAACTAAATACATTCTATTATTTTGTCATTGGATAGTGCAAACTCAATAAGATGTCAATTAAAAGAACAAATTAAATATTCTTTTAATGCAAACTATTTATTTAAAAAAATAAATCACAATTATTTTAATATTTTTTTAAGCACTGAATTATGGATTTAATTGTTTCAATAAAAACACTAGCTTTGATGATTTATCCACTCCTCATTGGTTACGAAGGCTAGAATGAACGATACCAAAAGAAGGAAACTGTCTTTCCATTCCAGCAGACGAAGCCACGGCTATTGTTATTTGGTAGACAAACTGGATTTCAGTTCTCTTTACCTCCCATTACATAAAATAAATTCAACCAGTCGTGATCAATCATTGTACTACCCCGGCTACATATTTTCTGATAACAACCCCTAAATTCTTGGAAAGCACATGCTATCTATTGACACTTATTTACTTATTGGTATTACTGTGCTGACTGATTCTCAGTTCTCCTGTCTTTGGAATATAGGTTTTAAAAGAAGTGAAAAAAAAAATGATTTAAATCAATGATTTTTTAAAAAAAATCAACTGATTTAAATCATGCCAACCCTGGCTAAAACTGACATGAAGTGAAGAAAACTGATAGCATCAATGGAGAAATTGATTGCATTCTAATTTAAAAATTAAGGAGTTTTTAAGGACCTTATGAAAAAAAAATTAAGTAGTTTTAAGAGCCCTTAAAAATGAAAGCAAAAATTAAGGAGTTCTTAAGGACTTTTAAGGACCGTGGGAACCGTGTTTAAATACTAGTTTAAAAATATCAAAATATCGATTCTACTAAAATTTGTGTTACGCCATGTTTTTGGAATTCTTGATTTTGAAAGAAATTTCTGTGGAAACGTCCTGAAAAATAGGTCTTTAAACAGATATAAAACCTGCTGTTTGTTCAGGATGATCGTTTCGGTAAGGAGGGAGTCATGATTTAAGCTGAATTGACATGACTTAGAAAATAATCAGCGCCCTTACTGAATATATTAATTTTCAGAAGAATTTACCGAATAATTTTATTACGTAATAATAGTTCATGGCTTTAAGAAAGACCTCAATAAAATAAGCTATGAAGAGCCCATTTTCAGAACATATGTAAACTTAAGTTGTTTTCTCACTGACATGTTGATTTCCTTTTGCTTCTTGGATATGTATCGATTTACATTGTGTCATATAATTATACAGTGATATTGTTATGTTGATTTCCATTTGCTATGCTGATATACATCAGTTTATATTATCTCTCGTAATTATACATGGCGAAGTTATGTTGATTTCCCTTTGTAACTCGGATGTGCAGTAATTTACATTGTGTCATATAATTATGCAGAGGCAAAATTATGTTGATTTCCTTTTGTTAGTAGGATATATATCAATTTACAATGTGTCATATAATTATGTATTGGCGTAGTTATGTTGATATCACTTTGCAACTCGATATGTGTCAGTTTACACTGTGTCACATAATTATGCATTGTATCACATAATACACATAATAGCAAAGATATGTGTATTATGTGAATTATGTGATTTATGTATATTTACATAATACACATAAATCACAGAATTCACATAATACACATAAATCTCATAATTCACAATACACATATCTTTGCTACTCGGATATGTGTCAGCCTACATTGTATCACATAATTATTCTTTGTACATAATATATCACATTATTGCATTGGCATAGTTATATTGATTTCACTTTGTTACTCGGATATGTGTCAGTTTACACTGTATCACATAATTATGCATTGTATCACATAATACACATAATAGCAAATATATATGTATTATGTGAATTATATGATTTATGTATATTCACGTAATACACATAAATCACATAATTTACATAATACACATAAATCTCATAATTCACAATACACATATCTTTGCTACTCGGATATGTGTCAGCTTACATTGTATCACATAATTATGCATTGGCGTAGTTATATTGATTTCACTTTGCTACTCGGATATGTGTCAGTTTACACTGTATCACATAATTATGCATTGTATCCTATAATACACATAATAGCAAATATATATGTATTATGTGAATTATATGATTTATATATATTCACGTAATACACATAAATCACATAATTCACAATAAACATATCTTTGCTACTCGGATATGTGTCAGCTTACATTGTATCACATAATTATGTATTGTATCTCATAATGCACACAATATCCCATTGTATCACATAATTATGCATCGGCGTAGTTATATTGATTTCACTTTGCTACTCGGATATGTGTCAGTTTACACTGTATCACATAATTATGCATTGTATCACATAATACACATAATATCAAATATATGTGTATTATGTGAATTATGTGATTTATGTATATTCACATAATACACATAAATCAAATAATTCACACAATACACACATCTTTGTTACTCGGATATGTGTCAGCTTACATTGTATCACATAATACACATAATATCCCGTTGTATCACATTATGCATTGGCGTAGTTATATTGATTTCACTTTGCTATTCGGATATGTGTCAGTTTATTATATATCACATAATTATGCATTGTATCACATAATATATATAATAGTAAAGATATGTGCATTATGTGAATTATGTGATTTATGTATATTCACATAATACACATATCTTTTCTACTCGGATATGAGTCAGCTTACATTGTATCACATAATTAAGCAATGGCATAGTTATACTGATTTCCCTTTGCTACTCGGATATGTATCAATTTACATCGTGTCAAATAATTATGCAGTGGGGTAGTTATGTTGATCTCCCCTTGCTACTCCGATAAGCTTCAATTTACATTGTGTCATACAGTTATTTAGTGGCTTAGTGTATGATTTTTATTTTCTCTATGATTATGAATCAGTTCCAACGTTTTCTTTGCAAGTATAATGACTTGATATCAATAAAGCATCATACTCGTTTTTAAACTAAGACATATTATTCGTACCTAAAATATCTTATGTGGACATTGCATGACTTACTTGTACCCCTAATATATTATATACTAGCTGAAATACCCGGTGTTGCCCGAGTAAAGTCGGTTATTTTGATTGTAGGCAAATAATGTAAAATTTTACTTAAATCTGATAAAATTTAACACTAGATTTAAGGATGTTGATCATGTACCTATTTTTACTGAAGTGAGCCATTTTGACTCATACAAGAAAATAGAAGTTTTTTCCGAAGAAAATAGTTGCAAATTAATTTAAATGAAATGTTTATTATAAAAAAATTCACGGAAAACATTTTTTACGTATAAAATCTGTTTTTGAAACACATTTTTCGCAAACATTTCTATTACATTTAGCACAATGGTTTCTACATCTGTTTCTTTTGCATGATTGTTGAACTTGACAATTCTTCCGTGCGTCAGTATCATGAACTTTAGTTGTTCAGTTAAATATCAATATATCGAAAATTATTTAATTTTTTAACTAACTTTTCGTATTTTGTATTGAAATATATAAACAAATATATAAATAGAAATATATAAATAACAACCATAAGATTTTTGTAAACAAAAAATATATTTTTTAGTGGATAAATTTATAATAGTATCGTAAATATGAAAAATCAAATAGAAATAGTAGTATATAGTTTTAATTTTTTTGAATTATATAATATCTAAACATTTTTACATTATTAAAAAATGAAAAGAGCAATAATAAAACCAGGGTTGGCTTCATTTGCCCAACCCGAAAAAACCCAAGTGAGTTTTTTCAAAATTGGGTTCTCAAAATCTTTATTTAAAATTCCCCATATTTAACTAATAATAAATATATTGAATTAAATCTATAATATATATTACATATTTCATCTTTGACAATGATCCTAGAATTTATTTAATTTGAGGGGGTCTAAACTGCTAGAAAAAACAAATACTTAAAAACATTTCAGCGAAAAATAGTTATCTGTATAACAAATACAATAAAATCTAAACTAAACAAAGTTAATAAGAATGTATGATGAAGAAAAAAAAAGAATATGGAAGTATTACATGTGATAAAATTAATTGAAAAATAGACAAGAAAAATTGGGAAAAACTTGGGACAAGAAACTGAAAATAAATAAACATGGGGATAATATATATAATTAATTCTGGTACTTATCATATATAACTTACAAAGTAACTAAAAAAATATCTAAATTCTTTAAAACAATACTGTTAATAAATATAGAGCAATAATTTAATAAATTTTATTGAAAAGAAAAAACTTCAAATGCAACTATTTCAAAGCCAACTTTTAGTATAAAACAATCGCCATTCAAAACTAGTTTTTTGATGTTAAAACAATTTTATAATATGAAAAAAATTTATTTTAAGATTTCAAAATTTCCTTTAATTTAGACAAAAATTTCTTCTGCATAATTTAAAATTGATTTTTAAATTTTTCAATTTTAAAAAGTTATTAACATTTTAAATTTATTTTAATCATACAATTAATTATATATCCTGTCCTCTTACATAACAAAAAAACCTGAATAGTTTTCAAATCCCCAAAAAAGCCTCTAAAACCCATTAAAGTATAGTAAAAACCCTGATAAAACCCGAAAAAAGCCCAAAAACCCTGACAAAACCTCAAAAACCCTGAAAAAACCCACTGGGTTGGGTTTTTTCCTGAAAAAACCCGGGTTTTTGCCAACCCTGTTTAAATCAGTTGATTTTTTTTTTAAATTCATTGATTTAAATAATTTTTTTTTCACTTCTCTTAAAACCTATATTCCAAAGACAGGAGAATTGGGAGTCAGTCATCACAGAAATACTAATAAGTAAATAAGTGTAAATATATAGCATGTGTTTTCCAAGAATTTAGGGGTTGTTATCAGAAAGTATGTAGTAGGGGTAGGTACAAAGACTAGTTATGACTAGTGGAATTCATTTTATGTAATGGGATATAAACAGAGTATTACAGAACTTGAAATCCAGTTTATCTACCAAATAACAACAGCAGTGGCATCATCTGCTAGAATAGAAAGACAGTTTTCTTCTTTTGGTTTTGTTCATTTTAGCCTTCGTAACAAATTAGGAGTGGATAAAGCATCGAAAGTGTTTTTATTGAAACAGTTATATCCATAATTCATTGCTTAAAAAATATTGAAATAATTGTGATTTTTTGTTTTTTTTAATAAATAGTTTGTATTAACAGAATATTTAATTTGTTCTTTAAATTTATATCTCATTTAGTTTGCACTATCCAATTACAAAATAATGGAATGAATTTAGATTAAAGTTTATATATTTAGTTTTAGGTAATCAGTGTGCAGAATATACTAGATAGATAAGATGTTACTTCTTATAACAAACTATTCTATGTATACTGCAAAAAACATAAAATCAACAATTAAAATTAATATTCAGAAAAAAAATTTAATAAAAATCTGATTTAAATCGAAAAAAATTTGACTTAAATCAAATAAATCTGATTTTTTTTTAAAAAATCGTGATTTTTTTCCAACTCTGCATAAAACTAATAATGTTTTATAGTGTGGTAACGTTGAAAGCATTTTCCTGTATGAAGAGGTAAAACCCTTACTAGTACGTGACCCGCGCTCAAGTATCAATCGTCAGAAAACGTACTAGTACGTGTCCCGCGTACAATGTGTTAAAATAAAAGCTAAAAAGGAAATTCCCAGACGCCAAGCCTACTGATTTCGTTGCTACTGTTTGTATTTTAACACCCCTTTTAGCGTATCGCTTTTATCTCCCATTTTATTTACCTATTCAGCGTTTTGTTGAAATACCGGAAAACACACATGGTTTTGCATTTCTAATCGTATTGCCCGTACCTTATCACTGACTATCAGCTGACGTGCAATACTCCCTTGTTGAAACAGTGTTTTTTATCGAATGTTTAAAAAACATATCGATGCTTCTGCCTTTCTCAGGGTGGTATTTCGGCATTTTATTTAGGGGCACGAGATTTGTATGCATGAAAATCGATATTAGAAAATAAATAGTTTTTTCCCCAATAAAGCTTCTTATGGGATAACCTTCTGGGTTCAAAGTTTAATTCTAGAAAACCAAATTTCTGCTATACAAATCTCCTTAGTAAGCCTATTGTTTATCTCGATCTATTTAGTTTTGTTTTTTGGCAATTTATAGCACTTTAAAAAGGATAAACATTCACGTTTTAAACTGTCAAACCATTTACTGAAGTTTCAAACTCCTGTTGTTAAAATTTGGAAGAAGAGAAAATTTTTCAATGATATCATCCTAATGCAGAGGTGTATCACTTTCTACTGTTGAAACAACTAAACTTGGATGTCTTTCCTTGAAAGTACTACAAAGATAATTTTTCGACCTTCTTAGGCAAGAAAAAGATGTTCTTAACTGGCTGAACTGATTGGTAGATTCAAAATGAGTTTAAATAATAATGTTATTATAGGGAGAGCATTTTTCGAATTTTACTTCCTAAATTAATTCAAGGGACTACCAAAATTGGAATGATCTATGTCTACATTTTTCACAATCGAATGAAGATGAACCAATTCATTTAATAACTTATTATTCTTGAAGTTATACACTGTTACAAACGTCTAAAACATTTTTGGTCTTTTTCTGGATATCTGATCAAGACAAAACTGAATTCATGGGGATAAAAGCAGATAAATCATTCACCTTAAATCTTTTTTTTAATTTGAATCGATACGGAATCTATAATTTCATACAGAATATTCATTCTATGATACGACTGAATGTCATCATTTGGATTTACTTCACCATCTTCAATTAATTTATAATTCATCACATTTTTGCTTTAAGTCGAATAAGATTCATAAAACTTTTTTTCTGAAGTAAATTTACAAAAATAACTCTTGGTTTTTTTCTGGATATCTGATCAAAAAAAAAATCAGGGGATAAAGCAGATAAATCGATTAAATCTTTTCTTAATTTGAATCTACGAAAATATAATTTATACAGAATATTCATTCTATGATACATTGTCATCATTTGGATTTACTTCATCATTTAATTAATTAGAATCATCAACACCTTAGTTTTAGCCCAATAAGATTTTGTTTATATTTCTAACTCTTCACTGGATTAAAAAATTCATCAGTGAAAATAATTTTAAAAATTTGACAATCTTAAAAAAAGCAGAGAATTTAAAGCAGGATTGGCTTGATTTAAATCAGTTGGTAAATCATTGATTTAAATAATTTTTTTCGCTTCTTTTAAAACCTATATTCCAAAGACAGGAGAATTGGGAATCAGTCATCACCCCTAATTAAATTTGTCAGCTAGGCATGTAGAATTATAATTTTTAGATTCTCTGAGGCGTAAACTGTCAGTGGTCAATTAGGTTAGGGGTTGAAAAAGGGGAAAACAAAAGGACGCGGGAATTTTTAAGCAGATAACTGAAAATTTTCTCAGAGTGTCTTTGGGTTTTTATTTTGACCAATGCAACAATTCAGTTTAAATAACATACAAATGATAAACATCCATAAATATTTGAAATAAAAATTTCGTCTTTCATCTCCTATATAATAATAGCCTAAGTTGTCTGTTCGCGAATTTATGAAGCGGTTGTACCTGGAATGGATACAGGCATCCATATTGTATTTTTTATGAGTTAGGGTTAGCAAAATTCAAAGCGAGTTCAAAATCCACCCCATTTTCCTTTCGAGCGTTTAATGCTATTATTTCAAGCTTTATTATCCATCTTATTCTATACTAAATTCATTCTTGATGGGATGGCGAGGACGAAGCTTCATATTTAAACTGGACTGTACTCGACCCTCATATACTCTAATTAGTTCCCACACCATGTGTAGGCGTGGTAGAGTGTTTGCTCATTTATTCGTCGTACTTCTCGGGTTGACGGTTCTGTTTTCGACGCAGTCAAATTTTTGTAATGTCTAATTAATTTAAAATTTTTTGCTTTTTCTTTTAAATTCTTATTCCTAAAGTTGTTTTATTATTTTTAAAATAAATTTTTACTATTTTTTCAACTTTTTGTGATTTTTATGATTTTTATTTTATTAAATTTACGTATTTTTGTACAGATGTCCCTGGCCTCATAAACATTTCATGTTTTGTATCCTTAAACTTTCTTCTCGTTATGTAATAATAGCCTAAGTTATTTGTCCGTCTGTCCTCGAATTTATGAAGCGGTTGGACCTGGAATGGATAGAGGCATCCATATTGGATTTTTGATGAGTTAGGGTTAGCAAAATTCAAAGAGAGTTAAGTTTATCTTCTCCTAAACTACACATCAAATTCTAAAATAAATTGGTATGAATAAACTTCGTATCACAGCAAAAAATACTGTCATCTTTAAAACGTTCGAAACACACTCCATCCTCCTTTTCGAGGGCTTAATATATAAAATAGGCAAAAATAAAAAAAAATTTAGCATTATGACGTCATTCCTTTAATTCTCTCATTTAATCATTTCTCATTTTAAATTATTTAAATATTGTCTGCATTACTTTCATACGTTTTGTCACTAAACTTAGATATTACGTAAATAATTTTCTTTTATATTTGGCTTAAATAAATAGATTATATACATATGTGATAATTTTAATCGATTATTTTTGTTGAAAGATAATTCTCAGCCAAAAAACAAATCATTTTTTTTTACCTGCCTCATAGGGTACTTTAAAATTCTGGAAAATTAAAAATTTTACTGATCCCGTCATATGACGGGCAATATGCTAGTTTCAAATAATTTTGTTGCTGTTCTAGGTGCTGATTACGAAGTGCCTCATGATACAACCATGACAGTAAGGATAGGAGACATTACAAAAGTACAAATGTAGAGGCATGGCCGAATTAAACCCCTTAGGGTCTTTAACCCCTTAAAGTGCACGATCTAGTTAACTCGAGTGGGCTAAACTGGCCAAACTGTGTACACTCGATATAATTCGAGCGGCGTTGTACTTTTGTAGATATTGACCCATGTGTTGTGCTAAAAGAGATAGCAAATGAAAAAGGAAAAGAAAAGAGAGTCGTTACATGTGTAATAGTTGCAATGTTGGGCTATGTGCTGCACCTTGTTTCGAAATATATCGCACAAAAGAAAATTTTGATTAATTTTATAAATACTAGTATTGTTATTATTTATGTTTTAAAAGTATAAATAAGTATTTTTACTGATAATAATGTTTTGTTCTGAAATCAGATTTCAAAAAGAAAGATAAAAAAAAGTCGATATTACAATATTCGACTATTTTCTGCAATGTTATCAAAATCCAAAATTGCAATAAAAATTTTGATTATTTTTGTATTTTTGTAATTTTTTTGGCAAGACAACGTTCTAAATTGTGTTTTTTACATTAAAAAATTGATTTTTTTTGGCCGGCCTTTTTTAAAAAAAACTGTGCATTTAACAGGGTTGGCAAAAACCCGGGTTTTTTTCAGAAAAAACCCAACCCAGTGGGTTTTTTCGGGTTTTATCAGGGTTTTTGGGGTTTTTTTTTTCGGTTTTATCAGGGTTCTTTGGGTTTTTTTCGGGTTTTATCAGGGTTTTTTTCGGGGTTTTGTCTCTATAATTTATATGTAAGAGGACAGGATATATAATTGCTTGATCAAAATAAATTTAAAATGTTAGTCACTTTTTAAAGTTATAAATTAAAAAAATCAATTTTAAGTTATGCAGAAGAAATTTTTGCTTTAATTAAAAGAAATTTTGAAATTTTAAAATAAATTATTTTTTACATATTCTAAAATTTTTCTAACAAATAAAATATCTTAAAATTTAAATGAGATTTTCAGTTACTATTATGTTTTTTACATCTTGATTTTTAAATGTGAGTAAGGAAACATATATATAATGGATAGTCAATCTTTTATCAACAATCAATAAAGAATATCTTGTCATTTTACCCCTAAGCATGGGATATTCCTATGCATAAATTAATTTGTCATAGATCAGTATTTATTTAATAATCACATTTATTATACTTGTATCTATATAAGAGGGAAAACTTAAAAACAATTTCATAAAAGTATTTATTTTTTATTTAGAATTTTACATACTAATTTAATTTTATATCACTAAATCGTATTAAAATACCCTTGTTTCAAGATAACAGTTAATTGGTCAATTGTTTGTATAAACAAGTTTTTCCCTTATATCATAACAGCTGATAAAGAAACTTATATCACTGACTGGATAACATTTAGAATAAGTTGTATACAATATAGAAAGTTCTAATTTGTTTATGTTCTTGTAAATATACTCAAGCCCTCTGGGTTATTGTTTTTTAGCAATATTATTTCTTTTTAATATTGGCTGAAAGACGTCAGTTTTCATCATCTTTGCAGAAATACTGGTTGTTTTGATTTTTAATTGTTTCTATAATCTTTTTATTGTATTTGTTATACAAATAACTATTTTTCTCTGAAATTTTTTTAAGTTTTTGTTTTTTTTTTTTCTAGCAGTTTAGACCTTCTCAAATTAAAAAAAAAAATTCTACTCTCATTGTCAAAGATGAAATATGTAATATATATTATAGATTTAACTCAATATTTCTACTATTAGTTAAATATGTGGAATTTTAAATAATGATTTTGAAAAAACCCAATTTTGAAAAAACCCACTTGGGTTTTTTCAAGTGGGTTTTTTTGAAAAAACCCACCCGGGTTTTTTCGGGTTGGGCAAATTAAGCCAACCTGGCATTAAAGGATTACACGTGTTCTTACCAACCCCCTCTCTTTCCGAGATGTTGATCACAAAATGGTCTATAACAATAGATAAAAGTATGTGAAATTAAGTAAATACTATGCCATAATTTCAATATAAGAATAGTATCAACATAACCAAATACAGGTCTTGGATATTTGTCTTATTTTTCTATGCAATGATATCTATGCCACACTTCAATTAAAACAAATATTTCGTGAAATTTAAAGTAATAAAAAAAATTGGGCATTATTTACCAGTGCCAGTTAGGACGAAGAAAAATATACCTTAACTTAATATAAGAATAGTTTCAACATTACCAAATACAGGACTTAGATATTTGTCTTTTTTATCTATGCGATGATATCTATGCTATACTTTAATTAAAACAAATATTCCGTTAAATTTAAAGTAATAAAAAAATCTGAACATTTACCGATGCCAGTTAGCATGAAGAAAAATATGCCTTAACTTCAATATAAGAATATTATAAACATTACGAAATACAGGCCTTAGATATTTGCCTTATTTGTCTATACTATGATATCTATGCTACAATTCAATTAAAACAAATATTCCGTTAAATTTAAAGTAATAAAAAAAAATTGAACATTATTTACCAATGCCAGTTAGCACAAAGAAAAATATGCCATAACTTCAACATAAGAATAATATCAATATTACCAAATACAGGCCTTAGATATTTGTCTATTATATGATATCTATGCTACATTTCAATTAAACAAATATTCCATGAAATTTAATAAAAAAAATTGAACTTTATTTATCAATGCCAGTTAGCACGAAGAAAAATATCTCTTGACTTCAATATAAGAATAATATCAATATTACCAAATACAGGCCTTAGATATTTGTCTATGCGATGATACCTACGCTACACTTCCATTAAAACAAATATTCCATGAAATTTAAAGTAATAAAAAAATTGAACTCTTACCAATATCAGATGACACGAAGAAAAATATGCCTTAATTTCAATATAAGAATAGTATTAACATTACCAAATACAGGCCTTAGATATTTGTCTATGCTATGATATCTATGCTACATTTCAATTAAAACAAATATTCCGTGAAATTTAAAGCAATAAAAAAAAGTTGAACATTTACCAATGCCAGTTAGCATGAAGAAAAGTATGCCTTAACTTCAATATAAGAATAGTATCAACATTACCAAATACAGGCCTTAGATATTTGTCTATGCGATGTGATATCTATGCTACATTTCAATTAAAATAAATATTCCGTGAAATTTAAAGTAAAAAAATTGAACATTTACCAATGCCAGTTAACACGAAGAAAAATATTCCTTAACTTCAATATAATTATAGTAACAACATTACCAAATACAGGCCTCAGATATTTGTCTATTATATGATATCTATGCTACATTTCAATTAAACAAATATTCCATGAAATTTAATAAAAAAAATTGAACTTTATTTATCAATGCCAGTTAGCACGAAGAAAAATATCTCTTGACTTCAATATAAGAATAGTATGAACATTACCAAATACAGGCCTTATTTATATTTTATATTTAGATATTTGTCTTATTT
>CM063499.1:57370032-57375032 GCA_032207245.1 Pardosa pseudoannulata
AGATTAGGTACATACGTGATAGTTTTAAATTGAATCATCGATTATTTTTGGTTGCAATAAAACTTTTACCAGCGGTATATAAATTCTTTTCATATAAGTCTAGGAGTCTATTTCACGGACTAATAAATATCTAACTTTTAATTTATATATATTTGGAAATTAAGAAGTTTGTTCTTTTGTGTGTTTGTTTATTATACATAACCACACGGTTTGACTAAGTGAATTCAATGTGATTCTAAACTGCATTACAGGATCGGGAGACTCTAGAGGAGGATGACGATAAATAAATCATTGAGAGTGAAGCAGATAGTTCTCAGCCAAAAAAAAAACCATTTTTTACTTGCCTCATTAGGTACTTAATAGTTCTGGAATATTAAAAATTTTACTAATCCCGTCATATGATGGGCTATATGCTAGTATATAAATAACAACCACAAGATTTTTGTAAACAAAAAATATATTTTTTTTATAGATAAATTTATAATAGTATCGTAAATATGAAAGATCAAATAGAAATAGCAGTAGATAGTTTTAATTTTTCGTGTTATGTTATATATAAACATTTTTACATTATAAAAAAATGAAAAGAGCAATCATTAAACTAATAATGTTTTACAGTGTGGTAACGTTCAAAGCATTTTCCTCTATGAAGAGGTACACGGCAAACCCCGTACTGTACGTGACAGGTGCTAAAGTATCAACCGTCAGAAAACGTACTAGTACGTGTCCCGCATACAATGTGTTAAAAATTTAGGAAAATATTAGGCATACTACATTGCACTGTTCCCGGACAAGGAAGTAAAATTTGAAAGCTTGATGAGAACAAGTCGAAGTTTTTATTGTAAGATTTTGTAGCAGACAGACAACGAAGCAGGATAAATAAAATGTCTTAAAATTGGTGTCATTGATATTTAATAACACAGTTATTGTTAGTAGCAGATATCCTCTTACCAATGGCTGCTGCAACTATAGATCCCATTCATGGAAAATTGCGCAACTAATCAAAGTGGATTCAAACATAGTCCTTATAGGTATATCAATTGAAATTTGAATTCCTAAATTTTTCTAGATCACAATACCCCTTTTATCTCATAAAAGTTTATATTCCAGTTTTTTCTTCGTGTAAATTTATTATTCGCAAATCTAATAGAATTTTAATTAGTACTCTTTACCCCCCGAAAAATTTATAGAAAGTAAAGGGAAATGTGGGCTAAGATAAGTCTGGCCACGTTGGTATAAGAGAAAAAAATATTCTGCTCTGTAACTTAAAATGAAGAAATTATTATACTTGTAAAAATATTATAACCAACATATTTTAAAATGTAGTCTTATGTGTGTTACCACACCAAATCAAATCCACAATAATATATTTGGTAATGCTGCTTAAAATGAAGAAAAAATAACTATGCTTGTAAAAATATTATAACCAACATATTTTAAAATGTAGTCTTTCGTGTGTTACCACACCAAATCAAATCCACAATAATATATTTGGTAATGCTGCTTAAAATGAAGAAAAAATGACTATGCTTGTAAAAATATTATAACCAACATATTTTAAAATGTAGTTTTACTTATGTTACCACACCAAATCAAATCCACAATAATATATTTGGTAATGCTGCTTAAAATGAAGAAAAAATGACTATGCTTGTAAAAATATTATAACCAACATATTTTAAAATGTAGTCTTATGTGTGTTATTGCTAAATCGAATCTCCAATAATATATTTGGTAATGCTGCTTAAAATAAAGAAGAAATTATTATGCTGTAAAAATTTTATAATCAGTAACATAGAGTGAAATACGTTTAACTCGAAAACACTTAAATATCGGAGAAAAATCGGTTAACACGAAATAAAACAACGGTCTTGACAAACTATTACGCATTTTCATGCTTTTTCTTCTCTTAACATAAAAAAAAAACAGCAGCAAGTTGCATGTGCAAATTTCTGTATTATTGAACTATTCTACTGTATCGTCAAAAATTCGTTGCATTAGATGACGACACTGTTGTACAGCTCCAATTATGATAGATAAAGACTTTTGGAGTTTGTTCAAAGCTCAAAAATTATAATGAATAATGCAGCTACTGTGCCTACGTCATCCAAAATGAGGAACATCATGAAAAGTATACGCAATTATTTAGACCCACATTCCAATCGTGAAATGAATAACAAAATGGACGACATTTATTGATAATTTGATACTAAAAAATACATTGTTAAGAAAAATATCAGATTATTTTCCCAACACTCAATAAATGTTTAGTTTCTTAAAAAACTTGAGAATGTTGCATTAAATTTCATTAAGTTCTTATAAATGTTTTTACTTCATTGATTTTTATTAAATACATGTGTTTAATGTAGAGTATAGTCCAAGAAGACAAGCGTAGAATATCCAGGAATTAAAAGCGTACGAGTTTCTGGTCTTTTTAAACGTTTTATTGAAACAATAGCAATTAAATTGATCATAGACCAGAATCAAAATTAAATCGAATATCAATTGAGCACATGCAGCTCGAACACCTAGAATGCAAAACATGCTTGGTCTCTAACTGCGACTTCTGCTTTTAACAGGTCGTGTCACGTGATCTCGCTATGAGCGACAGCCAAAGTCAAGCCCGCAATAAGACCGCACACAATCCTCAACATTAATGACGGTAGAACATGGATATATGCATATCTATGTAAATAAAAGGCAATCTAATAAACTTAATTTTGTTGAATGTATGTTTTTTTTTTAATATCCTTTAACACGAAAAAAAAATTATTTCAATCCCATCTGTTTAGTGTTGTCAAGACCTCCCTTTGTTCAGAACACGAAAGACCGAAATCAGCTGATTTGAAGCCCTCTTATTTCGACCCAGCTACAATAGCCCGGCGTCGCCGTGTCTGGGATGCAGTTCGGTTGAATAGGCGTCACGCCCCTATCGGTTGCGGTAATATCCTTGGAGGATTGCCTGGAGAAGCCGGAATCAAGCTAGCGAATGATTCGACTAAAAAAACTAGCTGTAACCTTAGCTGAGGTTCCCATAACTGAAATCAAACTCCAGAAAAAAAAAAAAAATTCTACGCTTGGCGGGACGTAACGACCCATATAAAAAATCAGAGTTTTGCGACTCGGGGTTTTTCACATTTTTTTTTTACGTAGGTGCTTTGACCTGTGAAGGCTCCGCGACTTTTCCAGCAGTATAGTGATTACATTCTGGAGACTCGTAAAGTCCGCTGAGATAAAGAACGGCATTCACACCGAAAAGAAGGTGATTTCCCTGGAAATTCTATTTTGTGAGATTATTTAATCTTTTTACTGACTGTGATTATGTAATTTCCAATAATTCTACATTTCTACTGTGAGAATTAGAATCCCTGTATCATATTTACTCCAGAAAATATAAAGGTGATTTCCAATAATTCTATTGGGAATGTGGTCCTTCTACATGCTACTTCATTTACTCCAGAAAATATAAAGGTGATTTCCAATAATTCTATTGTGACTGTGGTCCATCTACACGCTACTTCATTTACTCCAGAAAATATAAAGGTGATTTCCAATAATTCTATTGTGACTGTGGTCCATCTACACGCTACTTCATTTACTCCAGAAAATATAAAGGTGATTTCCAATAATTCTATTGTGACTGTGGTCCATCTACACGCTACTTCATTTACTCCAGAAAATATAAAGGTGATTTCCAATAATTCTATTGTGACTGTGGTCCTTCTATACGCTACTTCATTTACTGCAGAAAATATAAAGGTGATTTCCAATAATTCTATTGTGACTGCGGTCATTCTACACGCTACTTCATTTACTCCAGAAAATATAAAGGTGATTTCCAATAATTCTATTGTGACTGTGGTCCATCTACACGCTACTTCATTTACTCCAGAAAATATAAAGGTGATTTCCAATAATTCTATTGTGACTGTGGTCCTTCTACACGCTACTTCTCACTCAAGAACATTGAAGTCGACACAGTGTTAAACGATTTTCGCTGCATTTTAAAATGTAGTCTTATGCGTCTTACTTCACTCACTCAAATCTCCAGTAGTAGATCAGTAATGACGGCCTAATTTTGAATCAAATCTTTAAATGAAATAATGAACAGCTAAAAGAGATTCAGCGTAACACTCCCTACATAGTTTTCTTCTTTCATAATGCCCAATACATCTCTTTAGAACACATTTAAAGTGAAACAAGTGGTATTTAGACCGTGTTGTTACAACCGAGCAATTTTATGATAAACTTAGCTCCGTTGACTGCAATATTATTCTCTTTAACACTATTGTGGTCCACGGAAATTACACGCTTGGGGGAAATTTTACGTCCGCATTTAGGATAAAAGGGGAAGTTTAAAAGAAACAATCTGTCAGCAATATCGTTTCTTTTACATAGTTCTATTTGCAATATCTTCATAAATTAAGAGAAGGAGGGATGTTAGAAAGTAATTTTGTAAATTATTAGCTTAGAGTAGCAGTCGCCTAATGGTAGTGCATGGACCACCAGTTGTCAGTGAAATTTTTTTCATGGAGTGAGAAACTGAAACTAACAAAACAACTAACATGCGGTCAGTAAAGATAAGCAAATATATATTCAGCTTGTACCAGATAATTTTTTAGCCAAAAAACGAAACATTTTTTTTTTATCTGCCTTATAGGGTACTTTTCAATTCTGGAAAATTAAAACTTTTACTGATTCCGTCATATTTGTTTGTATGTTTGTTTTTTATGCACGCTTTGCTAAAGTTTGGACATCATTCATATATACCACCAATTAATCACTGTCGATATTAAAACCTCTGCTGTCCATCCCGTCAAGAAATATGACAAGATAAGTTAAAGTTGGCAAATAACATACGGTCAGTCAAGATAAACAAATTACTGAACGTGTACCAGATAGTTCTCAGCCAAAACAAAAACCATTTTTTTATCTGTCTCATAGGGTACTTTTACAATTCTGGAAAATTAAAAATTTTACTGATCCATTCATATGACGGG
>CM063499.1:57385032-57395032 GCA_032207245.1 Pardosa pseudoannulata
TACACAGAAACTGAGGGAGGAACTGGAAATCAAGCGTTGAAGGTGTCCTAGGACCTATGTTTGGAATACCAATCGGTACAGTTAAGGAAGAATTTCATCTCTGTCAGCAAAAATGTCATTCACGCCAATTTTATTTCATTAGTTGGTCAGTGATATGAGTTGCAACGATGTCGAAATGCGTTTTACTAAATCTCGAGTAGCGCATTGAAGTTCTGCGTGAATATGAGAATGGCAAGATAGCTCAATTATAGAGCAATTTGTCGCAACCTCACGAACTAGTAATTTTTAGATTTACATCAGCTAATAGACAAACAATAAACTGCCCTTCCGTATTCATAATGGCGTGAAATTGCCTTATTTAATGGCGGAAGGACGCAAATCAACAAAGTCCTTAAAGACAAGAATCTGAATTTGAAGGAGTACGAAGACCACAGAACAAACAGAAACAAATTGTAGCTTTTTATATAAAAAAAAATGCAAGGAAGCATGAAATAAAGTACTATTTTCTCTTTAGATAAGCTTTAAATTTCATTTTAAATAAGGAATATATTTCAGACTTGTTTATATTACCCATTTTAAGAATTATCTTATAATAGTAAATAAAACCCTTCAGAGCTGCCATCCTCTCTGAGCGGCCAATTATTCTCGGTAACGTAAGGTGGCCGCTCAGAGAAGTTTCACTCTATATAAATGAATAAAGTACAATGATTAGTCTGATTCGTAAACATTAATTTTTGTAAACATTGCTTAAAAAAAAATTAAAATTACACTACTAGACGTTTTCAAACGAAGAAGATTTTCCTAATTCATTACCCCTTTCTTGACTTAAACTTAGTAAACTTTTATGGACGTTCATTTATCGTCTAGCCTTACTTCATTCATCACCACGCAGTGTTTTTATCATTTCAATTTAAAGATATTGAAAGGTAAATCAATAAAAAAATCGCCAAAACGGCGATAAAACTCATGCTAGGCGAAGATGTCTAATAACTTTCTTGTGACGTCACTTAGCCTCATCTTTGTTGCCACTCGTCACGCATAAATAGAAACCGGTCTACCGTCGAAACTTAGGTGCTCGACTAACGGAATGGCTACGGTATTTACCTTCTGTTGCTTCGCTTTTTTTCTTTCTTTTTCTTCCTGAGCCGCTTCCGTGAAGAGGAATAAAAGATGAAAACAAATTCAACGTTTTCTACTTGACTGTATTATATCAAGGTTAAACTTTCGCTTTATTGTTTAAATTCTATTCAAATTTACCCCCATTCTTTTACACCCAGTTGGAAAACTATATTGTTTACTCGCAGTCGGAATTCAGTTCTTGTTTGTTTATTAAAGAATCTGTGTTCTAAAGTCTATCTGTCCTAGGGCGGAAGCCCAGAGGGGTCTCGACGGGCTAAGGACCGTAACCAGAGGGGTGGCTTAAGAATTTCAACCCTTCCCCCATTCCCTGGCAATCTGTTAAACACCTTGTCATATTCATAATATAAAATTCTACATATCGGATAGAGATTTTCTTTATTTTTAATTGTGTTTTGTTGTATATGTTTTTTTTTAGCTTAAGAGAAGGAAAACAGTATTTTGCCCCAATACTTTAGTAAAATTAGATATCATTTATAACTTTAAAATATTTATCGGACCCAGTGGCGTAAACAGGCTTTATGGGTGGGAATTTTACAAGAAGCGCCACAGATAGGTAAATTTTTGTATTTAACGAGCTTGCAATTTTGTTATATTATAATATAGTACTGTTGCTTACATCCATGGTTTTAATATTTGTTTTAAAAATATTATCGTTTGTCATAGCTTTATTTTAATTTTTCTTTTGTGGTGTGGCAACTTTTGAAAAGAAAGAATAATAAGTATTTCTGATGAGATTGGAGTATAAGGCGATTTCACGCAGTAGGGCAAATCTCAATTTGTGACAATTCTGGCTTTAATTTCAAACGGAAAGGCAGTTTATTGTTTGTCTATTGGCTGTTGTAAACATGAAAATGAATGGGAAGGGCATTATAGTAGTTCGTGACGTTGCAACAAATTGCCTTATAAGGCGATTTCACGCAGTAGGGCAAATCTCAATTTGTGACAATTCTGGCTTTAATTTCAAACGGAAGGGCAGTTTATTGTTTGTCTATTGGCTGTTGTAAACATGAAAATGAATGGGAAGGGCATTATAGTAGGTCGTGACGTTGCAACATATTGCCTTATTGTAAGATAACGGAAAGATTATATATGAAATTAATAAAAGAAATCTTATGGTACTTCTTGTCGTGTTTTCATGAAATCGTCTATATCATGCAGTATTTGAATAAGGAAACAAAAACTACATTTATATTTGCTTATTTCACCAACCAAAGTCCAAGCAGGATAAATGGATAAATGTACTAGGGTTTGACTGAAGAACAGGGTGCCCCCGCCAACTTGGCGATAAAGCTCTGAGCACGGTAGCCTAAGATTTTCTTCTAATCTCGCCGTGTTCAAACAATTTGTATCTATATTTTAATTTATATTATATTTGTATCCAGCTCTTCTTGGGGAACCCATTTCTTATATAATAAATGTGATTAATGATTAAAAATATTAAATATAACGAACCATTAAAGGTTTAATATGGCTAATTTTTAATAATTTGGAGCTGCGTTCCGCTTATGGTGATTCTTGTCGTGTTTACATGAAATCGTCTATATCATGCAGTATTTGAATAAGAAGACAAAAACTACATTTATATTTGCTTATTTCACCAACCAAAGTCCAAACAGGATAAATAGATAAACGTACTAGGGCTCGACTGAAGAACAGGGTACCCCCGCCAACTTGGCGATAAAGCTCTGAGCATGATAGCCTAACATTTTCTCCTAATCTCTCCTTGTTCAAACAATTTGTATCTATATTTTGATTTATATTATATTTGTATCCAGCTCTTCTTGGGGAACCCATTTCTTATATAATAAATGCGATTAATGCTTAAAAATATTAAATATAACGAACCATTAAAGGTTTAATATGGCTAATTTTTAATAATTTGGAGCTGTTGTCTTTGTAAACTGTTAAGGGATTAATTGCCGATAAATGTAAATGTCCGTTTTCTCAGTGGTTTTGGTTAACCCTCTAAGTGGTTCGCACGTACAATTCCGCCAAACCGATGATTTCTTCAAAGCTGTTGTCACAATTTTCGACCTTCAAAAACGTTCCGAAAATGGATGTAATGTACATTTCTGCCAGTGTTTTCTCCCATGGAATTTTGAGGTAGGAGGGTTAGGTCGATTGTTTAGGAACTGCACCCCTCATTTACTGGCATTTATTGAGGGATGCACCCCTACTGCCTGAGGCACAAAGACGCTGATAGCTTTTCATGGATTTGTAAATCTCTATTTCGAAGTATTTAGTTTGCGGTAACAGGTGTATCTCTAATTGCACTACTTAAATATCTTGGATGACTTTCGTAAAAAAATATAAATAATTCACTTAAAGAATATTTTTATTTGTACTTTTAGAATCCATTATTCATATGATCTTCGAGACTTGACAAGCTTTATGTGTATTAAAAATTAACAATCTATAATATCTATTTATATATCTATTTATAACCAGAAGTAAATCGACAATAACTAGGATGGGTTTCCCATATTCCATTCTAGTCGACAAAGAGTGAAGTAAAAAATCATAGAACGCTTTGGTCACTGACACAATAAACCTTTAGCGTATTTTTGGAGACTTTTTTTTGTCGGTGTGTTCCACTCGGAGGGTTAATCAAAAAACATATGTAATTCTATTACAATGGGGCAATCTACACCAATTAAAGTCGTTAAAATAGCAAGGGATACAATGTTCGGATGAAATATATGTGTGTTTTAGTAAACATCGCCAATAATTTCACCAAATTTGCCAAGCAGCACCCTAATCTTCAGTAGTACCATGTACTAGATACATGGAGGTCTACCAGAAGTAATGAAGTTTTAGCTTTGAAATTGTCTACATAAAAAAAATTCAGGGATATTTTATTGTTAAGAATTTGCCTAATATAAACTGTTACCCATTTAGCACCACCCGGGGGGAACGTGTAGCTTAAGGTATGCTATGGACGCAAGTAATACTACCCCCGCTGGTTCTCGTAATTTAGAAGCAGGCACCAACCGGAAGATCCAAGGCCTATCCTACCATGTCCAGAGGTATCGTTTGAGAACTTGGAGGAGATTGCGACCACGAACATATTTTACGTGTCGCATTCGCCATTAATGAACACGGCGGATGTTCGGCCATCCAGCACACCGATCTTGTTACCTACCGGTTATGAGATCGCTGCCTTTACTAACTCAGTTACCAAGGCTACAAAATTATAAAGGCGATATATAACTTTTTTACAAATGAAAATAAATTGTTGTTATTGTGGCAGAATCATTATTTAATAAATTAGTGATTGTAAAATTGCTGTAATGGCTTTCTATAGAATAAAATTTTGCATAGAAACAATTCAACAAACGTCAGTCGTCAGAAAACGTACTAGTACGTGTCCCGCATACAATGTGTTAATATATATATATATATATATATATATATATATATATATATAATACATTTAACAGAACAAAATTTAACTTATCTTAATTTTATATTAAATTGATTAGAAATGTGTGCTATATAGAAGGAATTAATTACATTATAAATTTAACATCAATAGCTATTTTAAAAGAGAATTAAAAATTAAAAATGCAATTTTTAATTTCATTTTAATTAAAAAATATTGAAAATATTAAGTTTTCCACAGAATATTAATTCATTCTATAGGTAATAAACATATATTTAAGCATGGAAAATTTCAAGCAGATTGAATAGATTTTTTTTAAGTTACTGATAGTAGTGAAAATTATAGTTTTGAGAAAAAAGCCTCTACAGTTAAAATAATGAAAAAGTGACACATAAAATAAACTTAATTTCCTTAAAATCCTCCAGTACATAAGAAGTACCTTCGTCTAACGCCAGTGTAACGGCGTGCCTTAACCCTCTAAGTGGTTTGCACGTAAAATTCCGCCGGTTGTCACGTACAATTTTCGACCTCCAAAAACGTTCCAAAAATAGATGTATTGTACATTTCTGACAGTGTTTTCCCCCATGAGGTAGGAGGGTCAGGTCGATTGTTTAGGAACTTCACCCCTCTTTGTCTGTCATTTATTGAGGGATGCATCCCTACTCTCTGAGGAACAAAGACGCTGATAGCTTCTCATGGCTTTGTCAATCTCTATTTCGAAGAATTTCGTTTGCGGTAACATATATATCTCTAATTGCACCACTGAAATATCTTGGATGACTTTAGTAAAAAAGTATAAATAATTCTAAAAAAAAATCTTTTTATTCGTACTTTTAGAATACATTATTTCTTATGGGATGATCTTCGAGAATTGACAATCTTTATGTGTATTAAAAATTAACAATCAATAATGTCTATTTATATATCTATTTATAACCGGAAGTAAAGGGATAATAACGAGGGTGGGGCAAAGGGTGAAGTAAAAAGTCATATAACACTTTGGTCACTGACACAATAAAGTATTATGTGTTTACCAGCATCAGTGCCGGATCTTTGTATAGACCACAGGTTCCCAACCTTTTCAGATCCACTGCATTATTTACAATGAAAAAAATCAAAACACCCCTATATTACTTCTTTGCCACCATCACGGCCTGAATTTTGTATAGATCACAGATTCCCAACCTTTTCAGATCCACCATCCTGTTTAAAATGAAAAATTTTCTAACGCCCCCCCTCTTTTATTTATTTGCAAGAATCACGACCGGACTACAGGTTCCCAACCTTTTCTGGACCACCGTTCTATTTATAATGAAAAAAATTCTAACATCGCCATATTATTTCTTTGCCAGCATCAGGGCAGGATCTTTGTATAGACCACAGGATCCCAACCTTTTCTAATCGACCACTTTATTATTTACAATGAAAAAATTCTAGCACCCCCATATTATTTCTTTGCCAGCATTAGGGCCTAAATTTTGTATAGACTACAAATTCTCAAACTTTTCTGGGCCACCATCCTATTTACAATGAAAAAAGTTCTAACGTCTCAGTATTATTTGTTTGCCAGATATTCTGATAGACCACAGATTCTCAACCTTTTCTGGACCACCGTACTATTTACAATGAAAAAATTTTAACGACCTCGTATTATTTGTTTACCAGCATCAGGGCCGGATCTTTGTATAGACCACAGGTTCCCAACCTTTTCTGATCCACCTCATTATTTACAATGAAAAAAATTTTAACACCCCCATATTATTTCTTTGCCAGTATCAGGACCTGATTTTTGTGTAGACCACAAATTCCCAATTTTTTCTTCGCCACCATCCTATTTAAAATGAAAAATATTCTAACTTCCCCGTATTATTTGTTTACCAGCATCAGAGCTGGATCTTTGTATAGACAGCAGGTTCCCAAACTTTTTAGATCCACCACATTATTTACAGTGAAAAAGTTCTACCAGCACCATATTATTTCTTTGCCAGCATCAGGGCTTGATTTTTGTATAGACCACAAATTCCCAACCTTTCCTGGGCCACCATCCTATTTAAAATGAAAAAAAAAATCTAATGCCCCTGCATTATTTAACAGCATCAGGCCCGGGTCTTCTGACAGACCACAGGTTCCCAACCTTTTCTGATCCACCGCATTATTTACAATGAAAAACGTTCTAACACCAACCCCCCATATTTTTTTACCAGCATCAAGGCCTAATTTTTGTATAAACCACAGATTCCCAACCTTTTCTAGGCCACCATCCTATTTAAAATGAAAAAATTCTAATGCCCCAGTATTATTTTTTTGCCAGAATCAGGGCCGGATCATCCAACAGACCACAGGTTCCCAACCTTTTCTGGACCACCGTACTATTGACAATGAAAAAAAATTCTAACGACCCCGGATTATTTGTTTACCAGCATCAGGGCCGGATCTTTGTATAGATCACAGGTTCCCAACCTTTTCTGATCCACCGCTTTATTTACAATGAAAAAAAATTCTAACACCCCATATTATTTCTTTACCAGCATCATGGCCTGAGTTTTGTATAGACCAGAGATTCTCAACCGTTTCTGAGCCACCATCCTATTTAAAAAGAAAAAAAATTCTAATGCCCCCCTATTATTTGTTTGCCAGAATCAGGGATATTCTGACAGACCACAGGTTCCCAACCTTTTCTGGACCAACGTACTATTTACAATGAAAAATTCTAACGACCCCGTATTATTTGTTTGCCAGCATCACGGCCGGATCTTTGTATAGACCACAGGTTCCCAACCTTTTCAGACCAACCGCATTATTTACAATGAAAAAAATTCTAGCATCCCATATTATTCTTTGCCAGCATCATGGCCTGATTTTTGTACAGACCAAAGATTTCCAAACTTTTCTGGATCAACGTCGTATTTAGAATGAAAATAAATATATCATCTTCGTATTATTTCTTTGCCAGCATCAGGTCCTGATTTTTGTATAGACCACAAATTCCCAACCTTTTCTGGACCACCGTACTATTTACAATAAAAAAATTCTAACGCCCCCGTATTATTTGTTTGCCAGAATCAGGGCCGGATCTTCTAACAGACCACAGGTTCCCAACCTTTTCTGGACCACCATCCTATTTACAATGAAATAAATTCTAACGACCCCGTATTATTTGTTTACCAGAATCAGTGCTGAATCTTTGTATAGACCACAGGTTTCCAACCTTTTCAGATCCACCGCATTATTTACAATGAAAAAATTCTAACACCCCCATAATATTTGTTTGCCAGAATCAGGGCCGGATATTCTGATAGATCACAGGTTCCCAACCCTTTCTGGGCCAACGTACTATTTACCATGAAAAAATTCTAATGACCCCGTATTATTTGTTTACCAGCATCAGGGCCGGATCTTTGTATAGATTCCCATTCTTTTCAGATCCACTGCATTATTTACAATGAACAAAATTCTAACATCCCCATATTATTTCTTTTCTAGTATCATTGCCTGATTTTTGTATAGACCACACATTCCCAAGTTTTTCTGGATCAACGTATTATTTACAAGAAAAAAAATCTATCATCTTCGTATTATGTGTTTACCAGCATCAGGGTCGGATCTTTGTATAGACCACAGGTTCCCAACCTTTTCTGATCCACCGCTTTATTAACTATGAAAAAAATTCTAACAACACCATATTATTTTTTTTTCCAGCATCAGGGTCTGATTTTTGTATAGACCACAAATTCTCAACCTTTTTTGGCCCACCATCTTATATAAAATGAAAAAAATTCTAAGGCCCCCATATTATTTGTTTGCCAGAATCAGAGCCGGATATTCTGATAGACCACATGTTCCAACCTTTTCTGATACACCGCATTATTTACAATGAAAATAATTCTAACATCCCCATATTATTTTTTTGCCAGCATCAGAGCCTGATTTTAGTAGAGACCATAAATTCCCAACCTTTTCTGGGCCACCATCGTATTTAAAATGAAAAAAAAAATTCTAATGCCCCCGGATTATTTGTTTGCCAGAATCAGGGCCGGATATTCTGATAGGCCACAGGTTCCCAACCTTAAGCACCATCTGCTTGAAGGTAGGACTTCCCGAGCACGGTGCCTTCCCAGCGCGAGATTCGGTTAGGACAGGTTCCCAACCTTTTCTGGACCTCTGTACTATTTACAATGATAAATTCTAACGACCCTGTATTATTTGTTTACCAGCATCAGGGCCGGATCTTTGTATAGACCACAGGTTCCCAACCTTTTCAGATCCACCGCATTATTTACAATGAAAAAAATTCTAAAGCGCCCGTATTATTTGTTTGCTGGAATCAGGGACGTATATTCTCACAGACCACAGGTTCCCAACCTTTTCTGGACCACCATTCTATTTACAATAAAAAAATTCTAATTCCCCGTATTATTTGTTTGCCAGAATCAGGGTCGGATCTTCTAACAGACCACAGGTTCCCAACCTTTTCTGGATCACCGTACTATTTACAATGAAAAAAAAATTCTAACGACCCCGTATTATTTGTTTACCAGCATCAGGGCCGTATCTTTGTATAGACCACAGGTTCCCAACCTTTTCTGATCCACCGCTTTATTTACAATGAAAAAAAATTCTAATACCCTCCTATTATTTCTTTACCAGCATCATGGCCTGATTTTTGTATATACCTAAGATTCCCAACCTTTTCAGGGCTACTTCCTATTTAAAACGAAAAAATTCTAATGCCCCCCTATTATTTGTTTGCCAGAATCAGGGCCGGATATTCTGACAGACCACAGGTTCCCAACCTTTTCTGGACCAACGTACTATTTACAATGAAAAATTCTAACGATCCCGTATTAATTGTTTACCAGCATCAGCGCCGGATCTTTGTACAGACCACAGATTTCCAATCTTTTCAGACCCACCGCATTATTTACAATGAAAAAAATTCTAACACCCCCATATTATTCTTTGCCAGTATTATGGCCTGATTTTTGTAGGGACCAAAGATTCCCAAACTTTTCTGGATTAAGGTCGTATTTAGAAGGAAAACAAATATATCATCTTGGTATTATTTGTTTACCAGCATGAGGGCTGGATCTTTGTATAGACCTCAGGTTCCCAACCTGTTCTGGGCCACAATTCTATTTACCATGAAAAACATTCTAACTCCCCGGTATTATTTGTTTGCCGGAATCAGGGCCGGATATCCTGATAGACCACACGTTCCCAACCTTTTTGATCCACCGCTTTATTTACAATGAAAAAAATTCTAACACCTCCATATTATTTCTTTGCCAGCATTAGGGCCTGATTTTTGTATAGACCACAAATTCCCAACCTTTTCTGGACCACCGTACTATTTACAATAAAAAGATTCTAATGTCCCGTATTATTTGTTTGCCAGAAACAGGGCCGAATCTTCTAACAGACCACAGGTTCCCAACCTTTTTTGGACCAACGTACAATTTACAAGGATAAATTCTAACG
>CM063499.1:57402532-57407532 GCA_032207245.1 Pardosa pseudoannulata
ATGTATAATGTATAAATATATATTTCCTTTAATTTGCCTCGGACCGGCAACTTAAAATTCTATCCGCGAGCCGGATAAAACCTTTCGGCGGGCCGTAGTTTGCCCATCCTGATCTAAAAGAACCCTTATCCGTATTTGGCCTTTGTCAACTCATTAATGACTATCGGCAGTTTTTAGAGTTTGTTGTGATTCGGTTTGTAGCGCTACGGTCAAAGTTTTGACTACACAGCCTCTAATGATACCAGTACTTACTCTTTAAACCCAGTTCCGAGCGGCTACGAGCGTCAATACTACAAACTGGATTCGAACCCTTGGACTCCGGTCATTATTTGGTTTGGTCTACAGTCTACTTTTTTTGCCACACGAGGGCTAATGAAACCGGGACCTACTGCTTAAAGCCGATTCCGAACGGCTACAAGCATCAAATCCACTGTGGGATTCGAAACCACTAATTCCGATACCCAAAGATTAGCTCCCGAACCATTCGGCTGTCATTCTGCCGGACTCCGGTCACCACCCTCTAAAAAAGAGGTTTTTTTTAACCCTATACTAAAAAACATCCTGATCCAATCCCGGTTTGGTTTGGAGTGCTACGGTCTACTTTCTGCAACAATGAGACAACTAATGAGATCGGGACCCACAGCTTAAAGCCGATTCCGAACGGCTACGAACATCCATGCACAGTGGGATTCGAACCTACGAACTCCGGTACCGGAGGCCAGCACCCTAATCAATCGACCATCGTTCGGCGATTCAATCCTGAGGCTTCTCATAAAGCGGGTTTCCATTCAACGCATTTCCTGCCTTAAATTAACTTATAAGTTAATAAGTTTCATAAACACGGTTTCCACATAATACGGTATAAGTTACTCTTATTTATTTCATTTCTATGTTTTTTATAAAGCAATTTGCCATTAAGCGTATTTTCTGACTTGACTTTTTTAAAGTTTCATATAATCCGTTTAATATATAACATGGTACGATTAAATCCTGCTATGTGAGAAACTTGACCGCATATCGTATAAACCAATCAATAAATTATTTTATACTGCTAATGTTTTACAAATAATCCGGATGCATGATTTTTGCTGATCCAATCGTCATGTTTTTCATAAAGCGGGTTTCCTTTAAACGTATTTCCTGATTTGTTTTAAGCTTCATATACAAGGTTTAAATATAATGCGGCAGAAATTAATCTTAATTATTTTATATCTATGTCTTTCACGAAGCAGATTTCACTTAAACGCATTTTCTAACTTGAATTAATTTTCATTTTTCTAAACACAGTTGCCATATAATGGAGTGCAAATTAATCTTATTTATTTTATTTCTATGTTTTTCATAAAGCATGTTTCCGTTAAACGCATTTTTTTTTATTTGAGTTTATTTTAAGTTTCATGTAACACGGTTAATATGTAACGCGACAAGAATTAATTACGTTATAGGAGACACTTGACTGTCTAGTATAAATCAATATATAGTTATTTTATACTGCTATTATTTTACAAATAATTTTGATGCATGATTATTCCCGATTAAATCCGCATGTTTCTCAGAAAGCGGGTTTTCAATCAATGCATTTCCCGATTTAGTTTAAGTTTCATATACACTGTTTCCATATAATGCGGTAGAAATTAATTTTAATTATTTTATTTCTATGTCTTTCATGAAGCAGATTTCCTTTAAACGCATTTTCTGACTTGAATTAATTTTCAGTTTTCTAAACACAGTTGTCATATAATGAAGTGTAAATTAATCTTATTTATTTTATTTCTATGTTTTTTATAAAGCAGGTTTTCATTAAACGCATTTTTGGATTTGAGTTTACTTTAAGTTTTATTTTACACGCTTAATATATAACGCGACAAGAATTAATCACGTTATAGGAGACACTTGACTGTCTAGCAAAAATCAATATATATTTTTTTTTATACTGCTATTATTTTACAAATAATTCTGATGCATTATTATTCCTGATTCAATCCGTATGTTTCTCCTAAAGCGGGTTTCCTTTCACCGCATTTCCTGACTTAAATTAATATTAAGTTTCATAAACACTCGGTTTTCTACATAATACAGTATAAGTTACTTTTATTCATTTGTTATTCTATGTTTTTTATAAAGAAAATCGCCTATAAGAGTATTTTCTGACTTGAATTTATTTAATGTTTCTTATAACACGTTTGATATATAACATAGTACAATTTAATCGCGTTATATGAGAAACTTGACTGCATATGGTATAAATCAATCAATAAATTATTTTATAATGCTAGTGTTTTACAAATAATCCGGATGCATGATTTTTCCTAAAGCAATCCTCGTGTTTCTCACAAAACGAGTTTCCGTTAAACGCATTTCCTGATTTATTTTAAAATTCATATACACAATTTTCATATAATGCTTTAGAAATTAATCTTATTTATTTTATTTCTATGTCTTGCATGAAGCAGATTTCCATTAAACGCATTTTCTGACTTGAATTAATTTTCAGTTTTCTAAACACAGTTGCCATATAATGCAGTGCAAATTAATCTTATTTATTTCATATCTATGTTTTTTATAAAGCAGGTTTCCTTTAAATGCATTTTTTGATTTGAGTTTATTTTAAGTTTCCTGTAACAGGGTTATTATATAACGCGACAAGAATTAATCACGTTATAGGAGACACTTGACTGTCTAGTATAAATCAATATATAATTATTTTATACTTCCATTATTTTACAAATAATTTTGATGCATGATTAGTCCTGATTATCCGTATGTTTCTCATAAAGTGAGTTTCCATTCAACGCATTGCCTGACTTGAATTAATTTATGTTTCCTAAACACTGTTTTCATATAATGCAATGTAAATTAATCTTATTTATTTTATTTCTATGTTTTTCATAAAGCAAATTTCCATTAAATGCATTTCCTGACTTGAATTTATTTTAAGTTTAACATGTTTAATATATAACGTGGTACAATTTAATCGCGTTATATGAGAAACTTGACTGCATATGGTATAAATCAATCAATAAATTATTTTATACTGCTATTGTTTTACAAATAATCCTGATGCATAATTATTCTTAATGCAATCCTCGTGTTTCTCATAAAGCGGGTTTCCATTAAACGCATTTTTTTTTTATTTATTTTAAGCTTCATATACACGGTTTCCATATATTGCGGTTGAAATTAATCTTATTTTATTTATTTACGCATTTTCTAACTGGAATTAATTTTAAGTTTCCTAAACACAGTTTCGATATAATGCAATGCAAGTTAATCTTATTTATTTTATTTCTATGTTTTTCATAAAGCAGGTTTCCATTAAACGCATTTTTTGATTTGAGTTTATTTTAAGTTTCATTTAACACGGTTAATATATAACGCGGCACGAATTAATCACGTTATAAGAGAATCTTGACTGTATAGTATAAATCAATAAGTTGTTTTATACTGTTATTCATCTACAAATAATGTTGATGCATTATTTAGTGACCTCATAAACATTCCTCTCGTAAGAATAAAGTATAAATCCGCTCATGTCAGGTATTTCTCGCCCGGAAAAGCGGAAGAGAAAAACAGCAAAAATTTCCTCCTTAATCTGGGCTGGCTTGTTCCTTCTGTGTAGCATCTGTTGCATTCTCCTGTCTTCGACCGTCTATTAAGATGCGAACAACCCCTCTTACGCAAAAGCAGAATGCGATAAGCGAGAAGAGGGTGGGGTGCTTGCACGCGCAGTATGGCTGTCCTCTATATATAATACTCACCCGTTGGAACTTCACACTCAAGTGTCTCTAAAATTGACCGAAAAAGTCGGATGACTCTTTACTTCGGCTGCAGTCTTTCCTTCAAGGTGGCAGCAAGTGAAAAGTCAGCCGCGAAGGGATCAGAACATCATCTCTTTGTCTGGGGTCATGCCAACGATGGATTCTGTATCCAGTTGGTGACATTTCGTTCATTTTGCACAAACTGAAGGATTTGTTTATATCTGATCTCGATTACATCTAAAGGATATCTCTAAACTTGCTTCAATTCAGAAAATTTTTCCAGACTGTAGACAAGGACCTTCAACAATTGTGGAACGACTTTATTATATGTCCCTGAGAGGTCATTGACGATAATATCTAAAGATATAATACCTTTTTCCTTTTGTGCCTTATTATTCAATCCTGTGGCTGCAACCTTAGCGTAAATTATGATAGCTTTACGATTCTCCTACGGGAACATTCAGTCTAACAGTTCCAAATCTTTTGTGGTGATTGTAAATAACTCTAATTCATAAAAGAACATTTAGAAATTTTCAACTGTAGTTTCTCTGTCCATAATCTACTATTTGTACAACTGAAATACTGTGTTTTCACCCGAAGCCGACTGGAAAAATATCTTGAATTTTATCAAACTATGGAAAGTGTCAAATATCTTCTTTTTGTTTCCTTCTACTCTGTGATAATCTTAAACGGTTTGAGAGCATACGTGATACCACAAAATATCACCCAGAATGGTGAGGAATTAATTCCCGATATCCAGAACGGTGGTATGGATTTCGTAGCTGGAGACTCGTCGCTGTCTTTCTTGAAAGGATTTATTCTCGAGGAACAGAGCGGAGAACTTGAGAAAGTGGCTGCAGTACCTGAAGCCAGTAAAAGAACCAAAAGAAGTTTGTCGGTTAGCGCTGTGCCTCAGTACATGCTGGATATGTACGATCACCTATCGGATAAGAGATTTAAACTGAAGTTTGATACGGCCAGAAGCTTTCCAGGCACAGGTAAGATTGGATTACTTGCAAATAACTAACAGTATATCACGATTTAAATAAACCATTGGAATACAAAGGTAATAGCTTTCTTATCACTTAGAACAGTTCAGAAAAAAGCAATTTAATTATTAATTATTCAATAATATTATCGATAATATTATTATTATCGTCATTGTTATTATTACTTATATTATCCTATTTTGGATAACTTGCAAATAACTTACATAGTCCTTTGAAAGTACAATGTTAGTAG
>CM063499.1:57420032-57432532 GCA_032207245.1 Pardosa pseudoannulata
CCAAACCCCCCTCCCTATAAATACATCTTTGCTTTCAGAGGCTGACTAAGGCTAAAGTGGGCTTTAGGCAACATTGTAATTCCGGTCCTATTTTTCAGTCATGACACACACTTTGCGTTTGGTAGTTTGGTTTTAAAGTATATAGTATGTTGTTCTATTTAATTATCGGATTCCAAGAAATAAAAAAAGGAAAAAATAATATACATGTACAAAAGTTAAAGAATTTATTAAAACAAACAAACATAAACAAAATTTATTAAAACAAACAATGATTCTTAAACAAATGTACTCAGATTGATCAGTTATACTTAACGTGACCAGACGTCCCGTTTTGAACGGGACTGTCCCTTTTTACAATTACCTAGTGTCCCAGTGTCTCCGAAATGGTCTGTGGGACTCAAAATTGTCCCGTTTTTAGAAACCGCTCGAAAATTTAAGTAGCAGACTGCCGGCAACAGCCCTGCTTTTCTATTGTAATTGAAAATATTTTATGTTTGCCTGCTACAAACGCTCCAGTAGAAAGAGAATTTTCTATTATGAACAAATTGTGGACATCTGAGAAAACTCAGTTACAAATTTCAGTTCTAAAGACGATGTTGATAATTAAGGTGAATATAAAAAAAGGGTGTCAAGAGTTTCATTCTTACTTGAAATTGTCACCAGCTATGTTAAAACAAATTTGTTCTTCTGATAAATATAAATATAACTAAGCATTTTGGGTACATATATTTTGTGATTCGTAACTTTTAAGCCAACTAACTTTTTCTGAATAAATAACTTTAAAAGTGTTGTGTTTTTCATCGGCTACCTATGATTTGACCTAAAGAAACCAATGTCCCATTTTGAAACAAAAAATAAACACACTTTAAAAGTGTTGTGTTTTTTATCGGCTACCTATGATTTGACCGAAAGAAACCAATGTCCCATTTTGAAGCAAAAAATAAATACACTTTAAAAGTGTTGTGTTTTTCATCGGCTACCTATGATTTGACCTAAAGAAACCAATGTCCCATTTTGAAACAAAAAATAAATACACTTTAAAAGTGTTGTGTTTTTCATCGGCTACCTATGATTTGACCTAAAGAAACCAATGTCCCATTTTGAAACAAAAAATAAATACACTTTAAAAGTGTTGTGTTTTTCATCGGCTACCTATGATTTGACCTAAAGAAACCAATGTCCCATTTTGAAACAAAAAATAAAAATAAATGGTCACGTTAGTTCTACTGCCTTTTTTCTCACTTTTATTTCTGCGAACTCGTCAATTAGTTAGTCATAATTAATAGAGTTATTTAATAACTCTTTTTCTACATAAAGTAATGATAACCAATTTTTGTTGGTCTAATATAGATCTTAAAATATGTTTTCTTCTGGCCATTAATGAAAATAATCTTTCATCGCTTGCATTGCTTATTGGAAGGGTTAAATAAATTCTCAGAATTAAGTTTAAATTAGAGAATGTTGCAATAGTATTATTTACCTGAATAAATGACCACATGGATACAGGCGAAATAATATTTTCTTTACTTATAAAAGTCTTATATTGTAATACTTCATTTTTCAGTACTGCTAGGTTTAAATCTTGTTCATAATATTTTAACCCCTCCCAGGTTCATTTTATTTCGGGAATATGGGTCAAAAAATGTCCATTTTTTATGCTTATTTTCATACATAAATAGCTTTTTAAACATAATAGAGCTGAACGAGTGCCGATTGGTTAGGGTGCTGGCCTTCGGTACCGGGGTTCGTGGGTTCGAATTCCACTCTGGCATGGATGTTCGTAGCCGTTCGGAATCGGCTTTAAACTGTAGGTCCCGGTCTCAATAGCCCTCGTGTTGCAAAACGTAGACCGTAGCACTCCAAACCAAAACTAAACTAAACATAATAGCATCATTCGCATACAAAATTTCCTAAAAATTACTGTACAAAAATCAATTTAAATAAATGAGTAATTTAAACGCATAATTGGCTTTCTGTGCGTCAGAAATCATCAGACTTTGGAGTTAATTCACACTAACTATAAATATAAAGCTTAGAATATCTAGCTTTTATCTTGAATTAAATTTTATTTATATCCTATGCATTTACATAAATGATTATGAAATTATTAACCAAAATTTGATCGTGTATGATACAATCGGAAACAAGGTTCTGAACAGAGTCCAACATCGCAATATGGACAGTAGAACGTTTCTTTCCTTACTTCTTTCCTCAGCATCAAATAATCTAATAGAGAGAAAAGTAAACAAAAGCAGTCAAAACCATAAAAAGTGATAGTCAATCTAATTTAGTCAAACTAAAAATTAAACAGACTTCTTAAACAGTCTTAAATTGTAAAAAAAAAAAATGAAATTGTAAAAGTTATCGTTGCAGAGTATCAGCAATGTGTTTTAAATGTAAATGAACATAAACAAACTTTTAAAAATAAAACTAACGTTTAATTTACTTAACACTAAACATACCAACACTCAATATATACCTATTTCTACCATAGCGGGTCAAATGACCGGACTTTATTTTTCTGATTATAAATGTATGAAATATGAAAATTGGAAGGGAATAGACAAATAAGCTTTATTATAATTAAACAAAATTGTATATTGTCAATTTTTATGTATTACAAACACAAAGAATAAGAATTTTTAATTCATTTCCCATCGCATTTTTTACATAAACCTTATGGGTCATTTGACCCGTTATATGGTATGTTTAGTGTTAAAACAAAGAAAAGGTTTAAGGCAAATAAACATGGTCTAGAATCCTTTAAACTGGTAACTTAAACTGCTAAACAATATTACTACTAGTAAAAGAAAAACATTTAAAACGATTACAAAAATGAATGCATTTGACCTTACTAAAACTTAGGCTAACCCAGAACCAGGCACGAGCAGAACCTCATAAAGCGAAGTTGTTTTGCACCCCTCATTACGCAGATCGACTTCTCAAGCAACACACAAGTTAAAAAGAACCGCTTAAGTAAGAACTTGTATTATTAAATTCGTTGGGATAAATTTCCCTTACCCAATTAGAAGCTGACTATTTTATGGAGTTGAGAAGTCGGCCTGGCCAAAGGTTAGATTAAGACACGTACTTTTGACTAGTATTTTGTGTATGAGTGAACAAACCAAGGTGTTTCATTTGACAACAAAAAGCATATGTGAGATAATTCGGGAAAGACGGATTGCACAGTGTCAAATTTCACAGTGCCCGAGCTACACTCGGGATGAGCCAGGGTGGTACATTTCGCCTGCCCGAGTTCAGCTCGGGAAAAACCGGGAAGGGGTTAATTCCTCTATTGAAGATTAACTAACATTACTATCATGAAATATTGTTTTGAATTTATTGTTAATAGTTTTATATCCCTCGGATCTTTTTTTAATGTAAAGAATCGCATACGAAAGAAAAAAAATAAAATGTTCTTTGCCACTGAAGGTTATTTCATGTTCTGGAATTTCACATAAGATGCAATACGTTCAGGAGACACTGATCTTAAATAGTTACGTTTGACTTTTTAAACACGTGCTGACGTGCATAGTAAAGGTTGGATCGTACTTACACACATCGACACTTGCAGGCGTGGATGCCTAAGCACGGGAACGCTCGTCCACAATTGTCGACTTTATCGGTCAACGATTCGACATAATTTGGATACGTTTCAGCAATAATTATGAATATCACGTTTTTCTGTTAAATAAAAACAAAAATTAAAATCCCCCAAAAATTACGAGCCTTAGGCACTTTCCTAGGTTGCCTAGGCCAGTGGTCGGCAAAGTGTGGCTCCAGAGCCGCATGTGGCTCTTTGACTCTTTAAGTGCGGCTTTTGCACAAATATCCACGAAAAGCACAATAACATTTTCATTTAAAAAAAAACTCGATAAGAAAAAAATTACATCTTATTTTGATAAATTATAATTCTTCTATAAATCGGGAACATGTATAATTTTTTGTTTAAGTTAAAAGATAGATAGGTAATTAAAATTTTATATCGTTGTAAAAATATGTAATGAACATCGAATTTAACATTATTAGTTTTCTTAAACGTAAACACAAACCATGTACAAGCTACCGGCTGAAATTATTCGTATGTTTTCGGCGTACTCCGCTGTGATACAAAAGTACCACAAGCATGCCATCGCATACTTTTTCTAAAGTAGTGGGGGGTACAAACTGGCATCCCAGACCAGTAGTTGAAGTGTGAACAAATAGATTTGTCTTATCTACCATTAATAAATATCATTAATAAACGTTTATTAAGTATGAAATTTAGTTTTATTTAGTGTACTACTTATTTGGTGAAATAAAAGTTTACTAAACAGGCAGATTTAGCTCCCAGTTTTTTTTTTAAACTGTTGTAATGTTCATATTTGGCTAATAAGTTTGCGACCACTGGAGTAGGCCTTAGTCCGCCCCTGCTTGCTGTAAACACAATGACAGCTACGTGAATCAAAGACTTTTTAGTTTTGCTTTCGTTTCTTGCAATTTCAGAGTTTATAATTATTGTACCTTGATGTCTCCATGTTTTAATTTCAGGTAGCAAGATAAATAAGTTACAGCTATGCGATTCAGAGAATGGTAGTTTTACAGTACGGCGGTTAACATTTAATATTTCCAGTTTTCCACTGACAGAAAGCTTCCAGTTTGCCCAGATAAGGATTCAAGTCCAGCCAGAAATTCCTGAAGAGAAAAGAGGTAAAGACTTTTTCTAAAATAAATACTTATTTCTTATATGCATATCCCTTATGTTCCCATTATTTTCTCATTGGTTTAACCTTTTCATGGGTTTTAGGGTTGATAACTTCTCCTAATCCAAAATCCATTATACACCAGGTAACGTTTTGTATCATTAGCTGACAGACTAATATTCCTCAAGAAAAAGAAAAGACCGACCTGCTAGTTTCCAAGCAAATGTGTGGCATCGGACCATGCCATATCAGCTAAGCCAGTGTGGGAAATCAAATACCAAAAAATTGGTTTCCAACTATAGACGGTATAGGAAATATAGCACAAAAACTCAAGAAATGAGAACCTGTTATATCTGTGTAGAGTGTGATGTACCTGTGCATTGGAACATACTATATGCTATTCATCCGTCTATGGTAAAAAATCGTCATTATATGGAATTTTCTTTATAGCCATAAAATGTTTGGCGGGAAGTATACTTTACATCCCCCAAAATTAAATGTAAACGTAATGTCATCCCCCCCACTCTGCTCTCTTAACTTAACTCTCCTGCAGCATCTACTATTAAGGCCACACTTCGGTAGGTCCCCTCTATTAAGATTGCCATTGGTCAGAACGTCCAAAAATTCTATTGGTCTAGAAATTCTCGTTTGGAATTGACTAGATTTCTCCTAGTCTGCTAGGATGCCTCTGCCCATGATCTTGTAGCCATGCTAGCTTCTGCCCTTTCGTTTTCTTAAAAAAAAAAAAAAAAAAAAAAAGTCCTAGTGTAATCTTTCTGTACTACTGCTGTCTCAGCACTAGCTTTTGCTAGATAAAGTTCAAATTCTCCCACTTTTACTCTAAAGTTTTGTGTTATTGTTTTTCTGCCCAAACTCAAGCAATTACCCTGTTTTTTTTTCCCCACAATCCAATCATAACCAATTCAATATCATTAATTGTTTGCCTAAATAGTACGTATCACAGGACTAGAGGACTAGGCCCAGGAAGTTCTGTGCCAAATGTACTCTGGGAAGCTGTGTAAACATAAAATTCGACATACATATATATATATATATATATATATATATATATATATATATATATATATATATATATATATTGTTGCAAAATTCTCGCTTAAAGTTCGTTGATTGAATAGACTTTGGCTAAGACAAAAACAATAATAATTTATTAACACGCCAAATGAATCACAATTACAACGGATGGCGATAAAACTTGGCAGCCTTTTGGCGAACTTTTTCAGAGCAATACGGAGAGCATTAACACAGGTCCTACTCTCACCAGATCTGAGGCGAGGACCGACTTTTTATAAGAACTCACGGCCCCTTTATATAAGGCGATTTCTCGCAGTAGGACAAATCTCAACTTATGACAATAAGGCAATTTGTAGCAACTTCACGAACTACTATAATGCCCTTCCCATTCATTTTCACGTGTACAACAGCCAACAGACAAACAGTAAACTGCCCTTCCGTTTGAAACTAAAGCCAGAATTGCCAGAATTTGAGAATTTGCCCTACTGCGTGAAATCGCCTTATTCTGGCTTTAGTTTCAAACGAAACAGCAGTTTGTTGTTTGTTTATTGGCTGTTGTAAACATGAAAATGAATGAGATGGGCACAATAATAGTTCGTGACATTGCGACAAATTACTCTATAGCTTTCAGGTTTCTGGAAATTTACACAAGCTTAACCCAGATAAAGGGCGTCAGAAACAAATGTCGCCAAGTCGCCAAATTTGGCAATATATCTCCAAATTTGGTGCCAAAAATGAGCCTTCCAAAACTTTGCAAAGGAGCTAATATCTCGCCAATTTGGCGAGATACCATACAAATTACATGTTTACGGCATTCTTAACAACACACACGCAGCCCCGTTGATTTATTTTTTTTTCCACGCATTGTGACATACATACATCAAATCGGAAATAGGCAAAACTCGTTCAGAGAGACCAAAATGAACATTTGAAGTTTAAAATTTAAAGTTTGCTGGAATGTACGTACAGAAGTAACAAGGTAATTTATCAAAATTTATTCAGGCATGGTCAAAATGAACATTAGCGTGGTAATCGTAACACTATAATTTTTCGTGATTACAGTTCTTTTATTTTACAAGGAAGCAGAAATTGACAAAATTTATTTTTTGACCATAGTTATCAAATATAATTTTTCTGCAAAAGTTATTAATTTTTTAGTAACTTTTTTCTTGTTCTCATGTAATATAGACTCACATAGAATGCTCTGCCGTGAATGTTTCTAGACGTTTCCAATCGATTTTAACACTTTGTATCAATGAATTACAGCTCTAAAACGATTATTTTTAAAACAATTATTCTTCAAACTATTTTTCTTCTGTACGTAAGAAGAAACGCTAAGCATCCATTATATAATAATAGCTTCAGCTATCTGCCCGTCTGTCCTCGAATTTATGAAACGTTTGGACCTGGAATGGATAGAGGCATCCATATTGGATTCTTGATGAGTTAGGGTTAGGAAAATTTAAAGCGAGTTCGAAAATGTTCGAGCCGAACGATGGCCGAAGGGTTAGGGTGCTGGCCTTCGGAGCTGGAGTTCGTGGGTTCGAATCCCACTATGGCATGGATGTTCGTAGCCGTTCGGAATCGGCTTTAAGTAGTAGGTCCCGGTCTCATTAGCCCTAGTGTTGCAAAAAGTTGACCGTAGCGCTCCAAACCAATCGAAAACGTTCGAAATCCACCCTTTCCCCCCTTTTCGAGCGTTTAATGCCATTATTTCAAGCTATATTGTCCCCGGTTAAGAGCAGGCGATTAAATTTATCAGTTTATCACATAATAAATAGGTAAAAATAACATTTTTTTTCTAGCCTTATGACGTCATTCCTTTAACCATCTCATTGAATCCTTTCTTATTTTAAATTATTTAAATATCGTCTGCATTATTTTCATACGTTTCATCACTGAACTTCGATATGACATAAATAATTTTCTTTGATATTTGTATTAAATAATAGATTAGGTATATATGGGCTTATTTTAAATTTAATCATCGATTATTTTTTGTTGCAATGAAAAGTTTATCACCGGTATTAACAACAAATTCTTTTCATAAAAGTCTAGGAGTCTATTTCACGGACTAATAAATATCTAGCGTTTAAGTTAGCTTTGAAAATTAAGAAGTTTGTTCGTTTGTGTGTTTGTTTTTTATACATAACCACACGGTTTGCATTGATTCGCTCAATTTTGATCATCATTCATATATTCCGCCAAATAATTACTGTCAATGTTAAGACCTCTGCTCTCCATCCTATCAAGTAATAATGACAAGATAAATTAAAGTTGGCAACTAACATGCGGTCAGTAAAGATAAACAAATTATTGTGCATGTACCAGATAATTTTGAGCCAAAAAACAAACCATTTTTTTTACCTGCCTTAAAGGTTACTTTACAATTCTAGAAAATTAAAAAAATGTATTGATCCCGTCATATGACGGGCTATATGCTAGTGCTATTATAATTACAAGTTTTCAACTAGCGAAAGGGTGTTTATAGTTGCTTATTTCCTTTAATGTAATAATAATTGAATCATTTCTGCCAAATATATATCTGGTTCCTGATAGTAAAACAAATATGAGATTAAAACAACTGTAATAATTACAGCCTGTCCTCATTAAGGATCAAATGACATTTTTAAACGTTATAGGGAGTCAATTATGAAAAAAATTCGTGATGAAAGATTTATTTGTTTTAAGATTTAAATGAAATACTGTAAAGTTTTACAATAGATTTATTTATTTATCAGGATTTCAGCCGATGTACCTGCTAAAATCGAACCCGAAAAAATCCCAATTGTAATTCAAAAAGTTCCTAAATGACAAAATTATAAATAAGTCAGATACTCAAAAATTTGGAAGATTATTTGTAGGATTGCCTTTCCTAAAAAAAAACAAAAAAAAAAATTAATTGTTCCGAGAAAACATGAAATTTCTACAAACTATTTTTAAAAGTCCCTATAAAGTGGTCGCAAGATAGCCGCCAAGATAGAGAGCTGTTCTTCAATACCGCAGCACGACACCCTAAAAGAGGGTTTTTTAGGGTAGGGTAAAAAAAACCTTTTTTAGGGGGTGGTGACCTGAGTCCGGCAGAACGATGGCCAAATGGTTAGGGCGCTAATGTTGTACCAGAATTCGTGGTTTCGAATCCCACTGTGGAATGGATGCTTGTAGCCGTTCGGAATCGGCTTTAAACCCCTTGAAGATCACAATTACAAATTCTCTGGTATTTAATACAATTAGGTTATAAATTTTATCTATGAGCCTTATAGATTTGAAATATATGAAGAAAAATATTTTTACATTCTTTGGGGAGGGGGTGCGAGATTTAGAGAGGGTGATTTAACTATGAAACGCTCCCCTTGTGCAGCAGGAAAATATTTTTTTCTTAAAATTTTAATTACTTTAGGAGAGCAATGAATACCCTTAAAATAATGTAATTAATAAATAGCTAAACAATTTATAAGTAATGTTTTAGGTAAGTATTTTCATATGAGATAATGAAGAAAATCGAACTCTTGATTCTTCCAAAAAATCAAAAAGCAAATAAAAAAAAGTATATTTCAAAGCGAAATAAATTAATTGTTGTAATACCATCTATTTATAGTTTAAAGTGTCAAAAGCAAAGAAAAAAATTAATGTGTTTTAAAACAAAGAAAAAGTATTAACATGGTGGTTTCACTGTGAAACCACTGTCCTTAAAAGGGTTAAGCAGTAGGTCCCGGTCTCATTAGCGTGTGGGAAAAAAAAAATTAGACTGTAGCGCACCAAACCAAATAATGACCAGAGTCCAGAGTCCAGTTTGTAGTATCGAAGCTCATAGCTCGTATTTAAACATTTTCATATTTTACTTTAGTTCTGTCCTTTTATATTAAATTAAAATTTAATTATATATACTATAAGTACATAAAATACTTTATTTATTTAAAAATATGGACAATACGCATTTTTACTCCCTGTGATTCTTTCTACTTTAACGGGCCCAAAAAACAAACCATTTCTTTTACCTGCCTTAAAGGGTACTTTACAATTCTAAAAAATTAAAAATGTTACTGATACCGTCTTGTGACGGGCTATATGCTAGTTAATGGGTTAATAATTGATAAATTTTCATCGCATGTTATGTTGATTTACAGTTCACTGCGCAGAAACCCTCGCAACACCAAAGTATTTGTAGGCATTCTTTTGTTTCATTTTGTTATCCTTCCCTTATTAATTATGGTTCCGTTCCCCTCTTTGGCGTCATTCCACGATGAAAATAGAGGACGCAAGCAGCCCTTTATCGAAGTTGGGGACATATTTTTCCGATAATGGGGTCTATTTAGCAGCCTGCGACGTCTGGACGATTGCCTCACTCATGATTTGACGTTTTTCGGCTGCATCCGATGAAATACAAGGATATTCCTTGCTTTTTTAACCTATTCATGCTTAACTTCCCTATCTATTAGTTGCAGCTAAAAAATATGTCAATCTCATACGACATTTAACGCGAATGACAAGTATGGTGAGTGAAGAGTGAAACCATTAAAAAAAAAAGCCGTTTATTTAACATGCATTAAAAAAGTAATAACATTATACACTGCTCCACGAGCAATAAAATAAGACTATTCGTTAGTTATGTCACCGAAGTCATAACATATAGTTTTATCTGTTATAAAGCTTAACTTTACTGTATTGCTTTTAATTGTGATACTAAATTAATCTCTTATCATGAGGTTTTTCTTTTTTAAGAAATGTCACCGTATGATGTTTAAAATGATATCTGATTCCTTATGAGGGAATGCTTTTGGAAATAAGGGGAGTTGTCTTCCATACCTGCAAGCCTACTTTTACAGGATGCGACATTTTTGGCATACAAGAAAATCTTACTTGTATACTTCGGTCCCTTCCATCTTGCAGATCGCAATTTGGTCTTTGATGCAAAGCTGTACACCAAGGAATATATGCAGCGGATGATACATGAGACTCCTCTTAAATAGCATATCACCTCTGTATATTCTTTGGAATATTTCCAGCTACAACCTGTGAGCAGGAGAGAGTGTGCTTAGCTACAGTTTTGGATATCGATGACCTAAAACGACGAATCACTGAAGTCATTGGAGGAATACCTGTTGAAATGCTGCAAAGTACTTGAGACGTGTGAAATTGTATATCAGATAGGCATTTATCTTGATACAAATGGAGCAGACTTGGCAATTATTTAATGTTTAAAATTTTCCAGTGTAAAAATGTCATTAAAAAAAACAATAGATTTGTAATGCTCTCAATAATCGTTGACCAACTTGTATATAAATATACACTGTCTACCAATAAGTATTTGGACACCTGTGGTAGAAAAGAAAAACTAACTTTATTCAAAATCAATAGTTGGTAGAGCCTCCACGAGAGACAATTACAGCGTGAACCCTCCGGGGCATACTTTCCACAAGTCTTTGTATTACAGCTAGTGGTATTGTCTTCCACTCGGCTTGAAGTAGACATACAAGTTCCTTCACCGATTTTGGACGGGTAGTGCACCCCTTAATTCGGCTATCCAACTCGTCCCAGATGTTCTCGATAGGGTTCAGGTCTGGGCTTTGGGCAGGCCAGTCCATTCGATGAACTCCATTGGCACCATACCAAGCCTTGGTTAACCTCGAAACATGACAACTGGTATTGTAGTGCTGAAAGTAACAGGGGTCCAACCCGTAAAACTGCCACAACGTAGGAAGCAGGTTGTCATCCAAAATAATGCAGTAAGCATCGGCGTTGAGCTTACCATGAATGGGGACCAAGGGTCCCAGTCCATACCAGGAGAAACACCCTCAAACCATAATTCTACCTCCGCCGAACTTGACTATTTGCACAATGCATTCTGGCAGGAGGCGTTCTCCAGGCAGACCCAGACCCTGCCATCAGAACGGTAAAGGGTGAACCTTGATTCGTCGCCCCAAAGAACCCGTTTCCACCGATCTATGGTCCAATTTCGATGTGCTTTGCACCACATTAACCGAGAAACGCGGTTGGAATTTCTGATCAAAGGCTTATGGGCAGTAGCACGACCATGAAAACCAAGCAGATGTGCTTCCTTACGGATGGTATTCATTGAAACAATACTCCCGGATGCCTGTTGAAACTACTCGCGAATGAGGGCCATCGGTTGTGTGGGGTTCTTCCGAATTTCTCCGAACAGCACTTGTCGGTCTCTTTTTCCCAGTTTCGTTGGTCAGCCGACTCGCATATTCCGACAATCACCGCTCACTTTCCACTTCTTAATCAAATAGCCACTATCGATTTTGGGTACTTCAGATCGCTAGATATGTCCCTTAAGGATCGGCCACATTTGTGATACCCGATAATTATACCTTTTTCGAAATCAGAGAGCTTCGAACTGCGGGGCATCTTGCATGCAACTAATGCGGATGCTGTTTCCTACATGATGTATACCGGCAGAGGTCGTGACGTACCTCAGGACTGCAGATATCGTCATTTGCATAGGTGTTCAAATACTTATTGGTAGACAGCCTAGATAAATCAGTTGTAACCGCCTTTTTGCAATGAATACTTTACTTCGTTAAATTTGTTTTTTGCAGGTATCAACGTGAAAACTGAAGTTTTTGGACTGCACGATACAAAACCGTCATTGGTTGCTACAAGTGGTTCCGTCCTACAAGAAAGTGCTCTATTTACTTATAACGTCACGGCTTTTGTTCAGAAATTAACAGATCAGAAGGTTGAACAGCTTCAATTTGCAGTTACTTTTGTACCTCTCGAATTCGATGACCTTTTTATCTGGGATGTTACAGACGAGGG
>CM063499.1:57440032-57475032 GCA_032207245.1 Pardosa pseudoannulata
ATATTAGAAACCATAAGTGTTTTAAAATTGTGGATGTACGAGTTTTATGACGAGAACACTTATAGATTCAAGGATAACTCTTAGAGTATTTCCATGACATTAGATCCTGATTCTTTTGTAGCTCTTTTCTTCTCGGCAAATTTAGTTTTTTATTTCAAGAAATTTGTCTATAATGTTTCTCTTGTTATTTATGAAATTAAATACTTTGTTTAATGAACACCCATCAGTGTGTAAAAGAAATCAGAAAAATAAAATAAAGTAACACATTCTTTAGAAAACTTAGTGACCTTTCTTTTAAATGCGTCACATCCGATTATGAAGTGTTAACTATTTAACCAAAATAAGACAAAAATCACACATCAAATTCTTTGTTTGTTGTCGTAAGCACACAAGTGCAACTGGCTGTATTTAATACAGAACAACTGAAAAATAAGCTGGTGTGCAAAACTTAAGCAACAGGTGGGTTTTTTGAAATAACTCCGCGAGAAATCATCTGAGAGACATGAAATTCAGAAATGAGGGAGAGTATTATGTACGTAAAGGATGACGAAAGCATCGGAGCTGAAAAGGGAATACAATGCATACGGTATGGAATCAAACAAAAACAAGCTTTATTGAACGCATAGTATCGTGACTCATGATTGTCTATCCAAGAGGAAGAACAACAAGCAGATGTTCCTTAATATGGGATATGCCTTCCCCTAACTGCAATGGTTGCTTCGCACCGTCTCCGCATACTCAGAACCAACTGGTCCAATATTTTTTGTGGTAGGAGTGCCCATTCTGCAATCAGCATCTTTTTGAGTTGTTAGGTGTTCTCCGGAGGATTTCACTTTCCAGTAGATCATGCTGAAGTAGATTAAGGAATGGGCACTCCTACCGCCAGAAATGTTGCACCAGCTGGTTCTGAGTATGCGGACTGGGTGCGAAGTAACCATTGCAGTTAGGGGAAGGCATATACCATATTAAGTAATAGCTGCTTTTTGTTCTTCCTCTTGGATGGACAGTGATAATTCACGATACTTCAATAAAGCTTGTTTTTATTTGATTCCATACCTTATTTCTGAATTTCACATCTCCCAGATGATTCCCAGCATTTCGATACAATCACCTCGCAACAAAATCGGAAATCGCATTTTTAAAAGTTAAACAAAATGTAAAAAGTACAGTTGTGCACGTCGACCTATTAAATTACATAAAAACAAGACAACAAACGGGAAATTCCATAGTTGTATACATCAAAAGATATTTAGCATATATATATATATATATATATATATATATATATATATATATATATATATATATGATACTTAGGTTTAAAGATCCAATTAAAATCTAAACTCCTCTCCATTAATACAGAAATAAATTTATGCAGACCTCTGATAAGTCCGATCGTTTTATATGGTAAAGAAACATGGGCAATTAACAAAACAGAGGAAAACAGGCTACTCATTTTTGAAAGAAATATCTTTCGGTCAATTTTTGGGGCAGTAAAAGAAAACTATACTTGGAGAAGTTTATATATATATATACTATATATATACATACCTAACATATATATTATATAAATATATATACAGACGGCTGGGGCACGTTTTTTCAAAGGGCATATTTGGACCCAGTTAAAAAACTAACTTTTTTGAAGATTGAAGGAGATCTTCGGAATAAATAGGTGGAGAAACCTGGCTATAAATATCATATATTCTGGAGGAAGCAGACAGAGAAAGCCTTGATCTGCATATATATAGTGCTGTATATATATATATATATATATGTATATGTTTTTATATATATTTTTATATATATAGGGGGGGTTTTACCTTGTTTCTTGTAATTCTTCCTGTCGTTTTGGATATTGTAGCGAATTAACTAGGGTTCACCTAAACCGAAGTGCACAGGTGATTAGGGAGACCACTCAGACAACCAGTACACTACAATTTCTCTTATTGAAGGATTTTGGATAAATGGGTATGTACACAAATTATGTACAAAGGTCGTCCGGAAGGAAATCGTCTGATATCGATAACAGGGGCAGACTGCTTTTGCTGATTCTCGAACGAGTTGAAGTTGATCGCTGATCAGGCAACATGGCCACAAAAAGAAGAGAAACCTTATCTCCTTAGACTCTAATAGTCTATAATCAGGACCTGGTTCACATCCCAAGTCCGCAAAAAGGAAATAAGTCATTCATACTGCTTTCGATGCTTCTCGAACGAGATGAAGTTGATCGTTGTCCAGCTAGCTTGGCCGCAAATGAAGAGAAACCTTCTCTTTAGACTTAATAGTCTGTATTCAAGACTTGCCTCACAGCCCAAGTCCGCAAAAAGAAAATAAAGTCAGACTCACCAACGCTTATCTCTCTGGAGGCGTGGACACGTCGCTCTGCAAGCGACGGGCTCCCCCCCAAAAAAAAACCAAGAAGCTCCTAGAGCAGGCTTGCCCCGTTTTTAAAGCTCCGCGAAGTGACGTCGGTACAGCATGACCTCACTCATTTTCCAGGGCACTCATAGGCTGGGGAGATTAAGAGGACTATCGACATGCCTCGATATTAATTTTTATCGGCCAGAGATCAGAGGCTTGTTCACTATGATGTAGTAGTGTCACAATCTTAGACTTTAAGGCTCCACTCCATTGTTACCGAGGTCCCACCTGCCAGAGAATAAAAGCAGGGCATCAGCTGATTTCCTCACCGGTAGCAAGTCAGCCATTGTACTTCGAGGCATGCGCCTGGAACTCCACAATACGGACAAATAAGATTAGATATCAAATGACATAAATTTAAATTAATATACAAAAAGTATTGCCACAGTGACGTTATAAGACCAGTGAGGCTCCTAACTTCCATTTGTACACGGGAACCCTTCTTTTATAAAGTCATTGTTTGCTAGTAGTTTTTGTACATTAAGAATGGCTTTGAAAGCAACATTCTCAATTCCTGGGAATGCCATATATAGAAATGTTTTTCAGGGAAAGACCAACAAACATTATGCTATCAATAATTTAGAAAAAGCTAAACAAAACTAAGTAAACTATTAACGAGTATTGTCAGGGAATTATTTTAGTGTATTAATTTGTTCACTGCTACCATTGGAAGAAAAAGGGTTCAGCATGAAAATCAACTTTAATAAATTTGTTTCAAAAGGGTTGCTGTATATGAAGTACATTAAGCATGATTCACAATAAGTTTAGGAAGTCATCTTTTATTTTCCGTAGGAATTAGACCCCTATTAGAGATTAAAAGTTGCACTACTCATTTTATTACTTCATCTGGCATACACTTTACATGTGCCCCAAAACAGCACAGATGCAGGGTAAATCCGTGAATCGTACTCCCTTTTTAAGTGTGTTTTACGCTGACCCATCCGAAGACATACAGCAGCAATTATTGATGACCGTGTCGCGGCATTGACTCCATAATGGCTACCAAGCCACCGCTGACCTAGGAGAGGCTCGTCATTTAATGTGGCGATTTTAATGTGGTCCAACCCGGTAAGGAGCAAACACTACAGAGGTAAGCTCGTGGCTACCATAAAGAACGCTAGAAAAAGATCACTCAGGTACCCCGGGATCGTGAACCCCATACGCAGGAGGTGTACCCCTTGGGGCGTACTCCCTTTTTAAGATTTATTCCTAGCTAGGTAAAAATGGAGGTATAGAAAAATTCCGTCTTTCTACCAGAGTAATGGAAGAGTTTAACCTCTTTTACCATGATCTTTTGCGTTTGTTAGAGCCAGGCAAAATGACAAACTCCGATGTTGCAAAATGTACAGTAATAAAAAAGGCATTTGAAATTTTTCCACAAATACAATTGCAACTGATAATGACAGGCTAACGGATCCAATTAATTCCCTCATTATCCTCCTTACTTTTCTGCTTCTAAAATTTTCATCATGATTAAAATTTTTCTTATGTTTCATTAAATATAGTAAAAAGAATGTAGATGTCGCATTTTGTATCAAGTAAATAAGAGCACAATACATGGAATGATGGGATTGTGTGCATGATCATGTGATTTTTAATAAAAATCCCGGCAAAAAAGGAGAATTGAAATCATTGCTCATGTAAACGGGTTTTTCTGACCAAATAAAATCTCTTTTACCCGGTAAAATGAAGGTAATTTTACTGGCAGGTGTAAATGGGCTTTAGGGTTTATTGATTTGGAACTCTACTGTCTACTGTTTTGTAACAAGGGGTTAATAAGAGCGGGACTTGAATCCATGAACTCCGGTACCGAAAATCAGTGCCTTAACTATTCGGCCATAGTTCGGCATGTAAACGGGTTTTTGTACCTTGCTTTCTCTTCCTGCCTCCTAATGTTTTGCAAGATCTTCAAGATAATGGTTCAAGGGAACAAAGAAAGTACGGCGAATTACTCAGTGGTTAGGTAGGATTTCCTGGAACAAGCTTTATAATCCTAAGATTTCTAACAGTAAGCTTAAAATTTGACAACGAGTGAAATGAATAAAGTAGTAAAAGATAGAAGACTTGAATCCGTTATTCATAACACAATTAGGTTGAGAGTAAGAGTTTTTAGGACAGAAAACAAATATTTTATATAGCTAGAGCCCGTCGGTGCAAATGGGATGCTGAAAAGGAAGTGACTGTTTAGTAAAAACGCTAGATACCGTCGGTGCAAATGGGATGCTGAAGTGACTGTTTAGTAAAAACGCTAGAACTCGTTTCAAGAGCCAGCAAATTTTGAGAAAGATTAGTAGAGGAACTAGAAGCTAGATAAAAAAGAATCAGATTTTAACATTCACACACACACACACTCACACACACACACACACACACACACACACACACACACACACACACACATATATATATATATATATATATATATATATATATATATATATATGTGTGTGTGTGTGTGTGTGTGTGTGTGTGTGTGTGTGTGTGTGTGTGTGTGTAATGCGTGTGTGTGTTATCACAAAAGGAAGTGCCTACATCTTGAATTTTATGCAGTCATGGTGACCAGGCCTAAAACATCGCAAATAAAGTCAAAAGAATTTTTTCGATCAAACTAACAGAATTTATTCAGGCAACTTCTCTGATGGACGTCTTCCACAAAATATGTACATCTCGGTTAAATAGTTGTTTGGGCCAACCAGAGCTTAATTACTAACCGATGACGTAGTTTAAACCTAAGGAGCTATTTTATAAGTACTTCAGCAATTGGTGGGGCAAAAGTCACCATTTCAACAGGGATAACAAAGGTATTCACCAAGGTTGCTTTAAAGGGATATAATCACCAGAAAATTATTTTAAGATAGACAAAATTTATTGGTTAATTTTTAGGATAAAAATACCATTATACACACACACACACACACACACACACACACACACACATATATATATATATATATATATATATATATATATATATATATATATATATACAGTCAGATGGAAGGGAAAAAAAAGTCTATAAGGAGGCCAGGGCTTTTCAAGAACTGTAGTACCAATGATGATAACGATGATGATAATGAAATGAAAAAAATATCCTAAAAAGTAATGCTGCTAACTGAAAGCTTGTACATTTTTAAAGCTTCCGTCATTTTTAAATAGCTGAAATGTACGAATTCATTTAGTGCCTATCAGCTTTTTATCTAAACATAAGGTTTTATTTGGGATAACCTGCAGCTTCTGGATACTGACACCCAGACGGGGGCTGGAATATTACTTTTTCGGGAAATACTTAATTGTTTATTAACTCATAAACAATACTTAATTTTTTTTAAATTCACACTTGGAATAAATACTTAATTGTTTATTACAGGGGGTAAGGAGAGCAAGTGCTTCGCAAGGGATCACCAAAATAATTATGTCCATCTCCATGTCCAACAAATAGCTGTGATATGTGATCACAAAAAATCACTTGACGTGATTGAAGTATACTTCCACTTGCACTACATGTTTGTTGTCATTTGTGCAGATATTTTTTAAAACGCACGTGTTTAAATTTATGTTTTGTCGGTTTTAAAACTGTAAAACCATGGAAAAAAATGTGGATAGTCTGCCAAGTAAAGAGTTGCTTTACTCAGAATTACTAAATACTTCAGGTGAGTTACATTAAAAGAAGGTTTCAATTTTTGTGCCAGACAGTCGCAAGCTTTGCGCTTATGGTCTTTCATGAAACACCACGTTTAGTAGCTTAGATATCGATATCTGAGTACTTTTTGCAATTATTGTCGTAATGGTGTTAACTGGTTTCTTTTGTCTAGTATGCATATTTTTTATTAGGAGTTAGAAATGTATGTTTGAATAAATAACTACTACTGTTCGAACATTCAAAATATAAATACGTAATTCAGAAAATAATGCGATTAATATCATACGCATATCAGAGCACCTGCTTTCAAGCTTCATGAATAAGAACAAAACAAAGGTTTTGTAAACATGTGCCCCTATGTTTGTAGACACAAATTTTATAATAAATATTGATAACTGGATACCCACAATAACTTAAAAATTCCAACAGCATGAGCAATGCTCACAGACATTTCTTTCATAAACACTAGTGAATACTTAAAAGTCAAAATCAATGATTTTAGAGCTTTATTTTTCAAATCTATTAATATTTATTGATTTAACAAATACTGCAATATCAGTGATATTACAAGGTTCCTATGGTCCTTAAAAATCCTTAAGAACTCCTTAATTTTAGCTTTCATGTTTAAGGGCCCTTAAAACTACTTAATTTTCGTCAAAGGTCCTTAAAAACTCCTTAATTTTTAAATTGGAATGCGATCAATTTCTCCATCGATGAGATCCACAGTCTCATGTGATTTCCTATCAGTTTTCTTATATGACAAATATATAATCTTTCGTATACTTAAAAGGTTTAAAGTATAAAGTCAGCTGCCCTTTCTTAATAGCTAACAGTCATGCAGATTTTAATTAAACGAAGCATGGAGGATGGGGGTTTGTAGATATTTCAGTTACTTATGGAAGTTTAATTTTCTTTGCATTGAATGTAATAGAAAAGTCTAAAACTTTCTTCTTTCCCAGGCAACGCCGGGTATAATCAGCTAGTATATATATATATATATATATATATATATATATATATATATATATATATATATATCAATCACTTTTAAACCCTCAGGAAGTACTGTTTATAAAATTGTTTTTATTCACAATTTATTTTTAGTTTGATCACTCAAAAAACTTTAGATGTACATTTTTCAGAATTAGGTTTTGTCAAATAGATTTATCTTATATTAATTTTTAGGCATTAAAAAAAAAACTTAATCCTGAAATATTGTAGGACATTTATTGAACATGCCTTGTCTGGTTCATAATCAATAAAATATATTCCTCAGGAGATAGGGTTTATGCCCTTATGTTGTGTATTTCAAGTAGATCCTTATAAAAAGTTACTTTTGTCCTTAGAAAGTCTTTAATTTTTGTTCTGGAAAAAGAGTGGGAACCCTGTATTATATGTTATGGTTATAATTGCATGTCATTTCTCAAGACATTTTTACATGAATAGCTAAATTTATATCATAAGCTGATGTTAAGAAGCAATGTTGAAGGGTTTCAAGTAAAAAAAAAGTCAGAATTTGGTAATAATGACTAAAAGCTCTCCATATTTACTAATGTGATTTATTTCATTACACATGTACAAAAGGACTCCCTTCTCTTAATTTTTTTATGAAGATTTTTCATGTAGCCGTTATATAAAAAGCCCAATTTAATTTTATGAAACATCCAAACAAGTAATGTAAGAATTCTTTAAATATATAAATTTGTAATAATCAAATTAAGTCAGTTATAAAAGAAAATCATAATTTTTCAGAGAAAATATTACTACCAGATTAATAATTTGTTAGAAATGAGCAGGGTTGGCATGATTTAAATCAGTTGATTTAAATCTTGGGCTGTTTCCCAGTTCGGGGGGCCCCTGGAACTCAGTTCGGTGGGGACACCAAGCGTGGGAGATAGCGCCAAATTCCAGAACCCTATTTTCTGGCAAACCTTGCTCTTCTTTTCGGACTCTTCCACCACCCTCTAAAAAAGGTGGGGGTGTCAATCGGCGCCTTTATTCTAGGGTATTGGGAGAAATGACACATGATTTGAATATCTGACCCTTATAGGTTCCTGTAACTAAAAATATTCTAAGACGCTGAATTTGGATTTTCTAGCGCCCATTTCAAGTCTTTGTCCATTTCGGCTGTGCTCTGAAGGTTTGTCCATTTTGCCTCAGCTCTTGTATTTTTTTTTTTTTTTTTCGTTTTCTAAATTTAATACTGGAGATCACACCAATACAGTTGAGGGCTTGTGGAGCTCAATTAAGATATCCCTCTGCACAGTTTGAAAGTGTGAAAATCAATTTGATTTACACCTTTGTGAATTTATGTGGAGGAAAATAAAAGAAAATCCGCAAGATGCTTTTCAGAATTTTTTTAAATCAGATCAAACATGTATATCCACCAACAACTCAGGATACTTAAATTAGGTTAGCGCTTTATTTTATATTTTAGAAGAGTAACAAGTGATGTTATAATTCACATTTATATTTTTTTATTTACTGCTTTTTGAACTTCATTCAAAATTGTGTCTTAAATTAATACAAAATGAAGAAATATTTTTAAACTATATTATTTTATAGTGTACTACATTGTTAAAAGTGATATGCTAAGTAATAAAAGTAATTTTATTACGACCCTCTACCATTATTGTTACGGAAGATCAAGGGGAGCTTTACCTCACTTAGATAAGAAAAATTATTTCACTCCCTTACTATCTTCAGAATTTTAAGCTAAAAATTTATTATTTATTTAAAACATTTACTCCGTTCTTATATTTCCATTTTAAGCTAATAATTTCTAGAAGTAATTTGTACCATACTTTATAACTTTTTAATCTTCTGATAGTTTTAAAATAATTTCATTAAATAGCAACCGTATTTTATAAATATAACTAAATATTTTATAAGCATAATTGCCTAAATATAACCAACTAATGCTTATATTTTGCTTAATTTGCACTTATTGCAAAAATTCTGCACTGTTTAGTTTAATAAACAGTATAAAAAGCACCTTTAAGTACATTAAAAACTCAAATTTAAATTTGTATTCATCTTAACAAAGTTTAAAAAACCCTTTTTTTTTTTGTTCAAAATATGCTTTGAAATCGGGTATAAACTTAATACACAAATTGTAAACATCACTTGACGCAATTTGGCAATCACTTGTACAAGAATAGCTCCAAAAACATGGCAGTGGGGTTTCAGTTTAAAAAAAATTATGATTTTTGGCAAAGAATGACGTTTTCTACGTAAACTTATACCTTAAGCCTCATTTACTTTTTTTTTTACCTCATTTAATTTTATTAAGTAAGTCGTCAAGCCTTTTGGCACATTTCTCATTATTTTCAATTAGTTCTCATTTTTTTTTTTTTTTTTGGTATACAGAGCTGTGGCATATTAATGTGTTTATAGTTATTTTTGTTTTACGTAAATAATTCTTCTATAGTTACAGAACGTGTTCAAGAATTATTACAAAAAAAGAAGAAAAGCTCTACTTTTCCTGTACAGAAAAGTTCAGGTGGGAAAATCTGTTTTGTTCATCAAAATATCGAATTCATAATTTCTTTTTTCTAATTTTTAAATAAGACAAATTTTAATGGACATAGTACCATGATATCTTTTGTGATATAAAATATGTTTGTGCATCTAGTTATACCAAGATATTGAAATGTTAGATTTTTTTTTGATAATATAAATTAGTAGCATATTATGATTATATAAAACCAACAGAAACAAATCTTGTATTGCAAAGTGAATTGTGTTATATATATTATTAGTCTTGTAATATTGAAGTTTACCTTTAAAATATTGAATTTAGGTAGTTATATTATAAGCTGAATAGTTCATTTAATCTTGCTGTATGTTTTATTAAATTTTCTTTTATATGTTCAATTTTGCACTAACACATAACCCAAATAATTTATGTTTTTTTTAAATATGTTTTAAGTAAAAATTTTCAATTTAATTATGGTTTAGAAATTAAAAAACTAATAGTAACTTTGGTGAAAGATGAACTTTTGGTACATTATTTCCATTTGTTTGTATTGTTTATACTCATTTATATTACAAATTCTATATAGTTTAAATAATTTGTTTTTGAAAAAATACATTTCTTATTTTTTATATATAGTGCTAGGTAGAGCTTCTAATTTTATATTTTTTGCAATATACATGGAATAGTTTGTTTTAAGTAACAACTTATCTATCTAGTATATTCTACAGATTGATTACCTAAAATTAAATACATAAATTTTAATCTAAATACATTTTATTATTTTGTAATTGGATGATGCAAACTAAATAAGATGTAAATTTAAAGAACAAATTAAATATTCATTTAATGCGAGCTATTTATTAAAAAAACCCAAAAATTCACAATTATTTCAATATTTTTTAAGCAACGAATTATGGATTTAACTGTTTCAATAAAAACACTAGTTTCGATGTCGTATCCACTCCTAATTGGTTACGAAGGCTAGAATGAAGAATACCAAAAGAAGAAAACTGTCTGTCCATTCTATCAGATAATGCGACGGCTGTTGTTATTTGGTAGACAAACTAGATTTCACGTCCTGTTATACTCTCTTTACCTCCCATTACATAAAATGAATTGCACCAGTCATAATCAGTCATTGTACTACATATTTTCTGATAACAACACCTCTTAATTCTTGGAAAGCACATGCTATCTATTTACACTTATTTACTTATTGGTATTACTGTGCTGACTGATTCCCAATTCTCCTGTCTTTGGAATATAGGTTTTAAAAGAAGTGAAAAAAATGATTTAAATCAATGATTTTTTCAAAAAAATCAACTGATTTAAATCATGCCAACCCTGGCTAAAAGGAATTTTTATCCTCATCAGTAAAAAAATTCTATGTAAATTTGAGCAGGTGCTACCATCTATTATTCTTTAGAGAAGATATTTGTAAATTTTTTTTATGAAAATAGTTTTTAAACAGTAGATAATTGGCAGCAGCATATGATATGCATTAGAAGAAAATTTAAAGTTTTTCAACATTAGGAAATTAGGGTAATTGTTTTTTAATAAATATATTGTGAAAATTGCTGTATGGCATAATATTTTTAAATCCCCAATCTCATCAGTTGACAATTATTATTTCTAGAAGTGTTTAAATAGATCTTGGCCATCATTTTGTTAATCCTTTTAACCCTTTGACAGTTTCATTTTTTTCCAAAATTCGCACACACACACAAAGTCACATTGTTTTATTGCATTTTTTTTGTTCATTTTACATTTTTAAGTAAAGATATGTTATCAAAATTAACATTTCTGATATTTTTAAGCATTTATTACAACTTTATTTTCTTTCTATGAAAGCATCATAGAACTGAAGTTTACCTTTAGTCTCATCAATATCCAAGTTAAGTTTTGGAATTCCAGTGAAAGCAAATCTAGGAGGGGGATCCGAAGGATCATCACAATTAATTTTAAAAAATTGTCTTGCTTGACTGATTCCATCTGTATTGCTATCAGAGTCACTACTATCCAGGTCATCTAATAAACTTTCTATCATTTACAGATAATTCAGTTTCTGATTCAGAGGCACAGTTCAAATCACAAGAAATTAGCTCCATACACTCTGAATTATCCATTATTGAAAAGTAAAAATATATTATTCAACTCTTAGATCAATAAAATTATCAGGCAGTTAGTAAAATATAACCAGAAAGCTATACACTGAAAGATAACAATTCGTCTTCTGATACAAAACATGCGAAAAAACCTGCGCTTTTGAACCAATCAGAGTAGAAAATACAATAAACTGCAAACTATCATTTACTAGACAAATAATTTGTCAATAAAATTGGAAAAAATATGGGCAAAACAGTGCAAATAAAATAGAAATCAGATTGCCCATACGCTGTATGGGCAAATCAGTAAAGGCCCAAAAGCTGTGCCCGTACGCCATATGAGCAAAACAGGGAAGGGATTAAAGTACTGTCACAATATCACCTACTAAATTGGGATTCTTCCATGCTTGTATTTTAACATGTCGTTTATTATAACTTTAATTTTAAACCTCTAAAACTAAAGCAACAGTCTAATTAACCTTATTTTGCTTGTGAGATCACTTGATTGAGGTATTAATTGTTTTAGTTTGCATTTATGCTAAATTTAAGTAGTTTTACATTTTTCAATTTTCTTCCCCTAGAGTGTGACTTTGGTAAATAAAGATGAGGAGTTTGAATACGAGTCTGACAGTGACACAAGAAATGAAGATTTTGAACACAAAACAAAACACAGGAAAATTATCTGCTGTGATTCAGACAGTGATATGTCTAAAAGTAAAAGTGAAAAAGAAGTTTATGGTGAGAAAGGTATACCGCTGTCATCTGATTCAGAAAGCGAAGAATCTGAAAATTATATAGTTAGAGATATATTTCCATTTTCAGATGTAGACATAAAAGATTATGAAAGACGTTTAAGGACTATAATTAAAGATTTGAATGAGGTGACATCTTCTGATTCAGATGATAATGCACAAGAAAGTAAAATGAATATTTTAAAAGAAACCGAATTATTTACATCTAATTCCAATAGGGAAGAATTTGCTAATAAAAATTCAAAATCTGTGCTAGAAGGTGAAAATAAGGACAAATTTGTAGATTCAGATGATGAACTATCAAATGTAGAATGTCAAGAAAATCAAGCGAAAATTCTAGAACATCCTAAATTAGATTTGGAACTAAAATCCTCTGTTACTCCAGATTCTAAATGTCATAATCATAATTGCTTGAATAATAATTTAGATGTCTCTGATGAAAGAAAGAGAAAATTAATTTCTGTTATTGAAGAGGGAGAAGACCAATCTCCGTGTGTTTCTGTAAAGCAGAAAAGAGTTTGAGATCTATGTCATATTTTGTTATTGTATTATTGTTATCATTTTGCTATTTTAGCATTAATATGTATTCGTGGTATGTAAATATTTCATTTGTATGAAGAAATTTGTTTGATTTTTAAATGTAATATAATTTCTTTATTAATAAATTAAAATTTATTTTTATAAGTTCAGACTTGCAATTCTGTCACTTTTCTCACCTTTAGTCACTTTTTTTACAATTGACCACTTTTAGTCACTTTTTTAAACAGTCGCTTTTAGTCACTTTTTTCATGGTGTATCACGGGTCTGACAATGTACTAAACCGCATTTTGTTCTTAGCGCAAGTGCTACAATCACTCGACACGACCGAATAGAAACCTTCTGTATTATTTTGCATGTGTGGCTCTCGTAGGTTGGCAGATGACCTGGGGTAAGTACATTATTGCATCGTTTGTTAGACAGCTACTGGTGGGAGGGAAAAACATCTTACAAGTACATCACCCATGGCTATTCAGACCCACCTCTCTTTCCAAGTACCATCAACCCAAGAGGGCTATTTCGGACCCGGTCTGGATTTCTGGTTCTCTCTGTTGTTGAAAAATGAAAATCTGAATTAATAAAAAAATATTTTAATTGAAGACCAAAAATGTGATACTCTTATGAAATGCAATCTTATTTTTCTTATTAAAATTAATTAGTCATAAGGTTTCTAGAATTTAGTGATTTTAAACAGTCGTCAAGAAGTTCCTGAAATGTACATGGTTTCTGCGCACCTGGAAAGTCATGGAAAATCATGGATTTAGACAATGGATTATTTTGTCATGGAAAGTCATGATTTTTCAAGTAAAATGAGTAAAAGTCATGGATCCGCTAAACTACCGATTAAAAAAAATGCATTGAATTGTTTAATTCTATCTTTACTTGTCATTTGGCTGAAGTTACTGAGTTTGGTATTTATGTATTATCCTATTGACCCTATTGCCTAAAATTTGTTCACCAAGGAAACTCAAAGCAAGTAAGATTAATGGATGGGTAAATGCATATTATTCTGGTTTTTTCTTAAATTGTAGATTAAAATTTTATTAATATAATAATTATATTTTAATAAAAATTAGTTAAGATTTTTGCACAAAATATAAGTTTATCTCTAGGGATATTGTATATAAACATTATAGGGTTATATTTTGCTATTATTCATGGTCACCCGGATAATACCAAAGTACCCTGAATTCAAATCAGAAACATTTTGATTGGAAAACTGCTATATGATTAAAATTAGGCATGTAGATACAACAATTTATTTTTATGTATGTGAGTTTATTAACACTTATAAAGTAAGTTTATAGATTTTTTATGATAAAATTCCTGTAATTTCTCTAAAAGCATATATTTTATTTGTATGTACATCAGAAGTTTTATTCATATATACTTTAACGAAAGCTTTTTAAAGTCATGGAAAATGATCTTCTGAATCAGGGAAAGTCATGAAAAGTCATGGATTTGAAAATTTTTATTTTGGCAGATACCCTAAATGTACATTTAATACATTAAAGTAACGTACGTCAAAGAACACATTTCTCTTTTTCTTTTACTTCACAATTTTTGTTTAGGTACTCTAATCTAGCTATGTACATATTTCAAAACATCATTAATATATGCAGAAAATTGTGATTATAAAATTAATGAATTGTATGTATTCAAATCTAATTTATAGATTTTCTTGAATAAAAAGCAATGTTTAGTTGTGTTAAACAAAATTTTTAACCTTTTTTTTTATTTGACACTAAAATCATGTCTTGCATGAATCATTTGATTTCGAGTTAAAATAAATAGAAAAATCTTAATAATAGCATCTGTAATCAAGAGGAGAAAAAAATCACATTTTTTTTTTTTCAATGTTTAGTCACTTATTCTGTATTATTTGTCACTTTTCTCACCTTTTTCAAAGTGCCTCAGCAGTTGCAAGCCTGTAAGTTTTGTGCAAAAGAGCAAGTATCTGTTACGAATTTCAAATCAAACATTTTCCCAATCAATTTCAAACAAATTTTCTATCCGTTATTTTTTTTGCCCAGTTTTGAAGCCCAATGGTGCTGGGGTATAAGCATTGTGCTCCCACTACACAAGGTTAACTCAGCTTTTCATCCCTTCAGCAGGTAGACAAACTGAGGACTTTTATTTTGATTTAACATTATTTATTCTTTAATAAAATATATAGACATATTTGTAGGGTTAAGCAACAAAGTGTTACCAACTCATTTAAACATACATGTAGATATATATGTCATGTCTTTGATAAAGCAGTCACGAAGAGTCCATTATTGTCCTAAAATCTTTATTTATTGTTGATATTCCAGACATGAGATATGTAAATAAAGTACTATCGACATAAGGTCTGCTATAAGCATACGGACATGACTAGTCTGACACAACTAAGTTAACTCACGGCTAGGGCGAGAGATGTCTAACTGACTATAAGACATGCTAGCCGAATAGAGAGTGTGAACTTCTTACTTAAAAATATAAAATATTATCTAAGTTTTTTTTTTTTTTTTTTTTTTTTTGGGGGGGGGATTGTGCCTGACCATTTACACTTTTCGAGGGCGTGTTTTGGGCATTTTTGAATCTCTTCATTGGCCGTTGCACTTTTTTGTTTTGTTTTTTGTCTGGCTGACAGATAGTGTGGGAGACGCCATTTTGTGGCTGCAGGTGCTTCGCGTTAAGTGCAAGTCAAACCACAGATGTTGGGGGACTAAAAGTTATGTGACTGTCTAGTGTCAAAATGGGATTAACTGGTTTAAATGACGACTTCTGTAACGTCAAAGGGGGATTAAGATTGCTTCTTCATGGCCCACAGGTGGCTCACATGTGTTTTAGCTATGGTCTGTTTGTTGGAGTTGTTTACTTCTCACATTTAGGGGTTTTCTCTATTACTTTTTATTTTCGAGGGTCTTATCCCTCAATCTGTTTTTCTATATTACATACATACATACATATATATATTTATAAAAGAAAGCTCAATTTTACAAGGTATCTAATTCCTTTTTTGTCTAGCTTATTTTTAAGTTTGATTACATTATATTAGACAGTGAGTTTTGCAAGATATTTACTAAAGATTGCCATATATAGGAAAGTAATTTGAATAAATTTGCCTTGATTTCAGTTTTTTTTTTTAATGCATCTCACTTTTGTGTTTAATGCTTGAAGATTTTCCTTTGGTGGTAATATTAATTTTGTTTTATTTTTTACTTGATCATTGGTTGGCATTAGCTCTATCTATTTCCATTTTCTTCTCATATGGTGGGGTATGGGTATGGATGTCTAAGATGAGTTTTTTACTCTATTGTGAAAGGGATTATTTGTATATATTCTGTGGCAGCTGGTCACAAGAGAACCAGAGAGGGTCGGTCATTCTCAGGACCCATGGGAATTTATTCCCCTGAAAAAAGCAGGAGTTCCAGACCCAGAGGGGTTTCGGATTTTTATGTCCCTGTATACATCTGTGTGGAATGCCGGCTATCATTGAGGAGTCCGGTCCGCTGACCACTCCCTTGCTCTCAGCCCTTTTTCTCCCCCCCCTCTTTTTGCGAGGGGTCTTTCAAGAAGAAGGCAGTTGGTTGTTGGGGGCTGGAGGGTAGAGAAGGTTGTTTCTCTCTCCCAAATGATGTTGTTTTTATCGTGTATATTTTGTATATAGTCAAGATAATAAAGTCTAGGACTTTCAGTGATTGTTTTTACTAAGCCCCACAAACACAGATGTGTATTTATGTTGCGACGTCATCTATCTTCAGATCAAGCCAGACAAATTGCTATGGTATCTTTCTTCTTAGAGCATTTAGGAAATGTTAACTATGGCATATTTTCTGTGTTGGATAGTAATTTGTGTAGTGGAGTCCAGCATATTATTTGGTTGCAATAATGAGCAAGAATGAATGCTTATGACCAGTGTCACATTCACTCAAAATTGTTCTAATTGCAGCTTCTGTTATTAAACATTTGGGATGCAATTGTAGTATCATTTAAGAAAAGTTTTGGAGCTATGGGCATGCTCCAACACTCACATTATTTGTATTATATATTATCATGTGATGAAATAGTGTATAGACTTTTTTTTCCAGCATCAGTTTAAACTGGGGATACGTAAAATGTTATAAAATTTTCTCATTTCTCCGGAGTAGTTGGCAAATCTGAGATAATTTCGTGAAAAAGTTTACTTTTATAGGAGTTTGCAAAATAAAATAAATATTATACTGTGCTTTTTGCCTTTTCAAGTGGGTTAACTTAAAATATGAAATAATGCATGTTTGCAGTGGCATACGAAGACTTCTTTTAAACTGGGTAGGTAGAGAAAAGTTCAACAAAGATAACTTTCATATTTGACTCTCTTACTATATTGTCAAATTATAAGTATGTGTTTTATTGTAATTAAACAAAAATATGATACAAGTGTCAAAATATGAATAAGTTCTTAATCTCTGTTAAAAATTAAAAACTTTTTGTTTCAGTCATAGAAGGGAGGGAGTAATCCTTTTCCTTGTGTATGCCACAGCATCTTTGTGAACTTGTATATAAATGTAAAACAGTGGCATGCGGTCCATATGTGCAGGGTGTGCACTGCACACCCTGGCAAAATTATGAGGGACAATTTTCTGCACCTATGTCTACCTATCTTTATATGGTATATAATAAATATTTATAATATATTCAAATATTATATCGATTTGCTTGCTTGAACATAGGAAGTTCTGATGTGTATGCACTGCTCACTAAATTGAAAATCACGCTTTATATGTATGGGCTACTGGAGAAGAACCGCATACTATGGCACTGAGGCAAGTACAGCTATTTTTCCTGCACTTGGCATTCAGAATCATCCGAAGGTACGGGTTTTACTAAGCGTTGTATTAGAACAGGGACTTACATGCTGAAGCGATTTTGGTTTTTTAACTGATTAACTGGCCATATGATTTTGCAGACGGTTAATGTTTAAATTTATATATTGTAAGATTTTGTTTTCATGGAAATATAAAAGAAGTATTTCATCAATATAAAGGGAAATGTTTTAGTGTGGTAAATTAATTTCGGTGATGTATTCTATTTATTGAAATAATTAGCTGAAAAACAATGTTGTTTTGTTTTAAAGAAACGAATTTTAACAGAACAGTCCAAATGTTACCATTCATTGTGTCTTACAGACAGTATATAAGTTATATTAAGTAACACCATATCCCTGGTTTTGTTTTTAAAAATTGTCAAGATGTTTTTCGCAGAATATATGATTTCCAAATGTTAACAACTTGAATAGGACCTTGCGCCGTAAAACTCCAACCAACCAACCAAATGTTAAAAACAATTAATAAATATAATTTAATCTACTGACCGAACAAGAAACAGTTCGCTCTATTTTGCCAGCGTGCAGCGAAATCCTCTGCACGTGGAAAGACGTTCGGTTTGTCGGCACCACAGCGGCGGGCACCATGTGGTGCTACACTTGCTGAACATATCGTGGAAACCCGAAGCGTTGCTTTTTCGATGCCAATATGACACCATACAACAAAAGACATGATTTTCGCTTCAGTGCTAGTAGAATTCTCATAAGTTTAGCTGTTTTTATAGTTTTAACTCGACTACTTGTAGGTAAATATTTTATTTATTGTAATTTTTAAATTTATAATCATAATAAATAACCCGTTTCAGAATGGAGAACTCGGATGTCTCAATAATTAAAGATTTATTGGTAAATCCATGTTGTCTGCACACCCTGCATGAAAACCTACTGCACGCCACTGATGTAGAAGTTAAACTTTTAGTGTGTTTTCAAAATTATAATATAAAGTGAAATGTGTATAATGATGTAGAAACAAACTTTAAACACAAGCATCAAACACTAAAAGATCAAAATCAAACTTTTATTACAGTTAGTGCAACATTATTCAATTTCAAAAGTAAAATTACAGTTTGCAAGTAAGTTAACAATTTAGCAACAAAGATAATGTTCAACAGTTTTAATCCCATATAGCTTTCCCACTATTTTCTGCTTGTTTAATGCTGCCTTAACAAAATTGACATGACATGCTGAAGGGGAGGGAACGTGTTTAAAAGCCTCTTTAATTCGAATTTGTTTTATTTAATTTATTCAGTGTAAAGAATGTGTGAAGAGAACTTCAATGCTTGATCACCAGTGAAATTATCAGCTGTAAATCCTCCATACTCATGTTTTTGAAGTAACAAATTTTTCAGTATAGTATGGTAGCAAACAACCTGGCAGTGCTTTCTTAACTGGCATACCGAAAAGCTTTAATTGAGCTATCACACCATGCAAAGTCTTAGGTTTAGGGAATAATATTAGTAAAATGAAATAAAACAAAAACACATTTTTTTTATATAAATGAAATTTCAAGTTAAAATGATAACATTTTAATAAATGGGTGAAATTAAGACAAATAACGAAAAGTTAAGACTTTGCATCCATCGTCAAATAAGAAATTGGTGTTTTCTAACCACAAGCATAATGAAAACATGATAATCCAGAAACATTGCAATGGCTCAAACAAGACTTGCAATTACTACCTTAGTAAATTTTACAATTCATTATGGTAGAAAATTGCACATTTAATAGGTTATATTTCAAGTGAATGCAAATCCCTGTATATGAAATTTGTGGCATTAAATAGTAATTCAATAGTCATTTGCAGTTCTAATGCTTTGAAAGTTTAGAAATGTAAAATGCAAGCAATAGTGACCAATATAAGCAAGATTTTTTTCTCAATAATTAAGCTAAACATTTGTTAAACATCCAGTTACACACAATACATCAAAGGAATATTAATTTCTGAAACATTCATGCCATAGTCTACTTTACTGTGCAACTATTTAATTTTATCGTAATTACATAGAAATACAACTGGTGCAATTTCAGTGATAAGCATACTAATGCATAGTAATATTACTTTATATATTAACAATTAATAGTGTTTTAATATTTATCAAAGACATCATCACACAGGTAATATATATCTTTATTATTTATCTCTAAATAAAAATTACTACTATGAAAATTTACTAGTTATGGTTTTAAATATATTTCTAATGGATTGATGTTTTATAGACATACCATTGTTTTGCACATTATCTGATAATAAGCAACCTGGCAGTGTAAACTATCTTAACATTTCCGGAAGCCATTCATTACTCATTCTTGGTGAAGCCCAGTTCTTTTCCATTTTACTGAAATTGACTCTATGTGTGGGAGAAAATGTTCGTGGATAATTATATATAAGGAAAAATCAAAACCAGCTTCATAAACTTAATTCTTTGACCTACCTTTTAAATAATAATAATAAGTTTAAACATTTGCAGCTTTACATCATTTGGGATAGTAATAATTTTACCTTTTAAGGCTAAAATACGTAACTTTCAAAGCATCTTCAAATTGTTAGTCATAGTTTAAATATCCCAAATTTCGGTTTTGTACTGCAAATTATTAAACAATGAAAAATTTAACAACAGGGCTTCACGTACACTTAATCTTTTGAAAGTGGTGCTTCATACCAAATTAAAATGTACAAAGTTGAGTACATCTAGTACAATTATATTTATATGTATTCATTTTCATTTTATAGATATTGTACACTAAACATACTAAGACTTGCATATTTGAATCAAAGATTTGCTTTTAAATCATTGATTAAGACAGGCAATTCAAAAAGCGTTTTTACCAAACAAATGAACATAGTTATTTTTATGGAAATTACGGCGTTAAATTCTTACCCTTTATACACATATGTATTTAGCAGAGTGGAAAGCAATGCTATATACTTGGTTATGAAGGCGCATAAAGTTTGAAATTAATATTAGTTACAAGCTATGGTTTTATAATTAACTGTGTGATAAGATCTTTATACATTTTAAAAGGTCAAATATTATTAGATGACAGAGAGTACTTAGAAGTATTTTGTTTAGATTTTTATCTAAAGTTTGCGAAACATATACTATGCATTTTTATGCAGATCTAAGCATTAGATTTCTAACTAAACAGAATGTTCCGTTTCCAGTACATGAAGTAGAACATGTCATAGAATCAAAATCAATTTCTAAGAGCCCATTAAACAGCATAATTTTAGAAGATGGTGAAAAATTTCTCCATATATTATAAATTTTTCTTTTTCTTTCTTTCTTTTTTTTTTCAACGTGAAATTTAGATGGCTTACTAAATATCAAGATATTTAGATAAGGTGGTTCTTATTCATTTACTTGAAATGCAAAACTATTATTTATTCTTAAACTTCAACATTTAATATCAGTAATATAACAACTTACACACTCAAGATAAATTATTTAATTCTCTCAACAGATCAAACTCTCTCATTTTTGAACGTACCGTGTGAAAAATTGTCAGAGTACTGATTAATATAACATTTTTATGTACACTATTTTTCTAACTTTTCAACGAGATTTTTGATTCCAGGCAACAGTATAACCCTTGGATAACAGTTTCAATAATAGAAAGCATACTACGTAATTAAGCATACAGTCAAAGCTGTAACAGATAGCTAGATACAAGTAAAAGTGAAAATATTAATGTGAGAAATCCCATTTGGAACATTCTCTTCACCGGGGTTGATACCAAGATGCAAATTTACTCCTACATCGAGACTGATGTAGGGTTATTTAACATCGTTTTAAGTTTTACATATCTATACATAGTAACAGCAGAAAAAGTACATTATAAAGTCAAATAATCAACTACACAACTATGAACATTCACAAATACAGATAAATGAACATTACATCAACAACAATTATATTTCAAACAGAGCTATTAAATTTATATGTAAAAAAAAAAGAAAGAAAAAAGAAAAATGGGCAGAGATACATGATTATGGTTCATCATGCCCTAAGAGACCCAAATTAAAACATTTTAAATTGAGATTGTTTTCTTAAGTTATTTTGAATGAAACATTGAAGAACAATGAAGTAACAATCAAAGTTAAAATCTTGAAAACTATGACAGCAGTCTTTGATGAGTTGCATGGTCATGCAATAACATTTAAAATTCAGTATTAATATTTGTCATAGTAAAAAAGTGTAAAACACAACTAGAATTGCTTTAAAAACTCGTCATATCAACAGATGTTAATATCTGAATAGGGTTAAAGGATATAACATAAAAACTTCTATTTCAGTCTTCATTACTTCCGTTTCAGAATGGATGTGTTAAATGGTACAAGAATCATTCAAAAAATTCAGCTGTAACAATGCATTATTGTGTTAGAAAAAATGGAATAGTTAGAATACTTTGACATACAAATTAAAACAGAAAATGATAAAGGAAATATAAACATTCTACAGTTAGATTGTTATATAATCTATTAATAATTAACTTTTAAAATCAGGGTTTAGAAACACATGCCTTATAAAATGGCAGCCTATTGAACTTAAAAATCACTATTTTTTAAAAACTAATAGTTAACTCTCTAAGCAGTTCGCACGTACAATTCTGCCAAACCGATGATGTCTCCAAAGCAAATGTCACGTACAATTTTCGACCTCCAAAAACGTTCCGAAAATGGATTTAATAAACATTTCTGCCAGTGTTTGAGGTAGGAGGGTCGGGTCGATTGTTTAGAAACTGCATACCTCTTTGACTGACATTTATTGAGGGTGCACCACTACTCCCTGAGGCACAAAGACACTGATAGCTTTCCTCTATTTCGAAGTATTTCGTTTGTGGCAACAGATGTATCTCTAATTGCATAACTTAAATATCTTGGATAACTTTCGTAAAAAAATATAAATAAGTCTCTTAAAGGATATTTTTATTTGTACTTTTAGAATCCATTATTCCTTATGGGATGATCTTTGAGACTTAACAAGCTTTATGTGTATTAAAAATTAACAATCTATAATATCTATTTATAACCAGAGGTAAAAGGACAGTAATGATGGTGGGTTTCCCGTATTTCATTCTAGTCGGCAAAGGATGAAGTAAAAAATCATAGAACGTTTTGGCCATTGACACAATAAACCTTTAGCGTATTTTTTGGAGACTTTTTTTAATCGGTGTGTTCCACTCGGAGGGTTAATGATGTTGAAAATAATTGTCATCTTATAGTCTGATTGATAATTAGTTAAGTTTCAAATTATTTCTCAGCCTTATTTTATGCAACCTCTGTCAAAATTTTACACCTTTAATTTTAGAGCAGGCATGCAGAATTAAAGTTTTAACTGTCTATATAGTTTTAGTCATTTTGGCTATGTACAGAATAGTAAAAACAAAGTGTCGCAGCAGGTTGCTTGATAAAAACGTGACCAATCAGCTACGATGCACGTCGACTACATTATCTGTTGATATTAACAAAATCTCTAATAAAATACAAAACAAATCTCACATTAATTTTAAAATAATACATGTAGTGCTTGTGAATAAACTACAATATATATTAATAGTATAAATATAATATTTTAACCATGATTAGGGAGGAAGGTAAGGCGTTGGGGGTGATTATAAATACAGTGTAGTTAATGTTTATTGTTGTTGTGGTTTATATATTATTTTGTTTTGTTTATTTTTTTTTTATTTTTTTATAAAGGGGAAAAAATATGTATATAACGCAACTTTGATCTACAGTCGCAGCTGGTACTGTAAAAATGCATAGTTTGAATATTGCAAGATAATTTGTAGTTTTATTTTTATATGTGCGGCCTACTTCAATTCAGCAAAATGTTTTTTGGCCCACCAACTGATTTGGATAGGGCACCCCTTCTTTAGAGTATAACCTATATGAATCGAATTTTTATATTTTACAACAAATATAATAATAGTATATTAAGTTATTGTTTAGACATATAGAAGCATATAAGATTTAAATAAAATTTATAAAATGGCTAATTACTAAGTTAAAACATTCAAATTAATACTTATTGAAATTAAATATACACAAATACATTTGGATATTTAAAACATCTAAATCAGGGATGGCCTAACTAAGGCCTGCGGGCCAACTGTGGCATGCCAGAAGGTTTTATCCGGCCTGCGGATAGAATTTTAAGTTGCAGATCAGAGGCAAATTAAAAGAGATATATATTTATACATTATATATCCATCTCCTTTTCTACTTTGCTTAAATACTATATCCCAAATTTATTATCTCACACCCAGAAGATCAGCGGTATATTTGCTTCTTATATGTGAACAAGTCTTTTCAACTTTGAACCTCAAGAAGAATAATTTCAGAAGTAGACTGACAGATGAGCATTTAGCATCATTCCTTAAAATCAGTACATCTCACTGCGAACCTCAGTATAAGGAACTTTTAAAAGTGAAATCCCAATTTTATTCATCTCATTAACGTATTTAAACCGTTAGATACTTGTATATTGTTTTTAAAGTTTTAGAAAAATTTATCTTGGTCCGCAGAACTTATTTTCTTTTGATGTTTGGCCGAAGCTGAAAAAGTTTGTACATCCCTGATCTAAATGAATTATACTCTTATATCCACTCTTCGTTACAGTAACTACTTCAGTAAATATGTATTAACTTTTAAATGGCTAACTATAAAATATGTTTAAAGAATGAACTATCATGGAACTTGAGTGCAAAGAGTAGAAAGTGATATTTATTGGGCCTAAAATTAATTTTCCATGAAATCTGGATGTAAAATGTTTAAATCTGTGTATGGGGCACTCAGAGAAAGACTTATATATAAAAATAAATTTCTCATTTTAAAGTTTGGAATATATATATATATATATATATATATATATATATATATATATATATATTATATATATATATATATAAATATATATATGTATAATATATAACATATATATATATATATATATATATATATATATATATATATATAAATATATATATTATATATATATAATTAATTTCAATCAAAATATACTGAATACAATTACATGCATTTTAAAGTTAAAATTTTTATTGTGGGTGAACCTAAGGTATTTAACAGCATTACTATATTAAGGAAAAACAGAACTTCTCATCCTTTACACATATTGCTTCTCTATCAGTCAACATGACAACAATGCTTAAATCAATATTATTTTTAAAGTTATTCAATAAAAAATTAAAGAAATCAGACATTAAAGCTTCAGAATTAAATGTAACTAATAGTAATGCAAAATATGAAACAAATATCAGTAAATGTCAGAATTAGTATATAAATATACTAATGTAAACACTGTACTATCTTTTATGACAATTCAATTGATAAAAATAGTCTCAAAATAAGCGCATTACAAAATAATATTTCAATAGATTTTCAAATTTTGTTATATTCTTAATTCCAAAATAGGAGCCTTGTGTTAATTTAGAACAATAAATATCAATAAAATTTAAAACTGATAATATTTGTTCATTTTAGTAAATAGTATAAAAACCAATTTTAAAATTTAACATTATAAGAATAATTATTAAATATGTATTACATAATTAAATAGTAAATATATTAAAATTATAATATTCATTTCAATTAATATGGAAAAATTCCTTTTGATGTTTAAAGAATTAATTTGAATAAATCTATGAAATCTGTGATGAACTTAGTAAGAATAATAAGTTAAAATTATATATAATAAATAAGTTAAATTTAATTTAATTTAATTTTATTATTAAATTAAATTTAATAAAACAAAATAAAATTTATAAAATTTTATTAAATCAAATTAGATTTATTAAGTTAAGATTAGTGTCCTCAATTAGAAAATTTAATAGTATAACTCACATATTACTAATAAATTTTAACAATTCAGCTATATTATTATCTAACTGATTTTACTACATGAATATCTAAAGTCATGTAACATTTTTTTGTTGAAATTTTAAATGCATTTTAAAGGAATTTTCTTTTTCCATCTAAGCATTTATTTAAATTTGATTTGTAATTATATTGTATTTACTGAACACAAATTAGAAAATAAAAATTACATGACTATCTAAAATCATGTAAAATTTTTTTGTTGAAATTTTAAAAATTGTAATTTTGAAGGAATTTTCTTTTTCTATCTAAGCATTTATTTAAATTTAATTTATAATTATATTGTATTCACTGAATGCAAATTAGAAAAAAAAATTACATGACTATCTAAAGTCATGTAAAATTTTTTTGTTGAAATTTTAACAAATGCATTTTGAAAGAATTTTCTTTTTCCATCTAAGCATTTATTTAAATTTGATCTATAATTATATTGTATTTACTGAATGCAAATTAGAAAAAAAATTACATGACTATCTAAAGTCATGTAAAATTTTTTTGTTGAAATTTTAACAAAATTGAAACAAGTAAAAGCCTTACCAGTTGTCAACCTGAACCAAAATAAAAAAGTTGAAAAATTGTCACTATCACATGAAAAACCTATGTATTCTTCATCAAGAAAAGGAATCATGTACTTAATCTATTATTTTTTTCAATGTGTATAGGTTGGTGAATATTGCCTTAAATATGCATACACACAAATTAAAATTTTATATATATCACAGAAAGCAAATACAAATATAAATAAAATCTAAATGTTTCACTGAATTTCTTTAGTTTGTATACACAACTTATATATATTGACATTAAAGTTATATTTAAGAAATGAAATACAATCAACTGAAATTCGGTTTCTTACAAATAATTAACTTACCATTTAAGAAAAAAATGTTAGGTGATTTACTATGATTTGTAATCAAAAGTCAAGAAACATTTTTTTCTTTCTCTTCTTATACCTACAAAAGAAAGAGAAGTTACAGATTACTGAAAGTTTTTAAAGCATTAAATATACTGAAATTTCATGTTTAGTACTGAAAAACACAGAGTTAATTTTATTTTAATTAAAGCTCCTTTTTTCACAACTTATACTGATATTATCTATTATCAACAAATTATAATATCTGTTGCAGGGCCGTAGCCAGAAATTATGTTGGGAGGGAGACATTGATTTTTTGTGAAGGATACTTCAATAAAACTGCAGGTTTTCTTATGTATGTATACTTCTAATGAGTATCGTAGTACAATGTAATTTTAAAACATCAAAATAATTAAAAAAATGATATAATGAACAAATTTATAGTTTTAAATGAGCCATGTAGTAACTACGTAATGAATTTAATAGTAAAATCAACATTGAAAATATATAAACTATACAAGGTATTAAATTCTAGTTTTTAGAACAGACGTATAACTAAAGAAAAAGAATAATTTTGAAAAAAAATGGAAATGTTCAAATTTTTACTTGTATATTATAAAAGATGCTCTTTTTGAAATTTTAGCCAAAATATTTTTACAATTTCTTCCGATTGTGCAACAATATTGTGACGAGATACCAAAAGTGCTAGTCAGTCTGTTCTTACACGTTGAATCTAATTTGCACCTATTCCTTAATTCAACGTAACTTTTCTAAGCCCTTTGTTATCTATGCACAGCTAGGCAGATGGCACACCCACAAACATGGTCCCTTTTCTTTCCACGAAACGATCTTTAAGATTTTCTGAAGGGGGATCGGTCCCCCAAATCCCTCCCCTTACCTACGGCCTTGATCTGTTGCATCTAATGTGCTTGAAAAAAACATTTTTTTTTCTAGTGATAGAATGGTTTAGGGTTAGACTTATTATATCAATACAAAGTAAAAACACAAGTTTAAATAAATTTTGACTTTGAAATAATGAAATTTATTAATAACTTTTATATGAAATAAAAATACTTGTATTGACTCTACTTTTTTTTTTTTTTTTTTTTTTTTTTTTTTTTGTAAAATTTCTTTTTTTTTATATCAGTACAAAGTAAAAACACAAGTTTAAATAAATTTTGACTTTGAAATAATGAAATTTATTAATAACTTTTATATGAAATAAAAATACTTGTATTGGCTGTAAAAAAAAATCTTAAATTTTTTTTATTTTTTAAAAACATATCTTGTTGACTCTTCTTTTCTTTTTTTTTTTTTTTTTTTTTGTAAAATTTCTTTTTTTTTATATCAGTACAAAGTAAAAAACACAAGTTTAAATAAATTTTGACTTTGAATTAATAATGAATTTTTAATTATCTTTTCATATGAAATAAAAATACTTTGTATTGGCTGTATAAAAAAAATCTAATTTTTTTTATATTTTTTTAAAAAATTTATCTTGTGACTCTATTATATGCAGGTTTTTTTTTTGGTAAAATTTCTCTCTTTTTTTATATCAGTACAAAGTAAAACACAATTTATAATAAATTTTATAAATTTTGCTGAATAATTTTTATTAATAAAATTATGAATTTTCAATAAAATATGATTACTGTCTTAATATATTCAAGTAAGTAGAGTGATATATTTTAAATGCAAATATTCAGTTAATTGAAATGAAAGACTGGATAATTAAATACCACTCACTGTTGAATTTAAACAGCTATTACGTTAAAATTTTGAGTTACACAAACAGAATGAAGCAAAAGTAAACTACAATGAAAATATATATATATATATATATAGAATCATTTTCGCGCACTGAGAACAGAAAAAAAGACACTACAATCTATTTAATTACTACATTACAGTAATGTTTAAAAAATTTTAAAAATTAATGTATTTCCAATTAGTAATTTAAATATTCTTTCCTCCACTCATGTAATTTGCCGATTTAAAAGGTTCTTGAATAAAATATAAGGCAATTTGTCGTAACGTCACGACCTACTATAATGCCCTTTCCATTCATTTTCATGTTTACAACAGCCAATAGACAAACAATAAAATGCCCTTCCGTTTGAAACTAAAGCCAGAATTGTCATAATTTGAGAATTTGCCCTACTGTGTGAAATCGCCTTATTGAAAGTTCTTACATTGAAAAAGCCCTAGGAATTTTTTAAAAATAAAGTTTATTACGACTGAAACATGGTAATAACTGCTTATTTCAATAGTTATTTCTAAATTATCAATTTATTTCTTCCCTGCTTAATATAAAAATATCACGGATTTCAGGAGTTTACAGTTTTTTAATAGACGTATTCATTGTTCATTTTCTTAATAATAATGTACAGAGAATAAAAATGTTTCACTGTTTTCTCTGCATAAATAGTAGTTTCAGTTGTAACAGAGAAATAAAAACAACATATTTCAATACTTTTAATTTACGCTGATATATTGAGCGTTATTTTTCAAAAATTTTTTTTCAAAGAATGAATATTTCGGGGACATTATCGGAACAATAAATCACAACTTATTAAATTAATAGAATGAACAATCAAAATGCTGTATAAATGATTTTTAATAAACTTTGACTTAGAATCATTGTCATAATTCGCTGATATTCATTTATGATTTTTTTAGCTCTAGTAACACTATACATATTGTATTACCAAGTACTAATAAGTTTTTAATTAATAACATGATGTGAAATTAAATTAAAAAATTGTCAGTTTCTAAAAACTATATATATTTGACAGATCCATTTTTTTCTGATAAAAGAATCGATTAATGATAACGATCATGCATGTAAATGGGTATTTTAGCTAAAGTACCCATTAACGCTCATTATCATCTCAGTCAAAATAAGAATTTAAGCGAATTTTGAACGATGTCAATGCACACATTTAGTTTTACGATTAAAGTTCCGTTTTACTCACCAGCTGTCCCGCTGCATTTTGGGCTAGAAGTTTCTCCTCCTACCCTCGCAATTCGATTTTCTCGCAGCGCTTTCTCCCAGTCGACGACCCCGAGTCAGAGCTAACGGGCGACTGAACTTATGTACCGGTTTCGGCAGACAATCCTTTGTGGGGAGAAAAGGGCGGCAAAAATTGCCCGGGCACTCCTGCGCGTAGGCTGAGTTTCGTCGCCACGGTGCAGCTATAGATCGCCAGAATACGTCTACGCCGGAGCCTCATTCAGTAATCACATTCCAGACTCGGCGTCTGTCGTGTAAAGTGTTTTTCTTTTTTTTTTTTTTGTTATTCGGTTTCATTTTCAAGATTAGTGAATTACAATTTTATAAAGGAAGATCGCTGAACCTGGTGTTTCTTTAAATGTTCTAGAGCGAGAAATGTAGGTAAAATGTCTGGGAAATGAGTATCTGTCACTGAACTAAAAGGCCGTAGAATGTTAAAGATAGTTGCTTAATAAAAGCATTAAGATTCGGTTCTTTTTTTTCTGTTAAATTTCTGTCTGGGATATCCAAGTCAAAAACCATTGCTTTAAAAATTCATAATATTTTTTTTATCAATGTACTCTACATTTTCCGACAAAAAAAATTGTAGACTTGATGTTAGCTATATTTAAAATGCCTATAGTTTCTTCTATTAGCTCATCGACGCTGGGTAAAAAAACATGACCTATTTTTTTCTTTATTTTTTGAAGAACTGGGGCTGTTCCAGTAGCCTACTTTCCGACAAGCTGATCAATTTTACTTCTACTTTCTGCAATTGTGTAGAGAAAGGAGTTCACAGTGAAACCGAATTTTACTTTCTCTGAAATAGTCTAATCCAGGGATGGGCAAACTACTGCCCGCGGGCCAATTCCGGCCCACCGGAAGGTTTTATCCGGCTCGCGGATAGAATTTTAAGTTGCCGGTTCGAGGCAAAGTAAAAGAAATATATATTGATATATTATATAGCAGTCTCCTTTTCTACTTTGCTTAAATATTATATCCCAAATTTATTATCTCATGCCCAGAAGATCAGCGGTATATTTGCTACTTATATGTGAACAAGTGTTTTCAAGTTTGAATCTTAGAAAGAATAATTTCAGAAGTAGACTGACAGATGAGCATTTAGCATCGTTTCTTAAAGTCAGTACATCTCACTTCGAACGTCAGTATAAAGAACTTTTAAAAATGAAATCGCAATTTCATTCATCTCATTAACGTATTTAAACCGTTAGGTACTTGTATATTGTTTTTAAAATTTTTGAAAAATTTATCTTGGCCCGCCAAATTTATTTTCTTTCGATTTTTGGCCCGCGGCCGAAAAAGTTCGTCCATCCCTGGTCTAATAAAAATGGTACAATGTTCACAAAACTCACAAAAATGTTGTGGTAACTCCATGGCGGAATTGGAGAGATTTTCCAGAAGGTACCATGGAAGATTAATTTCATACGCGAAAAAGAGTTAAATTAATTTACACACATACTGTTATTTACGTACACTACTGTTATAAAACAACTAGCAGTATTTCCGCTTTTCGCTGTGGTGATACTTGTTTATTAGTACTAGCAGGGCCTAAGATACTTTTGTGCCCAGGGCACAATCCAATTTTTGTGCTCTCCACCCCCATTGCAAATTTATAGCGATAAGTTATTATCATAATTACAGTTATATAAAAATTATAACATTGAATTAGCAAACATATTTAAGAAGTTAGCATTAAAGTAATATTCAAAATCAAAAACACTAAATTTTCATTTTACTTAATCATTATTATCTCTGTTTAGCCATGCTAAAAATTAAGGACTTTTAAAGACCTAGAGTGACACACTTTTTTATTTTTACCTTGTCACACTCACAAGCTTTGTAGTGCAGAAAATAAATAATAATAGAATTAAAAATAAATTAATTGAGATGATTTAATGGTTTACAGTGGTACGTTGCTAATAATATGTCTTATAAACATGCAATAACCCATAGGATAAAAAGAGCATCAGGTTCGTTGAGGGAATTAGTTATCAGGTAAATAACAGTAAAGTAAATAGGAAACAATATAGTTCATGATAAACACAATTACCTCGTATAATAATTTATTAAAACTTAACGATGGTAGCGTATGTTTGCAATTTTTCCCCACTTAATATGTGTTTCAAGCACTCGACTAAATTTTCACGCCCCCTAAAATTTTCCAATGCTATGACAGAAAAATATGTAGGTGTCTCATGATAACAAACGCTACTGGTTAGTGAACAAATCTTTTCAAAGTTAAAAGTGCTAATGAAATGTCATCGATCTTCAATGACACAAGAAAGACTGAATTTACTTGCTATTACGGCTACTGAATACGACGTATGGCAGAACATCGAATTCCAAGGTGTCCTAAAAGAATTTATGTCCAAGAAATTGAGAAAAATAAATATTTAATTATTTTTTATTTGTTTTTATTGTATATCAAGACCATAGGCAAGGGAGGGGATTTAGGGGACAGGTCCCTCCCCGAAATTCCAAAATTCTAAAAGACAGTTTCGTGGAAAGAAAATTTACCACGTGTGTGGGTGTGTCATCTGCCTAGCTGTGCATAGACAACAGTGTTCTCAGAAAGAGACTGCTTCGGCCATAAATGTCTTGCGGTACCGAAGGCTTTTATCTACCCCCATCCCCTAGGATCATTCATCTCAAGATCATTTTCAGTAATCTATTGTATGCCGTCTTCCTGTTTGAGACGCTCCATGGTGAATATTTTGATACATACAGTGTTCACTCGCCACTTCGCGCTTCATGTTTTGCAGCTTCAGTGATTCGCGGATTTTTCCAAAATATTCATCAAAATATAAAAATGAAAAAATACAACCATGTTGGCAACCACATTGCGGAAAGGAACGTTGTTTCATGCTGATGCGTGAGGGAGAAGGATCCCTGAATGTCAAACAAAGAGATGAGTTGGCTCAGAGTGCATCCCACGGGATCTTGAGATGACAAAGTCTGCAACCGAGAAAGAAAATGAAGAGTAAGAACAAACTGAAAAGCGTGGCCTTACCCTGAAGAATCTGCAACAATTGTGCAACATGGCAAGAATTTGCACAAGACATTGACGACAATATGGTTCGAGCTGTCGATTTCAGCAATCGCGTTGACGGGGTTATGTCCTTGTACAGGGGAATTTTGATGGAAAAGGAAAAACAAAGACAACAACCACTCATCACCATGTTTCTCTCCAAGGTAAAGCCCCCTGGCTCTACCATCAGCGCCTCCAGCAGAAGAGTCTCCGAGTGAGCCTAAAGCTTCTACGAGTCAAGCGAGAGCCTCTCCTCCGCTAGCAATACAAGACTCTTCGCCTCTCTCAGAAAGCAATGTTCATTAATGTTTATTACTCTATAAGATTTTGTAATTAATCTTACTAATTAGTACTGACACGTTTAAGTAAATACGTGTATTGTTGTAATTTTTGTCTGAAATGCAGGGCTTCGAACCGTAATTTTTTTTGTTCCGGTTCAACTAAAAAATCAATATCGGTTCAGTTCCGGTTTTCGCTCCGCCAAAAATAACGGTTTTCGGTTCAGTTCCGGTTTTCGCTCCGCCAAAAATAACTGTTTTCGTTTCAGTTCCAAATGAATAATTTCATTTTATGTATATTCTTATTTGTACTAAAAATATAATTCTATCATAAACAAAAAATGTAATTCTATCAAAATTTAGAAGATTTTATTCTTTTTTTAATTGGTATACTATGTGAATTGATACAAACAGCAGGTACGATAAGAGCGGCGAGCATTGGCATTGTTATCCATTATCAAAATCGCATTTGACAACTAGGTTCATGATTACCCACATTCGTCGTTTGACTCTCACATCGTGCACTTGGTCTTGCAATAATTATGTAAAAAATATATTATTTATTTAACATATGAAAATTGCCTCTAATTATTAATATATATCTTCTAACGTGGTTTCACTGAGATTACTTCTGTTGTCTCGGAGAATAAATTTCAAACCTGAAAACGCTCTTTCAACAAATATCAAAATAGGAAATCGAGAAGCAGTATACATGTAATGATAATTATAAAGTTGACGTTAAATTAGAAAATATTGATAAGTTGGTAGCAGTAACAAAATGACTGAAAGATATATCGAACCGAAATAAACCGATATTTTTTTCGGTTCAGTTCCGGTTTTCGTTCCGACCAAAATAACGGTTTTTTTCCGGTTTTCGGTTCAGTTCCGGTTCGAAGCCCTGCTGAAATGTGTAAAGTATAAATACTGTTTACATATTTGAAACATTCGTGTACACGCATACACGAAAATTTCTAGGAGCAAATTTTACTTAGCGGCTTCACAATCAAATTTTGGTCTAGATAATCAAAGTTCCAACATTAATATTATATTCATTTCAAAATTTAAATTACGTTTTAAAATATATTACGGACTAGCAATGTAAACTATTTCGAAAACAAGACAACTTAATTTTATAAAATGAATAACTCGTTTCAATTAAATTTAATGTCTGCCATAAATTTAAAATGTTTAAACGAAAAAAAAAATATGAAAGGAATTCTGGCGGTATTTGGAGTACTACCATATTGCGGTCAAAATATGTCGATGCGTTTTTCGTGTTATAGTGACATCAGAATTCGACAGAGAGGGAAATTTGGTGCCATAAATTCCCCTCTTTGGTGGATTCTGACATCATTATGACATGAAAGTCGCCTGTGAGATATCTCGATCGCGTCTTTCATATTATAATGACATCAGAAGTCGATAGAGAGAGAAATTTGGTACCATAAATTCTTGTCTTTGGCGGCTTTTGACACCATTATGACGTGAAATTCGCCTGTGACATATCTCGACTGCGTTTTTTGTGTTATAATGACATCAGAAGTCAACAGAGAGGGAAATTTGGTACCATAAATTCCCCTCTTTGGTGGCTTCTGACATCATTTATGACGCGAAAGTCGCCTATGATATATCTCGACCGCGTCTTTCATATTATAATGACACCAGAAGTCAACAGAGAGGGAAATTTGGTACCATAAATTCCCCTCTTTGGTAGCTTCTGACATCATTATCACTTGAAATTCACCTGTGACATATTTCGACCGTAATATGGTAATAACCTTGGAAATTAATTGTTGCAATCTACTAATATAAAAGTAACTATATTTTTGACAAGATTAAAAGAATGAGGGCACTGAAAAATTAAAATGTGACAAATAAAATTTTAAATAATATTAATTTATTTTTATTTGCATCAATAGCTTTGTTTCTCACATCAACAAAAATGCATTCCAACGAAAAACTAGCGAAATTTAATTAAAAAATGCACCAAATAGTAGACAAAATAAGGCGATTTTACGCAGTAGGGCAAATCTCAATTTATGACGATTCTGTCTTTATTTTCAAATGGAAAGACAGTTTATTGTTTGTCTATTGGCTGTTGTAAACCTAAAAATGAATGGGAAGGGCATTATAGTAGTTCGTGACG
>CM063499.1:57492532-57510032 GCA_032207245.1 Pardosa pseudoannulata
TATCGCATTTTCTCTTGAATTTATTTTTTTGTCATCTATATTTGTATTATTTCAACATTTCTTCTAACGTGGTTTGAATATAACTCGGCAATGCTTACACATAAAGTAGTATAAATTAAACTGATTTGTCTGCTATCTAAGTTCTCTAACGTGGTTTCCATAGAATGTATTTCTTGATTTGAATTAATTCTGAGCTTCATATAACAAGGTTTCCATACAACGCTGTACTAATTAATCGTGTTATAGGAGGCTCGACTATAAAAGGTTTTTCAAAATTAAATTTTTTGACTTCATTTGCGGTGTTAACCGTAGTTTAAAAATCTTTGCTTTAGAAAAGAGCCAAAACAACTGCCAAAACATTATGACCACCCCTACATTTTGCAATGTCGCCTGGATGACGTGGAAGGCACGTGATCAGGTGGAAGTGGTATATAACTGCTGCTGGAGAGTCTGAAGAATCATTCTTTCACTTACTTCTGTGTGTGATGAGAAAGTCTGCTTATCTAAGCGATTTTGATAGAGAGCAGATTGTAATAGTTCAAAGGCTTGGAACGAGTATTTACGAAACTGTACGACTCGTGGGTGGTTCGTGATCTACAGTTGTTAGTACTTGTGCAAAGTGGATGAATGAAGGTGAAACCAGCAGTAGACGACATGGTGTTGGACGTCCACACGCTATCAAAGAAAAAGGTCGTCGGAGTCTGTCTCGCATGGTGAAGCAAAACCAGAGACAGACAGTGGCTCAGCTGGCAACCCAATACAATGCAGGGCCAAGTAGAATAGTATCGGAGCACACTGTTCAGCAGACACTGTTGGATATAGAGCTACGCAGCAAACGTCCCACACCTTTGCTGACCAAGCGTCATCGCCAACTGCGCCTATGCTGGGTTCGGGAACATCGCGACTGGTCTATGGATCAGTGGGAGAGAACTGCCTGGTCAGATGAATGAGTCGTGGTTGTGGTACAGCAAATCATGACTGCTACATTGTATCTGAACATCATTGCGAACCAGTTGCACCCTTACATGGCGTCTGTTTTTCCAGCTGAATGTTCTAACAGGAAAATGCCCCGTGTTACAAGGCTAAAATTGTGTTGGAGTGGTTCCAGGAACATGATGCTGAATTCCAGTTAATGTCCTGGCCGCTTAACTCTCTGGATCTCAATCCGAAAGAACACATTTCGGATGTCATGGGACGGCAACTCAGAGTTCAAAGACCTCCAATTCGCAATATCTCGGATTTGCATAACTGTTGTTGAAACATCTGGTACAATCTGTCTCCGGCCATCTACCAAGGACTTGTGGTATCCATGTCAAGGCGGGTTGAAGCTGTGTTGCGAGCCAAAGGTGGGCCAACTCGTTATTGACAGGTGGTCATAATGTGTTGGGTCTTGAATGTATAATGTATTCTACATAGCGCTGTAGAAATTCATTTAATTTCTAATTGTTAATTTTTTATAACGCTGTTTGAATATAACGTGGTAGTCATTACCCACAACACGGTATAAATTAAACAGATTTGTCTTATTACTATGCTTCTCATAACGCGGAACTGATTAATCGTGTTATAAGAGATTCGACTGTACAGAATTTTTGAAAATTAAATATGTGTGGCCTAATTATTCTGTATAATTCTTTAGAATTTTTTAAGATTTGTATTAATTGTGAATTTCTTATAATACGGTTTAAATATAATGCGGTAGTAATGACCCATAAATTAAACCGATTTGTCAATTTTTATGTTTCTTAAAATGTGGTTTATACAGAACGCGGAACTAATTGATCGTGTTATAAGAGACTCGAATGTATTTTTCACAGTTATAGTTATGCTGCCCCGTTTGCGACCTATAGTTTAAAATTATCTGCCTTAGTGTCTTTGGGTTCGAAATGCCCCCCTCAGACGAAGCAAGGCTGACTCCAAACGATCCCGGGCAGACGATCCCCCAGAAATTCCGCCATGAACGCCGAATCGAACAATCTCTTCCTCATCCACCCCCACACCCTTTGACCTTTCCGCGCCCCGCCGTCTGTTGCACGTCTAGCGCGCGACTCGCCCGTCCTTTTCCGGTATACCCCGACAAAATTAATTCATTGTTGCACACGGTTTTATCGTCTGCCTTCTCCGATCACGCTCAAGGCCTCGGATTTCGGAATCTTAATTTATGCGAAGTGAATCGCTCGGGACCAATCGATATTTCCGCGCTCGCGTTATCGATTCAGAACTACCGTATTCGTCCTTAGCCGCCCGCCATTTCGGTTACGTAATTTGGGGTTTAGGGGAGAGGGAAGAGTGCGGTGGAGAGACGTGATGGGGGGATGGAAATGTCTGGGATCCAGACATTTCATTTACGTGTTTCTGAGTCTATAGAGAGGGCATTCATTCATATGAAATTCACTTATACGAAATACTCAATTACACGAAGTACATCTCGTTTGTCGTCTAAACTCTCACAAGACATATACAAATGTATATTAAATATTAAATAACTATTAGAATAATTTATTATCATTAAAATAATTATTAGAATAATTATTATTATTATTAGATTAATTATTAGATATTAAATTATTCACTTATGTGTTTCTTCCTTTATACAGTATGAATTCATTTAAATGAACAGGAACACTCTTCTGAAATTTAAACATTTCAGCTGGCCACTAAAATCCGCAGACATGAGCACTATTGAGCATATCTGGGATTCTTTGCAACGAGCTGTTTAGAAGAAATCTCCACCACCTTGTGCTGTTAGCTATTTATGGACAGCCATACAGGATTCATGGTATCAGTTACCTTCAACTCTACTTCAGACATTAGTCTAGTACATTCCGAATTGTGTTGCACACTTCTGCATGCTTGCGGAGGCCCCTGTAGCGTCACAGATCTAAAATAGGTAACTTTGGTAGCGTTATAGTCGAGCAGGGTTCTTCAAAGGTCTCATGAGGATGACACATCGAACACAAGCTAGATGGAGAAGAAAGAAGAATTTATTCTGGTACATCATTTACATTCTCGACAAGGCTCATTCATCCTCGCCCGCCGGACAACTCTCCGCGTCTTTTCCCACACCAAACGACGCTCGACCCTCGTGACGTCACTCGAAATCCCCCACACCCCTATCTCTGTCTTTTCTAGAGGAGAGGTTAGGGAGGAGAGAATGGAGGCATGGGGACCCCCCCAGATAGCAAAGAACACGTTCGACTGACGTCAGAGCGAGCCGTAATACACAAACAAATACATTAAAAGTTTTCCAGTAGCGTGATGCTACACCCCACATGATACCAAACTGATGTACCAGTTTTTTTATGTTCAGTATATAAGAAATGCTGATGTATGCAGAATTTCATCTTGGTGAGCTGGCGTTCATCAGCTGACCTTGCGACTTTATATTACATCTTTAATGAACCATTTAGCATTTCACATCACCAAAATTAGTTTTTATGTACCACGTACCCCTTAGCAGTAACACGGTCGCAAGGGGGTACATAGGAATCACTGCAGTACATGATGATAGTCGTGTTAGCTCATTAAGTATTAGTATTTTAGTTTCGGTTGACATCTTTATACACGCGCAGTTAGTTATATATATGGCATTTAATGAATGATAATTATACATAATTTTAACTTGGTGACTTGGCGCTCGCCAACAGGTTACTTGTAATGAGAGAAGAAACCAAATATCGCCAAATACAGAGAAGGGGTGAATTTTAAGTATACAATCTTATTGCAGAATTGTTGGAAAGGTTTATCGATAAAAAAATATCGATACAAAACTATTTCTTTAATTGAAAGTGTAAAAGAACTAATTTGGTACTCACGAGTGTTAAATGAAATTAATTTATGTGATAAAATACAACATGTTCAATATTGGGATAGCGAATCTGCCATATATATTTCGAAAAATAGCCAAGAAAATTTTAAAACAGAACAACATTGTATAAACTAAACCAATTCGTTCATCCAATTAGTAAATGAAAATATTTTTGTATTAAAGTATGTAATATCGAAAAATGATAGAGCAGATTTTCAAACCAAACCTATTTTGTATGTGAAATTTCAAGATGCTATTAATAAAATTTTTGAATTGAATGAAAAGGGGAAAATGCATTTACGACCGATGGGGCCGATAGTTTGGAAAGGCTTATCGATAAAAAAATATCGATACAAATTATTTCGGTACAAATTATATCGATACAAATTAACCGCATTTCCTCCTATGCAAATATTTGTGTCAGCCGTGGTATAAATTGACTTTCCCGATTAGCTCTGTGGACCTTGTCTGTTTCTCTGATTGCTTGTGTTGCTAAAAATGATTTATAAGGAAATACGACGTACTATCTTGAAAAACTGCTTGCTTTAGTTTTGATTTTAATACCTTGTTTATATTTTTATCTTTCAAAACTGATGAATAAAAAGTTAATACATGAAATGAACTGAGTTTTGGACTCTCTACGTATATTCACTCCACAACGCGTAACATGACGCCTGGGCTCTCTGCAAATAAGTTGAAATTTACCCCAACAAGAATGTAACTAAAACTTTTAAAATAAAGGAAGCGTTGATTCTTTATTTTTTTAGCTCATTACTGACATGGATGTTCATAGCCGTTCGAAATTGGCTTTAAGCAGTAGGTCCCTGTCTCATAAGTCCTCGTATAGAAAAAGAATTTAGTTCTCCAATCAACCTTCTATGCTATAAAATGAAGCACAACGATAATATCATGTCAAACCATACTTTTATAATTTTGTAATACTTTTTAACCCTTTAAAGGTCACTAATATAAATACTTAGGATTTAATGAAATTAGTTCATAAATGGTATCTATGAACTTTATAAATGTAAATGCATTTTTTTTCTTGAAGGATGGGGCGAATATTGAGGCATGGTTAAAGTGCAAACCCAGCCCCTTGTACGGAGTGAAAATACTTATTTAAAATTTTAATTATGCTTGGGGAACAAGATTAATTATCATAAAAGTGTATTATAAAGAAAAAACTAAACATTTTACAGTCGGACTATGGCATAATGGTAGAGAGCTGCTTTTTAGGTACATGGAAATTTGTGTGTTCAAATCCCACAGAAAGCATGGATGTTTGTAGCCATTAATTTAATCTGAAGGTATTGGTCTGATTAGCCAACATGTTACAAAACAGTAGACCGTAGTGCTCCAAACCAAACTAGCAATAAACAATTTTATAAGGTTTTTGTTTGGTCAGATATTTTTTCATTAAGGTTATAAGTCAAAAATCATATTACTGACTTTTTTAGGTAAAGTAAGTTCAACCACATATACTCCAAATGAAAAAAAAATTAAGTATAGAGTCTTGTATACTCTCTTTTGTGAGTAGAAAATGTCATAAACCTACAAGACCTAAAGAGTCCATTTGTCTTTCAAAAGCACCGAAAGAATTAACAGGTGCTTTCGCTTCGAAACCACTGTCCGCTAAAGTTTTTAAAAAAATCTGATTAAGACGTCACGTGACTTCCACGTACATCTTTTAAATTATGAATAATTTTTTCTATTTTGATTAATTGGTCATCATAATTTTCCTTTACGTATTTTCTTTCAAGTTCAAAGCAGTTTCCATGCTCAAGGCAATGGCGATGTCTGTACAGATTTCAAGTACATCTTACATCAACCCGAAACGTTAGTGTTCGTTATAATGGGATTTTTCGTTACATACATCTTTCGTTCTAAATAGAAAATTTTCGTGATTACAGTACATTCTTTATTCCGTACTAGGTAAATAGTAAAAGTTCAATTTTTTTAAACTAACATATTTTTAATTTTTTTCTAAAATTGGATTTTAAAAGCACTGTTTAAATTTTTTAAAAGTACTGTTACAATTGTATATGAATACGTCGATATGTTTGAGCTGTATTGCTGTAGATTGGCACCGTTAATGATCATAATATTGAGGTTTTCCGTTATATATAATGTGAATTGCAATCAAAAAGGGATTTAGACTACTATGTGAGAGTCTTATTTTTAAAATTTGAACATTTTACTGTTATACTGTTCTCTGTAAATACTAAATTTTTGTGTTTCTTTTCTAAAAATGGTTTTCAGCATTATCGTTTCAAATAAGCATTGTTACAACTGCATATGATTACGTCGATATCTTAGTATTGAAATGTTGTAGACCTGTTTTGACAATGTCCAATCTATTGAAAATTTTTGTTATATAATGTTCAAATTGCAATCTAAAGAGGAGAAGCATAACTAGATGTTATATTAGTTTTAAATTAAAAACTTTTTGACTTTCAACGTCTATTGGTTTTTTAGTATGACCCACAGCTTTAACCCATCCACCGACCACCCTCCCCACCTTTTTCCCTTTCAAAACAGTCCCCCTTTTCGTAAATTCCAGACGGAACTTACCGTACCATACTAGAGTTGCCGGTTTAAAAGTTGTCAGGCTACTTTTAAGTTATTTTTCTTGCAAGGTAAAGGAGTTCCGTTACGCAAAATTAGTTTCTTTCATTTATTATCGCTTTGCAATATTTTTTTTTCCTCAAAAGTGTGCGATACCAGTTATACGAGTGCGAACGAGAAGGGGTCGACAGGTCCGTTTTCGAACCGGAATTCGCTGTCGAACCCCCGTCGACGCGTCCGTTCAGTGGGTTAATATGCGTTATAATGAATGTTTTCCTTTATAAAGAGCAAGTCGTTAAAAAATGGAGGTGCACAATTAGATGTTACAATAGCTCTATATATAAGGTTGGAGCCGCAGATCCTTTTTCAGTTATGCAAAATACATATGTATAATCGTCATAACTAATTTATTTGAGCTTACGAAAGTACTTTGTACGAAAGTACAAAGTCAAAATTTTAAATGAATTTTTAAACTTTCTTTGTACGCACGTATAGACTGTGAAGACCCCTCCCCCCTTTGTCCAGAACTAACTACCGGAATCAGCTGATTTGAAGCCCCCTGTTCCGACAAGCTACAATAGCACGGTGGCAGCGTGTCTGGAATGGCGGCAGTTCAGTTGAATACATGTTACGCCCTGATCGGTTGCTGGTAATGACCGCCGGAGTATTGCGTGGAGAAGCCTCAATCGGGACAGCCAAAGAATGAGAATTCAGCTAAAAAACCTAGCTGTAACCTTAGCTGGAGTTCCTGGAATCATAACTGACTAAAAAACGGTTGGCGGGACCGTAACTGACCCCCAGGTACAAAAAGCGTAGAATTTTTCGACTCGGGGCTTTTCGAGATTTTTTTACGGAGGTGCTCTGACCTCCGGCCCACCGGAAGGTTTTATCCGGCCCGCGGATAGAATTTTAAGTATCCGGTTCGAGGCAAAGTAAAATAAATATATATTTATATATTATATAGCCATCTCCTTTTCTACTTTGCTTAAATATTATATCCCAAATTTATTATCTCACGCCCAGAAGATCAGCAGTATATTTGCTTCTTATATGTGAACAAGTGTTTTCAACTTTGAACCTTAGAAAGAATAATTTCAGAAGTAGACTGACAGATGAGCATTTAGCATCGTTCCTTAAAATCAGTACATCTCACTTCGAACCTTAGTAAAAGGAACTTTTAAAAATGAAATCGCATTTTCATTCAACTCATTAACGTATTTAAACCGTTAGGTACACACACATATTTATGTGTGTGTGTAATTGGCAACACTACAGTCTACTTTTTTTGCTACACTACACCGCTTATGTCGAGCTCTCACGAAACAGGTCCGAGGTTCGATTACCTGGATGGGCAAGGGTAACTCAGACTTTCATCCCTTCGGTAGGTAGATATACTGAGAACCAAGCATACTTGGGAATCCCCTTTGTCCAGAACTAATGACCGGAATCAGCTGATTTGAAGCCTCCTGCTCCAACCGGTTACAATAGCGCGGCGACAGAGTGTCTGGGATGGCGACAGTTCAGTTGAATAGGTGTTACGCCCTGATCGGTTGCTGGTAATGACAGCCGGAGGATTGCCTGGAGAAGCCTCAATCGGTACAGCCTACGAATGAGAATTCAGCTAAAAAAACTAGTTGTAACTTTAGCTGGAGTTCCTGGAATCGTAACTGACCAAAAAACGGTTGGCGGGACCTTAACTGATCCCCAGGTATAAAGATTCTAGAATTCTCCAGGTTTGTTCCCCAGGAATATTCTCCAGGTAATTCTTCCAGGTATAAAAATTCTAGAGTCTCCCAATTGTGTGATTTTCTTTTACGACTGTGAACGTCTTGAATATGTTATCCGAGCAACAGTCCTTTGCATTTCAAATGTTTAGGGATATTAGAATCCCTTAGTACATGGCAACTATTTACTCCAGAAATAGAAGTGATTTCCAATTCTATTAAGTCTGTGATCCTTCATCACGCTACTTCTTCACTCAAGAACACTGAAGCGATGTTGACAGTTCGGTTGAATAGGCGTCAAGCACTGATCGGTTGCGATAATGATTCCGGAGCATTGCCTCTAGAATTCCGGAATGGGACGGCTAGCGAATGAGAATTCGACTAATTAACTAACTGTAACCTTTGCTGGAGTTCTCAGGTAACTGGACCGTAACTGACCCCCAGGTATAAAAAGCCTAGAATTTTTCGACTCGGGGCTTTTCGAGATTTTTTAAGGAGGTGCTCTGACCTCCGGGAAGCTTCCGCGATTTTTGACTGGAGCCAGCCTTTTAGTGATTGCTTTCGGGAGACTCGTAAAGTCCGCTCATGTAAGGAACGGCAGAGTCTTGGACACCGAACGGGGGATAGATTGGGTCTGCATTGCACCCTGGAAGATCCTCTGCGATTTGTGAGATTTTATCTTTTTTTTCCGACTGTGATCGTCGTGGTAATTCAGTGCCAGCAAAAATCTTCTACGTTTCGACTTGTCTTGGGAGATTTAGAATTCCTCTGTACATAATGTACATACCCCTTATTTACTCCAGAAAAATAAAAGTGATTTTCCAATTCTATTGTGACTGTGATCCTTCTTCACTCTACTTCTCACTCAAGAACATTGAAGGCGCCACAAGACGTGATACTTAAAACTGACAAAATCGATTTACGTATGGTCCAAAAGAGTATTTCTGTGGAATTCCAAACACTGCTATTTCTCGGGATTACAATAATTCCTTTACTTCGTACAAGGAAATAAAAACGATTTTACCAATTAGAAAAATGCTTACCTTTATTTCATTTATGTATTTTGTACCTTATTTTTGTGTTTCTTTTTACTTTACATAATACAGTTTAAAAATAATTATGACTGACACCAAAATATATTTCTGGTATTTGAAACGAATGTCAAAACTGTTTTTAATATAACTGGTTAAAAAATGAATTAATTTCGGTAAACAATCTTAAATAATTTAATTTTCTGTTCAAACAGTTCTATTTGACGTCAAAGAACTCCGGGGTTTCTTCTTCCCTGCAGTGTAAGATCGTACAGATATGAAAGGCAATTATTTATGCTTTTACTTTGCTGATAGCACTATGTAGGCGAGCTACCTATGAATCGAACGGAATATTCGTGCCGTGCTATTTTTATCACTACTGCTGAATTTATCGATTGCTTTTCGTCTGCTGCGGGAAAGGAAAGGACACTGCGATACAAGTTTTCTTTTTTTACCTCGCCATTCTATCTTTTAAGCTGCTGAAATTTTGTTCCAATGTAAAACTGAATTTGTCAGTCGTCTTTAATAATATCGCGGTGTCTCAGTTTAATTAAAAGCAGTTATGAATAACTCAACTCGGTTTGTAACTACATATATTTAAGCATGGACAGAAATTGTCACGGAAGTTTTTAGAAGGTAAAAGATGCGAAATCTTTCAGTTTAAGTAGGGATAATTATGATTAAAGTTATCTACTAACTTTAAAAATATAATTATAAATAGATTTATGAAGAAGTCCGGGATTTTTATTACAATAGACCAGGACCTATTGCTTTAAGTCTTTCTTACCTCGCAACAGGGCGTCTACCCTAAAAGGTGTAACGGATATTTTGTATTTCTTTTAGGCTGCTCAAATATTGTTTATTGTAACACTATATATGTCAGTGGTCTTTAATAACATTACAGTAGCTCAGTTTAAATTAGTGCAAAGTGAGAACACTTAACTCCAATCGTAACTACAGTGGACTCCGCTTAATGTGATCAGTTTGTGACACCATGATTTTGATAACAATAACCGATTGATAAGAATAAACAATATGCAAAATTAGATAAATTACCTGCCTTCCCCCCTTTAATTTCTACGTACTAAATTTCAAAACAAAATTAAAAAACACAACTTATATTTATGTACTGTATATTAACCTTTAAAACATAAGAATTGTATACATAATTTTAAAAAATTGATCAATTGTTGACTGTCTACAATTTTTTTCTAAGAAGCTTATTGATAAATTGTTCGTAATCATAATCAACCTATCATAACGATTTAAAATTTCGATCTTTTGTTTTAATGTTAAATCATTTCGCTATTTGACTTCCATATCGACAAGCTGCATGGAAGCGAGCAATGCATAAAACGTGAATACGCTCCTTCTCAGTTCCGATAATAATGTGTTGCCTTTTGCTTATCTGACAACCATTGACCACCCGCAGGGTGTGCGTATTTCTGAAAAATGTCACGGAAGTTTTTAGAAGAAAAAGATGCGAAATATTTCAGTTTAGGTACGGATAATTATGATTAAAGTTATCTACTAACGTTAAAAGTATAATTATTATAGATTTATGAAGAATTCTGATTTTATTACAATAGACCAGGACCTATTGCTTTAAGTCTTTGATAACTCGTAACGGGACGTCTACCCTAACGGGTATAACGGATCTTTTTTATATTTTTTGGGCTGCTCAAATTTTTTTCAATGTAAAACTTAATATGTCAGTGATCTTTAATAACATTAGGTATCTCAGTTTAAATAAATGCAAAGGCAGAACACTTAACTCCAATCGAAACTACAGTGGACTTCGCTTAACGTGATCAGTTTGGGACACCGGGATTTTGATAACAATAACCGATGGATAGCAATAAACAATATTCAAAATTAGATAAATTTACACCCTCCCCTTTAATTCACACGGGCTAAATTTCAAAACAAAATGAAAAAACACACTTTATATTATCCTTAAAACAAAAGCATAGTATGCATAATTAAAACAATTGATCAATTGTTGACTGTCTACAATACTTTTTCTAAGAACTCATTGATAAATTGTTCGTAATAACAATCAACTGTCATAACGATTTCAAATTTCAATCTTTTGTTTTAATGTCAAATCCTTTCGCTTTCTGGCTTCCATATCGACAAGCTGCATGTAAGCGAGCAAGGCATAAAATGTGAATACGCTCCTTCTCAGTTCCGATAATAATGTGTTGCCTTCTGCTTATCTGACAACCATTGGCCACCAGCAGGGTGTGCGTATTTCTGAAAAATGTCACGGAAGTTTTTAGAAGAAAGACGAGAAATCTTTCAATTTAGGTATAGATAATTATGATTAAAGTTATCTACTAACGTTAAAAGTATAATTATTATAGATTTATCAAGAATTCTGTTTTTATTACAATAGACCAGGACCTATTGCTCTAAGTCTTTGATTCCTCGCAACGTGGCGTCTACCCTAAAAGGTGTAAAGGATATTTTGTATGTCTTTTAGGCTGCTCAAATTTCGTTTATTATAAAACTGAATATGTCAGTGGTCTTTAATAACATTACGGTATCTCAGTTTAATTAAGAGCAATGGCAGAACACTTAACTCCAACCGTAACTACAGGGACTCCGCTAATATGATCATTTTGAACACCCTGATTTTGATAATAATAACCGATTGGTAACAGTAAACGATATGCAAAATTAGATCAATTTACCCCCCTCCTTTAATTCACACGTGCTAAATTTCAAAACAAAATGAGATAACACACCTTATATTATCCTGCATTTATGTATATTATCCTTTAAAACATAAGAATTGTATGCATAATTAGAAAAATTGATCAATTGTTGACTGTCTACAATTTTTTCTAAGAAGCTCATTGATAAATTGTTCGTAATCATAATTAACCTGTCATAACGATTTAAAATGTCGATCTTTTGTTTTAATATTAAATCATTTTGCTTTCTGGCTTCCATATCGACAAGCTGCATGTAAGTGAGCAAGGCATAAAATGTGAATACGCTCCTTCTCAGTTCCGATAATAATGTGTTGCCTTCTGATTATCTGGCAACCACTGCCCATCCGCTGGGTGTGCGTATTTTTGAAAAATGTCACGGAAGATTTTAGAAGGTAAAGATTCGAAATCTTTCAATTTAGGTAGGGATAATTATGATTAAAGTTATCTGCTAATGTTAAAATACAATTATTATAGATTTTTGAAGAATTCTGTTTTTACTACAATAGACCAGGACCTATTGATTTAAGTCTTTGATAACTCGTAACGGGACGTCTACCCTAACGGGTATAACGGATCTTTTTTATATTTTTTGGGCTGCTCAAATTTTTTTCAATGTAAAACTTAATATGTCAGTGATCTTTAATAACATTAGGTATCTCAGTTTAATTAAGAGCAATTTGAGGAAAACTAACTCCAATCGTAACTACAGTGGTTCTGCTTAATGTGATCAGTTGGGACACCGTGATTTGATAAAAACCGATTGATAAAATAAACGATATGCAAATCTAGATAAAATTTACCTCCCCTTTAATTCACACTTGTTAAATTTCAAAACAAAATGAAAAAACACCTTATATTCCTTGAATTTATGTATATTATCCTTTAAAAACATAAGAATTGCATGCAATTAGAAAAATTGATTTGTTGAATGTCTACAATTTTTTTAAATAACATTGATAAATTGTTGATAATCATAACCAACCTGTCATAAAGATTTAACATTTCGATCTTTTGTTTTAATGTTATATCATTTCGCTTTCTGGCTTTCATATCTACAAGTTGCATGTAAGCGAGCAAGACATAAAGTGTGAATACGTTCCTTCTCAATTCTGATAAAAATGCGTTGCCTTCTGCTTAACTGACAGCCACTGACCACCAGCAGAGTGTGCGTGTATCTGAAAAATTCCAGGAACATGTAACACCCCACTTTTTTGTTCATTCTCCATTTCCTTAGGTGAAAGAGGAAGAATTTTCAAAACTTCAAACAGCGAATGAAAAGAAAGGATTTGTCCCTTCCGAATACATTTTGAATATTCCTTTGCCAGTTAACAATAAACGATATACAAAATTAGATAAATTTAACCCCCCCCTTTCAATTCACACCTACTACATTTCAAAATAAAATGGAAAAACTCACCTTATATTTATGTACTGTATATTATCCTTTAAGATATAGATATTGTTTACATACTAAAAATAATTGAACAGTAGTTGACTGTCTACAATTCTTTCTAAGAAGTTAATTGATAAATTGTTCGTATTCATAATGTTTTTTAGAGCGGTGTTGTTTTCCACGTTTCAACACTTTCAATGCAATTCAGAAGCCGAGAAATGTTTAACTGCGCTGCAGCATTGCGCTGACTCATATTTGGTAACCTGTCATAACGATTTAAAATTTCGATATTTATTTTTAACGTTAAATCGTTTCGCTTTCTGGCTTCCATATCGACAAACTGCACGAAAGCGAGCAAGAAAAAAAAATGTGAATACGCTCCTTCTCAGTTCCTATAAGAATGGGACGAACAATGGCCGATTGGTTAGTGTGCTGCCCTTCGGTACCGGAGTTCGTGGGTTCGAATCCCACAGTGGCATGGATGTTCGTAGCAGTTCGAAATCCGCTTTAAGCTGTAGGTCCCGGTCTCATTAGCCCTCGTGTTGCAAAAAGTAGACCGTAGCACTCCAAACCAAACCAAACCTATAAGAATGGTTTGCCTTCTGGTTATCTGACAACTATTGACCACCAGCAGGGTGTGCGTGTTTCTGAAAATTTCCAGGAACGTGTAATTTTCCACTCCTTTTTTCTCCTTTTCCCGAGGTGTTAGAGGGAGAATTCTCGGAAATTAAAACAAGAAAGAAGGGAAAGAGAAGAATGGTAGTTTATATTGTGTGAAATGTTGGAAAATATCACCCCACTGTTGTTTGGGATACTGGATACCTCGTAATAGAGTATAAATTAATTGGCATAGAGGTGTCCGTTTTTTGAAGTGTAGGTTGTGTAAAATTTTGGAAAATATATCCCCACTGTAGTTTATAGTTAGAGAACTTTTGAGATTCTTTAAATACCGGATACCTCACTAAATAGAGGACAAATTCGTTAGTATAGGTATTCTCTATTTAATGTTTTTGTTGTTCAAATTTTCGCTGTATAATACATGTGTTAGTGAGAAGATAGTTAAATTATAATTAATTTATCTATTGTAGTATTTATTATTAATTAAAATCATTTTTGCATTTTCATTTATTGTATTTATTATTTTTCAGAATTAACTTTTATGGAAACTCTTATTTCCTTTATTAGCAAAATAAAATAGGAGTGCTAAATGATATGACTACCATCTTCGTAATTACAGCTTCAAAATTCTTCACAGCAGTTCTTCCTTTATTGATTACTTTTAAATTTTATTTTTGTAGAATTTATTATTTCTCCTGTTCAATAATGAATTATCCCAGAATTAAACAAATTATATACATAGAAAATTATGTTACATTACTATTCTTTAAAACTCAACAGAATCTGCAATTTCGGTTCCGCAAACGAAAGATGGGAACATAAATCAAACGATATCTGCGTCTTGAAATTGTCTGCCATCAGAGATAAAAATGGGATTGAACGCGCATGGGCGAAGGGGTTATTGACCTGAAACCCTAGACTGTGTTCTGGACGGTCTACAGTACATGTATTTCCGGGGTAAATTACCTTTCTTCTACTGCATGTTACCCCAGAAAACGAAACTTCGAAAATGTGCATATTTAGAAAACCGAGGCTATATTTGGAAATTAAGATTTCCCTGATTTCTGGGGCAAACAGGGAGAAAATAATAGATTGCACTTGTTCCGATTACGATTAAACTAGATCAACCTGTATTATTTTATATTTCTTTTATTCCGGGATTAATTTTTATATCGTTCTTTAACAAATGAAGGGGAATCGTGACATTGCGTTCTTTCAGTCACGATTTATTTTACAAAGTCGTGATTAAATCCTTGATTAAAATATCAGAAATAAATTACGGTAAAGCACCGAAGAAATATTGGCTTAATTGATCGTTAAAATTCTTATGAACCAATGAGTAAATACTTATTAACTCTGGTATTTAACGATCAGATTTTTCTTTCGCGAATCTTTTAAAGGCAAATTAAATATTTTTATAAGACAATGGTAGGAGAATACGGCCAGTTAGTATATTTTTGCGGCCCACTGCAATGTACACGAGATTTATAATTCTAACAAATATCTCATGTTTTATAATAAACATATCTGTTGTAATATACTTACACCAGTGTTCGTTTACATATGGGAAACACAATAAAAATATAATACCTTATATTTCGATTAAGGCATTTATTCTATACACTATTTACAAATTGATACACTGCTTGATCACCATATAAAATAACCAGCACTTATTTAGATTCTATATTAAATCAATACACAATAATTATTACATTTCTCTTTAGTTATACGTTATTCCTTAATCAAAATATTGAATTACTAACTGAGGCCTAAATAACTGTCATGAATATGTTAAATATATTTTACCTACTGTAAAGGTACAGGAAGCAGCTGGGGCTTTCTGTATGCGATGGCCGGGCGTTCGGGTACACGGGACGTCAGTGCTAGCGAGCAGGGCTTGGGATCTCGATGTCCAGCTACTCTTCGCTACTTCGACTCTTTTTTCTTAACTCTCTTTCCCAACTCATAGAATGTGGGGCCCGTTAGTATATTTTTGGGGCCCACTGCAATGTTCACGAAATTTTTAATTCTAACAAATATCTCATGTTTTATAATAAATATATCTGTTGTAATGTATTTACAACACTAACACCAGTGTTCGCTTACATAGGGGAAACACAGTAAAAATATAATACCTTATATTTGGATTAAGACATTTCTTCTGTACACTATGTTGTTATGGAAATTATATCATGTATTTTAAGCAGTGGACTGTAAACACTTAATTTTATCTAGTAAAAAAGAAATGCTTTAATTCGACACTAACTCAATCTCTAACCATTTATTCCTCTACACACGCTCATACAACACTGGAGTAGCTCTTCTTTTACAATACACATAAACGAGCTCGGCGCTAGATAGCGTTTTACAAACTGTCTGATTGGGTACGAATACACTATTTACAAATTGATACACTACTTGATCACCATATAACATAACCAGCAGTTATTTAGATTCTGTATTCACCATTACACAATAATTATTACAATTCTCTTTTGTTATACTTTATACCTTAATCAAAATATTGAATTACTAACTGAGGCCAAAATAACCATCATGAATATGTTAAATTTGTTTTACCTCCAGTAATAGTACAGAGGAGCAGGCAGGGGCTTTCCTACATGCGGTGTGTCGGGCCGGGCGTTCGGGTGCACAGGACGTCGGTGCTGGCGTGCATGGCTTGGGATTTCGATGTCCAGCTACTCTTGAATCCCGACTTCGATTCCTTTTTCTTAACTCTCTTTCCCAACTCATAGAATGCGGCCCGTTAGTAATTTTTTTGCGGCCCACTGCAATGTTTACAAAATTTTTAATTCTAATAAATATCTCATGTTTTGTAATAAATATATATGTTTGTAATATACTCACACCAGTGTTCGTTTACAAAGGGGAAACACAGTAAAATATAATACCTTATATTTGGATTAAGACATTTATTCTGTACACTATTTATAAATTGCTACACTACTGGATCACCATACAATATTACCAGCAATTATTTAGATTTTACATTCATCATTACACAATAATTATTACAATTCTCTTTTGTTATACGTTATTCCTTAATCAAAATTTTGAATTATTAACTGAGGCCTAAACAACAGTCATGAATATGTTAAATCTGTTTTACCTCCAGTAATCCACAGGACGTCGGTGCTGGCGTGCAGTGATTGGGATTTCGATGTCTAGCTACAATCCAATCTCGACTTCGACCCTTTTTTTCTTAACTCTCTTTCCCAACTCATAGAATGTGGGGCCCGTTAGTATATTTTTGCGGCCCACTGCAATGTACACGAGATTTATAATTCTAACAAATATCTCATGTTTTATAATAAACATATCTGTTGTAATATACTTACACCAGTGTTCGTTTACATATGGGAAACACAATAAAAATATAATACCTTATATTTGGATTAAGACATTTCTTCTGTACACTATGTTGTTATGGAAATTATATCATGTATTTTAAGCAGTGGACTGTAAACACTTAATTTTATCTAGTAAAAAAAGAAACGCTTCAATTCGATACAAACTCAATCTCATACCCTCTATTTCTCTACACACACTCATACAACACTGGAGTAGCTGTTCTTTTACAATACACATAAACGAAACTCGGCGCGAGATGGCATTTT
>CM063499.1:57515032-57527532 GCA_032207245.1 Pardosa pseudoannulata
ATGGGGCACATATACGAAACGGGCACACATCTAATAGCAAAGGCGGTTGTTATTCGAGGGACATAGAAGAGGCACGCTGGGGCGTTCTTGAGACAGGAACCGCAGTTAGGTTATCACCTCCAGCCTCCTACTCCTCCTCAAACCTCAAATTTTTTTTTCTGAGAGCTCTTCTCAATCTCTCATTTACATCTCGCTCAATCGTTATGAAGATTCCATCAGATTTTCCCATAGTAATAAATATTGGGTGTAACCCTTTTGCCATTTGTTTGCCATGACCATTCAGGATCCTCCCCCAGATGTATATTAATTTCCTGGGGTCGTATATTAATTTCCCCTGGTAACCTTTTCAAATTGAAGGCGGCCACAGGTCCTGACTTTTCGGCCTTATGTAACCACTGTCCACTGCATCTTAACACAGGGATTACTCTGAAACTTTTGACATACACGCAGACAAGAATTTACAAAATACAAATAACTGTTTAATTTTAAAATACAAAGTACTTTAACAAAGTAAACGATTTTTTACTGACTTACTTCAATTTGTTTAGCGTAGAATAAATTTTAAACCGAAGAGAAAATGGAATTGACGCTAGAACATTTTCGCGTTATGATTTTCTACGATTTTAAAGCAGGATTAAATCAAGAAGAATGCTTTCAACGGTTGCAATTGGCATTTGATGATGAATCTCCAGCTCGTGATACTGTATTCAGATGTTTTAAAGAATTTAGCAGAGGTCGCCATTTCCTTCAGGATGAAGAACACACAGGAAGGCCGCCGTCGGCAGTAATCCTGGACAATGTGTCTGCCATACAAAAATTTTCAATGGCTGATAATCGCTGTACCTATCAAATTATACAGAACGAACTTAACATTACATACGCAGCTTTACACAAAATTATTAATGAAGAATTACATATGAAAAAAGTAGTTTGCCGTAGGGTTCCCCATAATTTAACTGAGCACCAAAAAGGGGAGCGTGTCAGAATCAGTAAAGGAACTCTTAAATTGCTAAATGATGGTAGTCACCGCATCATTTCTAAAATTTAGCGGGTGATGAAACGTACATACCGTTTTTTGACGTTCCAACACGTCAAGAAATCAAAGTATGGGTCTTTGAAGATGATCCCACACCGACAATGGGGAAAAGACAATGCACACTGAAAAAAGTGATGTATGCCGTTTTCTTCAGAAGTACGAGATTGGTCAAAGCCGTCAAGTAGAAAGGACAGAAGACAGTAACAGCAAACTGGTATACCACTAATTGTCTTCCACAAAGTGTCTTCTACAAGAAGTGAATCTTAGGGGACTAATGATTCACCGTGACAATGCATCTTCACATACACGGCTACGAGAATCGATGTCGACAGCAGGATTCGAACCCTCGACCTCCGGTACCGATAAACAGAGCTCTTTATTGGCTATCGTTCGACAGTAGCAATTATTGTTTATAAAAAAGCAAAAATACTGAATAAACCTCTCTATTAAAAATTTTAAAAAAGTTCTCAGTCTTCAGTTTATATAAAAAGTTTTTATTTTTTAGAAACAAAGTAAATTCAGCAAAACTGATTTAATAACAACAGAAGAGAACAAATGTTGAAAATACCATGTATTTATGATAACAAATAAAAAATATATGATAAAGCGAAAAAAAAATCTTTCATTTAAAATTGCTTAGGTGATGTGTCCCCTTAAAGAACGTTTTACCGCCTTTAGAATGAATTAAAGCGAGTTTCATGGTGATCTAATGGTAAAGCCTACTGCACCTGATGGTAAAAGAGGCGGGAAATGAATGTCAGTCACAGACACAATCTTTAAAGGGAGTAAAAGCCGTTTATAATATATAGAACAAACCGAATTCGAAGGTAACAGATGTTACTTTCGTTCCGACCAAAAGCAGGAAAAGGATTCATTCCAGACGGGGGTCGGATAAATATTAAGGAGGGAATTCGGCGGTGGAAATATTTGTTTTAATCCTTTCGACTCCAAGCATTTTTAGTTCAGGGGCGTACGCAAGGGGTTTAACCCCTTCCGGTAAAATGACGAGACCAGCTCGTCATTGGTTTTTCATTCCATACCGCACAATGACGAGCTACACTCGTCATGCGACTAAAGTTACTGATAAATATGATAATTAATTTAGTTTAAAATTTCTAGTGTACTGAATTTAGCAACACTTTTGTTACTTGTGGAAATCCCAGGTCACTATTACATATTGTTTATTTAAAGTTTCTTGTACAAGTCACTGCCAAATTGATGAGTCAGAATAAAAGAAAACCTACTAAGAAATGCCGTGTGTGTTACAAGAATCAAATTAGAAGTGAGACTCCCTGGCGATGTAAACAATTCAGAATTCCTTTGCACTTTGTTTTGAAAAGTACCACTAGCTTGAAGACTATTATCTTAATTTTACCGTTTCTGATACTTAACACTATGTAAAAAGAGAATTTTAATTAAGAATTGTAAAATAAAACAAGCTTTTTAAATAAAAAATAAATGGTTACTTCACGCACAGTTTTTCATTATTAAATCGTACCGGAAGGGGTTAAACCCCCCCCCCTTGAGCTCAGACAAAATGGCAAAAATAAAAATTTTAGTAGAAATTATGCGAGTTATTATTTTTTAGAATTATGAATCCCCCCTTGAGAATTATGAACCTCCCCCTTCAGAAAATTCTGCGTACGCCCCTGTTCTAGTTTGATGACACTAGTGTTCATATAGTTTTTATAATGGGTCAGGGAAGACTTGTCAAAAAAAAGAGCACTTTTTAAGAATGAAAAGGCAAGTTTTATGAAAAAAGGCACTTTCTCAGTTTTTAATTGATTTCAGAATTTATATAAATTTGAAAAGGAAAAAAACGGGCAGGGAGCTGCGCCCTTCAAAAACACTAAATCGAAATGTGAATATCGAAATCGAAATGTGATAATCAAAATCGAAATGTGTAAATCGAACACCTTCGAAATGTGAACACTAGACGACACTTATTGATCTCCCGAATTCATCAAAATATCGAGATTGCTGGAACATTCGATACTACATCAGATTGCCGAAACTGTGACAGAACGAAACTGTGATGGAACTCTATCAAAACATTATACGAAAGCCTCTTTCTGAAATTTCAGACATCTGCTTAAATAGCCATTTGTGCCGACCAATTAGCTATTATTACCTGCACCCACGCGTTAGAACTCTATTTTTAGATATTTTTAAATATGGAACCTAAAGGATTTCTACTAGCGAACATTCGAGAATATTTGCTAGGATTCCTTGAGAAGAATTACTGAGAAAATAGAATCTTAAACCGAAAGTAATAAAAATATCATTATATATATGTAAAGAAAATTCTGAGGAGTTTTCAAATCTGAAGCCAAGGGCTAAAAATTCCCGCGTAATTTTGCATTCCCTTTTTTAACCCCTAACCTAAATTGACCACTGGGGCTACAGTTTACGCCCTCGGAGAAGCGGCCTGACCAATTATAATCCTACATGGCCCTAGCGGACAGTTTAGGAAAATTCCAAATAAAAAAGAGATACACATTGTAGGAGAAAGATTTTTCTAGAGATATTTTACAGGAATTAAAAAGAGAAGGGATAAATTTATCTAATTTTGCATATCGTTTATTGTTATCTAAATCATGGTGTCCCAAACTGATTACATTAAGCGGAGCCCACTGCAGTTACCATTGGAGTTAAGTGTCAAAGATTTAAATCAATAGGTCCTGGTCTATTGTAATAAAAATAGAATTCTTCATAAATCTATAATAATTGTATTTTAACGTTAGCAGATAACTTTAATCATAATTATCCCTACCTAAACTGAAAAATTTCGCATCTTTATCTTCTAAAAACTTCCTTGACATTTTTCAGAAATACGCACACCTTGCTGATGGTAAATGGTTGTCAGATAAGCAGAAGGCAACAAGTTATTATCGGAACTGAGAAGGAGCGTATTCACATTTGATGCCTTTGCTCGCTTACATGCAGCTTGTCGATATTCAGAAGTCAGAAACCGAAATGATTTAACATTAAAACAAAAGATCGAAATTTTAAATCGTTATGACAGGTTGATTACGATTACCAACAATTTATCAATGAGCTTCTTAGAAAAAATCGTAGACAGTCAACAATTGATCAATTTTTTTAATTATGTATACAATTTTTTATGTTTTAAAGAATAATATACAGTATATAAATATAAGGTGTGTGTTTTCATTTTATTTTGGAATTTAGCAAGTGGAAATTAAAGGGGGGGGGTAAATTTATCTAATTTTGCATATCGTTTATTGTTAACTAGCAAAGGAATATTGATATTGTATTCGGAAGGAACCCATCCTTTCTTTTCATTCGCTGATTGAGTTTTTGAAAATTCTCCCTCTTATAGGGAAATATATGAACAAAGGAGTGGGTATATAACACGTTCCTGGAATTTTTCAGAAATACGCACATGATATTGGTCAGTGGTTGTATATATATAGCAGAAGACAACACATATTATAAGTGAGAAGGAGCGTATTCATATTTTTATGCCTTGCTATAGCTCCTAATTAAACTGAGATAATAATGTTATTAAAGACCACTGACATATTTAGTTTTACAATGAAGAAAATTTAAGCATATAAAAGAATATAAGAATATCCGTTGTATTAGAGTAGATCCGTTATATATCAAAGACTTAAAGTAATATATGGTCTATTGTAATAAAAACAGAATTCTTCATAAATCTATAATAATTGTGTTTTAACGTTGGTAGATAAATTTAATCATAATTATCCCTACCTAAACTGAAAGATTTCGCATCTTTATCTTCTAAAAACTTCCGTGACCTTTTTCAGAAATACGTACACCCTGCTGATGATCAATGTTTGTCAGATAATCAGAAGGCAACACATTATTATCGAAACTGAGAAGGAGCGTAATCACGTTTTATGCCTTTGCTCGCTTACATGCAGCTTGTCGATATGCAGAAGCCAGAAAGCGAAATGATTTAACGTTAAAACAAAAGATCGAAATTTTAAATCGTTATGACAGGTTGATTATGTTTACGAACAATTTATCAATGAGCTTCTTAGAAAAAATCGTAGACAGTCAACAGTTGATTAATTTTTTTAATTATGTATACAATTCTTTTGTTTTAAAGGAAAATACACAGTACAATAATATAAGGTGTGTGTTTTCATTTTGTTTTGAAATTTAGTAAGTAGGAATTAAAGGGGAGGTGTAAATTTATCTAATTTTGTATATCGTTTATTGTTAACTAGCAAAGGAATATTGATATTGTATTAGGAAGGAACCCATCCTTTCTTTTCATTCGCAGTTTGAATTTTTGAAAATTCTCCCTCTTCTACCTAGGGAAATGGGGAATGAACAAAGGAGTGGGGTATAACACGTTCCTGGAATTTTTCAGAAATACGCACACCCTGCTGATAATCAATGGTTGTCAGATAAGCAGAAGGCAACACATAATTATCAGAACTGAGAAGGAGCGTAATCACGTTTTATGCCTTGCTCGCTTACATGCAGCTTGTCGATATGGAAGCCAGAAAGTAAAATGATTTAACGTTAATACAAATGATCAAAATTTTAAATCGTTATGACAGGTTGATTATGGTTACGAACAATTTATCAATGAGCTTCTTAGAAAAAATCGTAGACAATCAAAAATTGATCAATTTGTTTAATTATGCATACAATTCTTATGTTTTAAAGGCTAATATACAGTACATATATATAAGGTGTGTGTTTTCATTTCGTTTTGAAATTTAGTAAGTAGGAATTAAAGGGGAGGTGTAAATTTGTCTAATTTTGCATATCGTTTATTGTTAACTAGCAAAGAAATATTGATATTGTATTCGGAAGGAACCCATCCTTTCTTTTTATTCGCTGTTTGAATTTTTGAAAATTCTCCCTCTTCCACCTAGGGAAATGTGGAATGAACAAAGTAGTGGGGTATAACACGTTCCTGGAATTTTTAAGAAATACGCACACCCTGCTGATGGTCAATGGTTGTCAAATAAGCAGAAGGCAACACATTATTATCGTAACTGAGAAGGAGCGTATTCATATTTTATGCCTTGCTTGCCGTAGCTCCTAATTAAACTGAGATACCTAATGTTATTAAAGACCACTGACATATTTAGTTTTAAAATGAAGAAAATTTAAGCAACCTAAAAGAAATAAGAAATATCCGTTGTACCCGTTAGGGTAGACGTCCCGTAACGAGGTATCAAAGACTTACAGCAATAGGTCCTGGTCTATTGTAATAGAATCAGAATTCTTTATAAATCTGTAATAATTGTATTTTAACGTTGGTAGATATATTTAATCATAATTATCCCTACCTAAACTGAAAGATTTCGCATCTTTATCTTCTGAAAACTTTCTTGACATTTTTCAGAAATACGCACACCCTGCTGATGGTCAATGGTTGTTAGATAATCAGAAGGCAACACATTATTATCGGAACTGAGAAGGAGCGTATTCATATTTTATGCCTTGCTCGATTACATGCAACTTGTCGATATGGAAGCCAGAAAGAGTGATTTAATGTTAAAACAAAAGATCGAAATTTTAAATCGTTATGACAGGTTGATTACGAACAATTTATCAATGAGCTTCTTAGGAAAAATCGTAGACAGTCAACAATTTACCAATTTTTTTAATTATGCGTAGAATTCTTATGTTTTAAAGGGTAATACACAGTACATAAATATAAGGTGTGTGTTTTCATTTTGTTTCGAAATTTAGTAAGTAGGAATTAAAGGGGAGGTGTAAATTTGTCTAATTTTGCATATCGTTTATTGTTAACTAGCAAAGGAATATTGATATTCTATTCGGAAGGAACCCATCCTTTCTTTTCATTCGCTGTTTGAGTTTTTGAAAATTCTCCCTCTTCCACCTAGGGAAATGGGGAATGAACAAAGGAGTGGGGTATAACACGTTCCTGGAATTTTTCAGAAATACGCACACCCTGCTGGTGGTCAATGGTTGTCAGATAAGCAGAAGGCAACACATTATTATCGGAACTGAGAAGGAGCGTAATAACGTTTTATGCCTTGCTCGCTTACATGCAGCTTGTCGATATTCAGAAGTCAGAAACCGAAATGATTTAACATTAAAACAAAAGATCGAAATTTTAAATCGTTATGACAGGTGGATTATGATTACGAACAATTTATCAATGAGCTTCTTAGGAAAAATCGTAGACAGTCAACAATTTACCAATTTTTTTAATTATGCGTAGAATTCTTATGTTTTAAAGGGTAATACACAGTACATAAATATAAGGTGTGTTTTTTCATTTTGTTTTGGAATTTAGTAAGTGGGAATTAAAAGGGGGTAGGTAAATTTATCTAATTTTGCATATCGTTTATTGTTATCTATCGGTTATTGTTATTAAAATCACGGTGTCCCAAACTGATTACATGAAGTCCACGGTATATACGAAAAACCACTGGCACCAAATCGTAAGCCCACATCAACGAGTGACTGAGGGAGAGAGTTATTCAACCTTGATCTTACGACTCCCGTATCTGCTTCCTGGATCCGTTACTAATCTCAAATCTGAACCGATTGGTGGGAGATTAGGAAAAGTTCACATTTCCTTTTTCCTTTTTCTTCTTATAACACGAGAGATAAGAGCGATTGAGAAGGCGAGAGTGACAGAGTTCTCGAGAAAGCAAAACCGAGGTTACCGTGTTATCATCTTCGAGAGCGAAATATTTTCACTCTCGATGTGACGAGACGGTAAACATTTGATAATAATTCGAACATTGAGAACTGCCTCGCAAAATCTTCTTCAGAACGTTGATTCTTTTCTATAATACCAGCTTTTTGTTTCGAATATAAGTTATTTGGTTTGGTTTGGAGTGCTACGGTCTGCTTTATGCAACACGAGGGCTAATGAGACCGGGACCTACAGCTTAAAGCCGATTCCGAACGGCTACGAACATCCATGCTTCTGTGGGATTCGAACCCACGAACTCCGGTACCGAAGGTCAGCACCCTAACCAATCGGCTATCGTTCGGCAAATATAAGTTATAAATCATTCCTTGTAAAAGTTTTAAAAAGTAAGCTTCTATGGAACTGCAATGTAAACAACCCCTATATAATAATATCCTAAGTTATCTGTCCATTCTATTCTCGAATTTATGAAGCGGTTAGACCTGGATTGGATAGAGGCATCCATATTGGATTCTTGATGAGTTAGGGTTAGCTGGACAATAGTAAAATAGTAGGAGGAAGTGCCTTTCAGTAATGGTTTGTTTTGGTGCGCTACGGTCTACTGTTTAGCACACGAGGGCTAACGAGACCGGGACCTACAGCTTAAAGCCGATTCCGAACGGCTATGAACACCCATGCCATAGTGGGATTCGAACCTACGAACTCTGGTGCCGACGATCAGCGCCCTAACCAATCGGCCAGCGTTCGGCCCTTTCAGTAATGCAATTCGAATTCGAGTCTCGTTATTAGAAATTCAGAATCGGGATTAAGCAGGTCGTCCCGTTCTCATTAGTGATGTCCTCCTCCTCGTCCTCGGCAACAGCCCCTAGGGGACCAGAAACTACGGTTTGCAAATGTCCGTTTCTGAGACCAAGGGCCCTGTGAGCGAAGCATATGTTCCTTTTAGGTGGTAAGCCTTACGCGGAACCCCCAATGTTTATAGTCCATGTAAAATCTATTGGCGCTTCAAGGTCACACTTTCTCGTTTCCCCAGTTATCGGTTACTATGGTAGCGACCAAGAAGCCTGTGCATTCACACTTATTTTCAGCACTTCAGTTGAGGATTTGATTCCAATACGTTCAGACGACTTGCTTTATTATTATAAGCAAAGTCAAAATTTTCAGTTGTGCATAAATGCGTTAACTATTTACATAAAGAAAAGTTTAACAATATGTATAAAATGGTTATAATAAATCACAGATGTTTTTTTTTAAAAATACAAAAATTCATTTTAATTTAGAATTCTTACTAAAACATTAGGAATCTCTACCTTCTAAAGAAATTTTCACTTTCTAAAAATGTGTCAACAGACCATAAATCTTTAAATACATAATAAAATTATACAAAATATTGTTATTGCATTAAGACCTCTTTCAATTCTTGTAAAATCATAAAATAATTAATACAGTACAATTTTGGAATAGAAACTTTACTATGGTCCACATAACTTCATAATATACTTATTAACATACAACTTAAATTTAAGGAATTTCAGAACTACATTCTCTTAAATAAATTAATTATTAAGAAATACTTTTGATATTTAGATTAAAAGAATCATACAAATATAAAGAAAAATAGTGAGAAATTATAACTAATTACTCATTAAAATTAGCGAAATATTCAATCATCTTAATGATATTATTTATGTAAATAATGCAACTTTGTGTGGAAAAAAAAAAAACTTTTTCAGTAGAATGTTTTAAATCTTACGGATTAGAATATAACATACAATTTTTGAATTGTAATTTTATGAAATGGGATTATATCTTAAATTTATGAACTTAGAAACTGGTCTGAAATTACTCATAAAAATTTTGTGTAAAGTATTAAGTATTCTTCAAAGTGTAGTCTAAATAAACATACTTTCATCATGCACGGAGAGCCCACACGATGCATGACACCCCTTAACACAGTGGGAAAAAAGAGTAAAGTCATTCCCCAACTGTCGTTACCATAGTTACAGTTGGTCATCGGGGAAAAATCAGTGACCTTGAAGTGCCTATTGAGTTTACATCGAGTATAGTTCCGTGACGACTTCAATGTGCTTGAGTGAGAAGTAGAGTGAAAAAGGATCACAGTCACATATATTGTGACTGTGATCCTTCTCCACGCGGAATTCCCCTTTTTCTCTGGAGTAAATAAGGGGTATGTATAGTATGTACAGAGGAATTCTAATTCTCCCAAAACAAGTAGAAACGTAGAATATTTGTGCTGGCACTGAATTACCACGACGATCACAGTCGGTAAAAAAAAGATTAAATAATCTCACAAATCGGGGAGTTCAAACCCAATCTATCCCCCTTTCGGTATCCGAGACCCTGCCGTTCCTTATATGAGCGGACTTTACGAGTCTCCCGAACGCAATCACTAAAAGGCTGGCTCCAGTCAAAAATCGCGGAAGCTTCCCGGAGGTCAGAGCACCTCCTTAAAAAATCTCGAAAAGCCCCGAGTCGAAAAATTCTAGCCTTTTTATACCTGGGGGTCAGTTACGGTCCCGTCAACCATTTTCAGGTCAGTTACGATTCCAGTTACCTGAGAACTCCAGCTAAGGTTACAGTTAGCTAATTAGTCGAATTCTCATTCGCTAGCTGTCCCGTTCCGGAATTCTAGAGGCAATGCTCCAGAATCATTATCGCAACCCATCAGGGCTTGACGCCTATTCAACCGAACCGTCAACATCCCTTCAGTGTTCTTGAGTGAAGAAGTAGCGTGATGAAGGATCACAGACTTTACAGAATTGGAAATCACTTCTATTTCTGGAGTAAATAGTTGCTATGTACTAAAGGATTCTAATATCCCTAAACATTTGAAATGCAAAGGACTGTCGCTTGGATAACACATTCAAGACGTTCACAGTCGTAAAAGAAAATCACACAATTGGGAGGCTTTTCCAGGGTGCAAAGCGAAGCCAATCTATCCTCCGTTCGGTGTGTGAGACCCGGCTGTGCCTTATATGAGCAGACTTTATGAGTCTCCGGAACGCAATCACTAAAGCTGGATCCGGTCAAAAATCACGGAAGCTTCCACGAGGCCAAAGCACCCCCGTAAAAATCTCGAAAAGCCCCGAGTCAAAAGACTCTTGACTATTTATACCTGGGGTTCAGTTACGGTCCCGCCAACCGTTTTTTTGGTCAGTTACGATTCCAGTTACCTGGGAACTCCAGCTAAGGTTACAGCTAGTTTGTTTAGCTGAATTCTCATTCACTAACTTTCCCGATTGAGGCTTCTCCAGGCAATTCTTCGGGGGTCATTACAGGCAAAGAATCAGGGGTGTAACGCCTATTCAACTAAACTGTCACCATCCCAGCCACTCTGTCGCCACGCTATTGTAGCCGGTCGGAACAGGAGGATTCAAATCAACTGATTTCGGTCGTTAGTTCTGGACAAAGGGAGGTTTTCACAATTCTCAAGTATGCTTGGTTCTCAGTTTATCTACCTACTGAAATTCAGAATCGGGATTAAGCAGGTCGTCCCGTTCTCATTAGTGGTGTCCTCCTACTCGTCCTCGGCAACAGCCCCTAGGGGACCAGAAACTACGGTTTGCAATTGTCCGTTTCTGAGACCAAGTGCCCTGTGAGCGAAGCATATGTTCCTTTTAGGTAGTCAGCCTTACGCGGAACCCCCAGTGTTTAGTTCTGTGATAACTTTCATGTCCTTGAGTAAGAAAAAGAGTGAAAAAGGATCACAGTCACATATATTGTGACTGTGATCATTCTTCATGCGGAATTCCCCTTTTTCTTTGGAGTAAATAAAGGGGTATGTGTCTGTACTTCGGTCACACCGGGTAGATTGCATTACATAATTCAGTAACAGAATATTAGAAAGTTAAAATGTGATATACAAGTTATATTTAAAAAGGAACAAAAGAATGTTAATAATATGACTATAATACAAACAGCACGCAAAATTTCCATTTATCACTCTACAGAATAGATTGATGTCACAAATGGGTCAGCTAAAAATTTGACAGAACTCCAAATTTAACTCATTTTTGCCATTTTCTTCCCATTTCTGAGCAGTGAATGAATCAGCACACGAAATCACAAGCGAACGAATCCCCGAAACAAAAATGATAAATTCACGCACTGTGTCACCCGAATGAACAGTTTCTTGTTTTAAATTGGCAACGTTCCATGTTTAAGAGCGCCGTTGAATTGAATTCTATATACTTCCGGCATTTTAATTAGATAGCACTCTGGAAAAGTCACTACCACCTAACTGATGATTAACCACTCGCTTTTGTAAGGTCTGTGCTAACATGCCGTGAAGATAAAGTGTGTTTTAGCTGGAGGAAATTAATCACTGGAAAGATTTTTGGAAAGTAGACTTTAATTTAGAGTGCAACTAAAGAGAATGGTTTTATGAGATTAATTCTTTCACTCATCTCAACCTCCTGTGAGACTCATACTTTAAGTAATTAAAAAAAATTCTAACATGACTTCCTTGTACATTTATTATATTAATATATCTTTTTTAAATTTTGCATAATATGTCATCGAGATTTATCGTTTTCCCTTTCACTTCAAAATTCAAAGTAGGTTTCATTTCTAAAATCCCAGTTAACACAAATATATCAGTCAATGTATAAATTTTGGTTCATTTTCTTAAATGTCGCTGAATATCGGACATCAAATTTTTTGACATCTTCCATTATTGACCTACATAATATCATCGAGATTTAACGTTTTCACATTCATTTCAAAATTCAAAGTTGATTCAATTTCTAAAGGTCTTAGTTAACACACAAATATTGGTCAATGTTGTACAAATGTTGACCA
>CM063499.1:57537532-57560032 GCA_032207245.1 Pardosa pseudoannulata
TTCCAAATGATTAAAAATTTAATGTTTTTCCCAAATAATTGGGAGTTAAATATATTAGGGTGCTGGCCTTCGGAACCGGAGTTCGTGGGTTCGAATCCCACTGAGGCATGGATGTTCGTAGCCGTTCGGAATCGGCGTTTTAAGCTGTAGGTCCCGGTCTCATTAGCCCTCGTGTTGCAAAAAGTAGACCGTAGCACTCCAAACCAAACCAAACCAAACCCAAATAATTGGGAGTTAAATATATTACTCCCAAATGATTTAAAATTAAATATATTTCTCCCAAATAATTTATAATTACATATATTTATTACAAATAATTTAAAATTAAATGAATTTCTCACAAAATAATTTAAAAATAAATATATTTCTACCAAATAATTTGAATATATTTCTCCAAATAATTTAAAATTAAAGATATTTCTCAGAAATAATTTAAAATTAAATATACGTCTCAGAAATAATTTAAAATTCAATATATTTATAGCAAATAATTTAAAATTCAATATATTTCTATAGAATAAATTAAAATTCAATATATTTCTCCAAAATGATTAAACATTTAATATATTTTTCCCAAATAATTAGGAGTTAAATTTATTTCTCCCAAATATTTTAAAATTAAATATATTTCACAAATAATTTAAAATTAATTATATTCCTCCCAAATAATTTAAAATTAAATATATTTCTCTCAAATAATTTAAAACTAAATATATTTTTCACAAATAATGTAAAATGAAATAGAGTTATCTCAATTAATTCGAAATTAAATATATTTCTTACAAATAATGTAAAATGAAATAGAGTTATCTCAATTAATTCGAAATTAAATATATTTCTTACAAATAATTTAAATATATTTCTCTCAAATAATTTAAATGTATTTCTCTCAAATAAATTAAAATTAATTATGTTTCTCCCAAATAATTTAAAATTAAAAAATTAAAAATATTTATCTCAAACAATTTAAAATTAAGCATATTTTTCACAAATAATTTAAAATGAAATAGATTTTTCTCAATTAATTCGAAATTAAATATATTTTTTATAAATAATTTAAAATTAAATATATTTTTTATAAATAATTTAAAATTAAATATATTTCTCTCAAATAATTTAAATATATTTCTCTCAAATAATTTAAAATTAATTGTGTTTCTCCCAAATAATTTAAAATTAAATATGTTTCTCTTATTTTAAAATTAAATATATTTATCTCAAATAATTTATAATTTAATATATATCTCTCAAATAATTTAAGGTGAAATAGATTTCTCTCAATTAATTCGAAATTAAATATACTTCTGACAAATAATTTAAAATTAAATATATTTCTCTCAAATAATTTAAAACTAATTATGTTTCTAACAAATAATTTAAAACTAAATTTATTTCTATTAATTTAAAATTAAATATATTTATCTCACATAATTTAAAATTAAATATATTTTTCACAAATAATTTAAAATGAAATAGATTTTTCTCAATTAATTCGAAATTAAATAGGTTTCTTACAAATAATTGAAATATATTTTTCTCAAATAATTTAAATATATTTCTCTCAAATAATTTAACACTATGTTTCTCCCAAGTAATTTAAAAATTAATATATTTCCCTTAATTTAAAATTAAATATATTTATCTCAAATAATTTATAATTTAATACATTTCTCTCAAATAATTTAAGGTGAAATAGATTTCTCTCAATTAATTCGAAATTGAATATATTTTTTACAAATAATTTAAAATTAAATATATTTCTTAATAATTTAAATATATTTCTCTCAAATAATTTAAAATTAATTATGTTTCTCCCAAATAATTTAAAATTAAATATATTTCTCACAAACAATATAAAATTAAACATATTTCTCACAAATAAGTTAAATATATTTCGCTCAAAAAATTTAAAATTACATATCTCAGAAACAATTTAAAATTAAATATATTTCTTTCAATTAATTTAAAATTCTGCTTGTTATTTAATTACTTAATTAGTTTTTATCCTACACTTTTATCATAACCAAATTCCACATTTATTAGACATTTTTTCTTTAATTCCCAAGAGCCAATTCTTCTTTTAAAATTCCAACATTTCAACCGATCGCGCGTACACTTACCTTCCTAGAAAATAATTCCCTTTTACAGGGATTAATCCCCGTAAAGGGACTTTTTCTCTACTACGCAGCCATCCATACAGGCATGTCAATGAGAGAAAAATATCACTCGATAAAAACATAAAAGAACTTTACAAAAAATAGACTTCGCTGCCAGTTTTTCTATACTGCCGGGGAGGCAAAAATTGGTTGATAGGGGGAAAATATTTTATGCAGCGCAACCCCTCTTTTGTAGTTTTTCTACTTTTACTAAGGAAGGTTCTCTTTTTCTGTCCATTCCCCCCTCCTCTTTTTATATTTTTTGTCTCAATACAACCTGCGACATAACCATATTTCACGTGCAAGAATAGGTAGCAGTTGAGGGGGTAAAATGGCTGCCTTGACAGAGCTGGTACAAAAGTTAAGACTCCAGTCTAATTTGTTTTCCATTAGCAAAAACTTCAGCCCACCCTAATATTTTCCCTCGCAGATCGTTGTGTTTAATAGAGAAGGAAGGGGGGGGGATGGAACAGCTGTCTCCAAATCCAGAAGTGTGACGCTTAGTGAACATAAATAGTATTTCTTGTAAACACTATTTCAAAATGGCCTCATTTTGTTTTGACAGCTGTTATCTATATTAATAATTTTTGTTATTATTCAAAGTATGCAGGTTTGTAAAAGAAAAATAAAAGGATAAGTTATGTTTGTTTTCCAAAATATAGTAGAATCTCGATTATTGATTATTAATTACCGATTATTAATCCAGACCGCTAGTGCCTCGGATATCGGAGATCTCGGTTAATAGAAATCCTGTATAAAAACCTTCCTTGCTTGCGAATTTAACTAACTTTTAAAGTAAAAAACAACAGAACGTTCTTTAAATGATAAAAATAAACATATATGAACTTATGTTTCACAGCTAAAAAGATTTTAAAAGGAGATAAACTCTAGTAGTAAATTTTAAAAAGTAAAATTTAATTTTTTTAACTATAGGAGAGAGTGGGGCACCTTGGGACACCTTTATTTTCAGGCTTTAATTTGCAGCCAGGAATTAGTTCTCATGTGTATTGATAGATGGCTTTCCTCTTCACTTCTCAAAGAATTTTGATGAAAATAGTGCTTATAGGTAAGGAACAATTTCATTTTCTTTGTTTTGAATAACCCAAAATTACATCAATGTGCATTTTAAAAAGTAATTTTTTTGAAAAAAATTAAAATATTTAAAAAAAAAGTATATTGTTATGAAAGAAAATTCATTTATTATTAATTCTATGCTAATAAATAAATTGTATTGTTAAGCCTAACTGTATGGTAGTTACCAAAAGATACTATGTAAAATGGGGCAGGTTGGGACACACATAGATGGGGCACCTTGGGACATTTTAAAAAGTGTAAACAAATATCAATTCAAGCAAAATAATTAATATTTTGGTACCTAATTTTTAGCTAATTTAACATGTCAAAATGTTAATTTATTAATCTTTTTTTCAGAAAAAATGGCGAGAACAAGAAAAACAAACAGAAAGTATTCTGCTGTAAATGCTAATATGCTTAAATCAGCTGCAAATACAAGATTTGTTAAAAAATGTATTAACTTGAACAATTTTCAGCTATTTCTCTTTTATAACAGTTAATAAAAATAATTTGAACAGTATTTTGTATTTGTTGTTTAGTGTCCCAACCTACCCCATAGAGTGGGGCAGGTTGGGACATTGGAAAGGTATTTTATTTCTTTTATTACTCTTTAACTAAATGAGATATTAAGTAGGTTTAATGTTTATTAGAAGCAGATATGAGGACAATATATGCATGCATACTTATTTTTTTCAATTAGCTTTAAAAAAAAATTCATAAAAATGTTTAACTGAAAAGTGTCCCAAGGTGCCTCGGTCTCCCCTACTTAGTTAAATATTTTAAGACGCATTTTCAAAAATAACACAGATCTCAAGAAAATATTGTATTTTTAAAATTTAATGCACATTGATTTGTTAATAAATTTGCATTCTTTAAAAAAAAGTCTGTTACCTTTCATTGCAAAAGTTCAGAAATTCTATCATGGGCAGCCCTATCGCACCAATTTTTGAGCAACAGGAGATCCATCGGTGTAGCATCGTTTCTTTGCTCTAAATATTTTAGGACAGTTGTCAGTGGTTGAACACCTTCATTATCACTTATAGTCGTAGAATCCTTAAAGTCCTCATCTTCATTTTCAGCTGCATTAATGTCCGTTGAAGGATTAACGGCCTGTATGATTTCTTCGTCATTGAGAATTTCAAAATTTGGATGTTGATTTTCAACGTCCAGCCACTTGCAAATGTCCTCTTTCAAAACTTCCTCACATCCTTCAATTGATGATCTCAAGAAGTTCCTTGTATGTGTGTTTTCCGTCTGCTTCACTCTGTCTCCTCTTTTCAACAATTATTTTGTTGAAGGATTTACGAATTGTAGCTGGATTCACTAATTGTCATGCCTGGGCAATCATGTTGTGGGGAAGAAGTGCCTGTAACACGGACAAAGAACTAAAATGTGAATCATTTTTTCCAAGCTCTGTTTCGAAAGGAGAAAAAAAATTAGACTTCGTTATTGATTCGGTTAACAGAAACCTCCGTTAATCGAGGTTCTACTGTATTCATAAAATTACTTTTACTTCAATTGTCTGGTAAACACGGGAGCATAAATTAAATATGCTTCAGTATTTACAAGGAAAATTTAAATTTGGTAAACAGGGCCCGATTATCAAAATTTTGAACCCAGGGCACAGAATATGTTTTGGGCACTTGTAGATTATTATTGTCACGAAGATTCGAATGAACACACCGTTTAACTTAACAGAAGAATTTATTGAAGCTAAGTAGCAACTCGCAACTTTGTAAGATCGAGAAGTTGCCTACAGCTAGTGGGTATCAGCTTTTATAACCGAACAGAATATTCTAGAAATAACTAATTTACATATTAAAGAAAGATCTAGAATTTTCGAGAACATAAGGAAACAATAAGTAACATTTTCAAATTAAAAATCCGTACTTTGGATCAACTGCCATGGCAAACATCGAACCCACAATCTTCAGGTCTGGATCTCCCGCTTTGACCATTCGGCCACTGAGCTTGTTAGCAAAGCTTCTTTATGCGCCATTATTACATTTTATTAATGTATAGCTGAAAGATTTGCATAATGCAACAAGCATTTTTTTTATTATTTGACCATAAGGTTGAAAAGGAATGCTATTATACAAGTCATATTCCAAACATTTCGCAAACAGAATCCACCAATCAGAAAGCTCGATTTTGCGATTGCGAACATTTCGAGAAAAGTTCTCAAAATCTAGCCATCTGATTGGTGGATTTCGTTTACAAATGACCTTCATTCTTGTCTTCTTTAGTTTTTAAGTGCGAACCCATGATTGACAAATCTGTGGGTATTTATACGTGCGAGTACTCTGTGATATGATAAAAAACTTACAAAATTTTAGTTCACATAATTTGTATATAGAATAAAAACACAGAATTTTTAAGTCTACAAACTTTACTTGTTTAAAAATTACTAAAAATATTTGGGCCCCTGAAATCAGTGGGCAATATATTTCTTTGTAGATGCATTTGGTTTTGTTTAAATGATCTACCGAATTTTTCATTCCATCTCTAACAACCTAATTATTTGAAAAAACTATTAAACTTTTCAAGCAATTTTTTTTATTTGTATATACGTTTTTCTCTTTAAATGATCCTTGTCCGTTCAAACATAAATTGTTAAATTAATACAAATATAATTCTTTTATTATTTCAGAATATATTTAAGTTATTCATTATTTTAGATTATATTAAGTTCTTCATTATTTCAGATTATATATTCGTCCTTCATTACTTCAGATTATATATACGTCCTCCATTATTTCAGATTATATTTCTTAAGTTCTTCATTATTTCAAATTATATTTCTTAAGTTATTTCATTATTATTCATTTTACGATATCCTCTTTCGTATGTGTTTTATTTAATTTTTTCCTTAGCACAGAGAGTAGCTGTTACTATACACTGACGATAATTTAGCAGGGGAAATAATAAATTAATTTCCATTTTTTAATGCAAATTAATTTTGGTCTGTAATTAACCAGACCAAATTCTGATTTCAGAGCGGTATATATAATTAAATAATTAGATAATATAATTAAATTTATATAATTAAATTTTTAAGATTCAAGAAGACCCATTTCAGAGCGGTTTATATAATTAAATAATATATAATTAAATAATAAAGGAATATAATTATATATAATTAAATAATTAAGTAATATAATTAAATTTATATAATTAATTTTTTTAGATTTATATAATTAAATTTATATAATTGTAATTAAAAAAGTATTTAATTATCTGAACGGTATAATTAAAACAGATTATATAAAATATTTATATTATCCTCTTTCGTATATGTTTTATTTAATTTTTTTCTTAGCACATGGAGTAGCTGTTACTATACATTGACGAAAATCTAACAGGGGAAATGATAAATTAATTTTCATTTTGTAAGGCAAATTAATTTCGACCTCTAATTAACCAGACCGAAGGCTGAATTCAGATCGGTTTATATAATTAAATAATTATGTAATATAATTAAATTTATATAACTAAATTTTCTAGATTTATATAATTAAATATTTATAATTAAAATTAAAACGTTTATTTTATTATATAAATGGTATAATTAAAACGGTTTATATAATAAAAATTTTACGATATCCCCTTTCGTATGTGTTTTATTGCATTTTTTCCTTCGCACAGGGTGTAGCTGTTACTGTACAATGACGAAATTTAACATGGGAAATGATAAATTAATTTCCATTTTGTAATGCATATTAATTTCGGTCTGTAATTAACCAGACCGAAGGTTGATTTCACAGCGGTTTATATAATTGAATAAATAAGTATTATAATTAAATTTATATAATTAAATTTTTAAGATTTAAGAAGACTGATTTCAGAGCCGTTTATATAATTAAATAATTAAGTAATATAGTTAAATTTATGTAATTAATTTTTTAAGATTTATGTAATTAAATTTATATAATTATAATTAAAATGGTATTTAATTATATAAACGGTATAATTAAAACGGTTTATATAATAAAAATTTTACGATATCCCCTTTCGTATGTGTTTTATTTAATTTTTTCCTTAGCACAGGGAGTAGCTGTTACTAAACACTGACGAAAATCTAACATAGGAAATCATAAATTAATTTTCATTTTGTAATGCAAATTAATTTCGGTCTGTAATTAACCAGACCGAAAACTGATCTCAAAGCGGCTAGTTTTGATAGTTAAAATTTTACTTATGTTTATGTTATCATTTATATATATATATATATATATATATATATATATTATGTATATTTTAATTTTTTTCTTTGCACAAGGAGTAGCTGTTACTATACGCTGTCTAAAATCTAACAATGGAATTGATAATTTCCATTTTGTAATGCAAATTAATTTTGGTCTGTAATTTACCAGACCAAAAGCTGATTCTAAATCGGCTTATATAATTAAATAATTAAATAATATAATTAAATTAATATAATTAAATTTTTAAGATTTAAATAATTAAATTTACATAACTATATAATTAAAACGTTTTATATAATTAAATTTTTACGGTATCCCCTCTCGTATATGTCTTATTTATTTTTTTTCCTTAGCACAGGGAGTAGCTGTTATAATACACTGATGAAAATCTAACGAGGAAAATGATAAATTAATTTCCATTTTGTAATACAAATTAATTTTGGTCTGTAATTAACGAAACCGAAAGCTGACCCAAAGCGGCTAGTTTTGATAATAAAAGTTTTACTTTTGTTTATGTTATGTTATGTTATATATATATATATATATATATATATATATATATATATACATATATATGTTATTTTATGTATATGTTAACTTTTTTCTTTGCACTGGGAGTAGCTGCTATTATACACTGTCAAAAATTTAACAATGGAAATGATAACTTACTTTTCATTTTGTAGTGGAAATTAATTTCGGCCTGTAACTAAACAGATCAAAATCTGATTGCAAATCGGTTTATATAATTAAATAATTAAATATTTAAATAACATAATTAAATTTATGTAATTAAAATTTAAGATTTATTTAATTAAATCTATATAAATATATAATTAAAACGGTTTATATAGTTAAATTTTTACGATATCCCTTACCGTAGATGTTTAATTTAATTTTTTTCTTAGAACAGGGAATAGCTGTTACTATACACTGACTAAAATCTAACAGGGGAAATGATAAATTAATTGCCATTTTGTAATGCAAATTAATTTTGGTCTGTAATTTACCAGACGGAAAGCTGATCCCAAAGCGGCTAGTTTAGATAATTAAAATTTTACTTATGTTTATGTTATTATTTATATATATATATTTTATGTATATTTTAACTTTTTTCTTTGCACAGGGAGTAGCTGTTACTATACGCTGTCTAAAATCTAACAATGAAAATTATTAATTCATTTTGTAATGGAAATTAATTTCGGTCTGTAATTAAACAGATAAAAATCTGATTGCAAATCGGCTTATATAATTTAATAATTAAATAATATAATTAAATTTATATGATTAAATTTTTAAGATTTATTTAAATAAATTTATATAATTATATAATTAAAATTGTTTATATAATTAAATTTTTATATATCCCTTATCGTAAATGTTTTATTTAATTTTTTCCTTCGCACAGGGAGTAGCTTTTACTGAACAATGACGAACATCTAACAGGGGAAATGATAAATTAATTAACATTTTGTAATGCAAATTAATTTCGGTCTGTTATTTACAGACCGAAAGTTGATCACAAAGCGGCTAGTTTTGATAATTAAAATTTTATTTTTGTTTATGTTATGCAATATATATGTTATTTTATGAATATGTTAACTTTTTTCTTTGCACAGGGAGTAGCTGCTACTATACACTGTCAAAAATCTAACAATGGAAATGATAACTTAATTTCCATTTTGTAATGCAAATTAATTTCGGTCCGTAATTAACCAGACAGAAAACTGATCCCAAATATTCTAGTTTTGATAGTTAAAATTATACATATGTTTATGGTATGATTTATATATGTTATGTTATGTATATGTTAATTTTTTTCTTTGAACAGGGAGTAGCTGTTACTATACGCTGTCTAAAATCTAACAATGGAAATTAATAATTTAATTTTCATTTTGTAATGGAAATTAATATCGGCCTGTAATTAAACAGACTAAAAGCTGATTCTAAATCAGTTTATATAATAAAGTAATTAAGTAATATAATTAAATTTATGTAATTAAATTTTTAAGATTTATGTAATTCAATTTATATAATTATACTTAAAATATTATTTAATTACATAAATCGCAAATTTAATATGATTTACTTAAAAAAAATTTACGATATCCCCATTCGTAGATGTTTTATTTAATTTTTTCCTTAGCATAGGGAGTAGCTGTTACTATATACTAATGAAAATCTAACATACGAAAGGATAAATTAATTTCCATTTTGTAATGCAAATTAATTTCGGTCTGTAATTAACCAGACCGAAGGCTGATTTCAGAGCGCTATATATATAATTAAATAATTAAGTAATATAATTAAATTTATATAATTAAATTTTTAAGATCTATATAATTAAATTTATATAATTATAATTAAAACGGTATTTAATTATATAAACGGTATAATTTAAACGGATTATATAATAAAAATTTTACGATATCCCCTTTCGTATGTGTTTTATTTAATTTTTTCTTTAGCACAGGGTGTAGCTGTTACTGTACAATGACGAAAATCTAACATATTAAATGATAAATTAATTTTCATTTTGTAATACATATTAATTTCGGTCTGTAATTAACCAGACCAAAGGTTGATTTCACAGCGGTTTATATAATTGAATAAATAAGTATTATAATTAAATTTATATAATTAAATTTTTAAGATTTATGTAATTAAATTTATATAATTATAATTAAAACGGTATTTAATTATATAAACGGTATAATTAAAACGGTTTATATAATAAAAATTTTACGATATCCCCTTTCGTATATGTTTTATTTAATTTTTTCCTTAGCACAGGGAGTAGCTGTTAGTGTACAGTGACGAAAATCTAACAGGAGAAATGATAAATTAATTTCCATTTTGTAATGCAAATTAATTTCGGTCTGTAATTAACCAGATCGAAAGCTGATCCCAAAGTGTCTAGTTTTGATAGTTAAAATTGTACTTATGTTTATGTTATGATTTATATATGTTATGTTAGGTATGTGTTAACTTTTTTCTTTTAACAGGGAGTAGTTGATACTACACAGTATCAAAAATATAACGGTGGAAATGATAACTTAATTTCCATTTTGTAATGGAAATTAATTTCGGCCTGTAATTAAACAGATCAAAATCTGATTGCAAATCGGCTTATATAATTAAATAATTAAATAATATAATTCAATTTATATAATTCAATTGTTAAGATTTATTTAAATAAATTTATATCATTATATAATTAAAACGGTTTATATAATTAAATTTTTACGATATCCCTTACCTTAGATGTTTAATTTAATTTTTTTCTTAGAACAGGGAGTAGCTGTTACTATATACTGACGAAAATCTAAAAGGGGAAATGATAAATTAATTTCCATTTTTTAATGCATATTAATTTCGGTCTGTAATTAACCTAACCATAAGACTGATTTGAGAGCGGTATATATAATTAAATAATTAAGTAATATAATTAAATTTATATAATTAATTTTTTAAGATCTATATAATTAAATTTGTATAATTATAATTAAAATGGTATTTAATTATATAAACCGTATAATTAAAACAGTTTATATAACAAAAATTTTACGATATGCCTTTCGTATATGTTTTATTTAATTTTTTCCTTAGTACAGGGAGTAGCTGTTACTATACACTGACGAAAATCTAACAAGGGAAATGATAAATTAATTTCGATTTTGTAATGCAAATTGCGTCGTACTGCTCGAATATCAGTTACTTGCAACATAGTGCTTTTTTTTTTCCTCCGCTGTCAATTGAATTCTCATTAGTTTTTCTATTCGGACTGAATAGAAATATAACAGTAAAAAAGTTATTAATAACTCAGGCCAGTACCGAGTACAATATCAAAAAAGTGAGAGGGGAAAGAATACCCCCGATAAAAAAGGGGGGATTGGCCCTCACTTAAAAAAAAATCTATAACACCTCCATTTTTCCCCCTCACTTTTTCCCTAAAGTGAATTAACTTAACTAGCTGACAGTCGTTCAGTTTTATGGACTGTAAGACATTCAACTTTTTAAGCATTGTTGTTTAAAATGTTTTTATACATTTATTTAAACATCGTACACAATATTTTGAATGTAGTTTTAGATATACGTATACTATTAGATTTTATTTAATTATTTATGCTATTATTTATATTAATCATTAATATTATCATATTAATTATTAATATTATCTATTAATATAAAATTCTATGTGATTATTCAATAAATTTTATGTATTTAATTTAAATCCGGGCTTTGAACCGAAACTGAACACAAAACCCAAAACCGGAAAAAAAACATTATTTTGAACGAAACGGAAACCGGAACTAAATAGCAAATAATAACGGTTTATTTTGGTTCGATATATCTTCATTCATTTTTTTTTTGGAATTTAACCAACTTATCAATATTTTCTAATTCAACCTTTTACAGTCAATTGTTCCCAAAAAGGGAACATAATATTAATAAAATTATTTAAAATTAAATTTCATCAATAGTGATACAAAAAAATAGCAAATGTAGTAAAAGAACTACTAGATTTTTTAAAGTAAAAGCTTTATTAAAAAATCATAAAAATGACCCTTTTTATCATTTTCTATAGAACACATATTAAAAATTCACATAAATGTAAAAAAAAACAACTTCTAATGCTTCTAAAATCCGATTGGTATCCATAAAACAACTTTAATTTATTTAAAAAATATGAAATTCGACATTAGTAATCAGAAACTTACCTGGAATAATTTATTAATTATTGATGTTCCCAATTGGGAACATTGGACTGTTACCGCTATACTCGACGAAATAATTTCCTCTACGGAGAGCATTTCTTGAAAAGGGTAGGAAATGAAAGGGAATTCCCTAATTTTATGAAAAGGCATTTCAATTCTATAAGCAGCCTAGTGGGTGACTTCTCAGATATTATTTTGAAAAGTGTTAAACGTATTTTGTCTGTGAACTACAAGTTACAACCGCTCTTCTAAGAATTACACCAAGGAAAGTTAGGAGAGCATTTCTTGAAAGGGGTAGGAAATGAAAGGGAATTCCCTAATTTTATGAAAAGGCATTTCAATTCTATAAGCAGTCTAGTGCGTTCGCTTCTCAGATATTATTTTGAAAAATGTTAAACGTATTTTGTCTGTGAACTACAAGTCACAACCGCTCTTCTAAGAATTACACCAAGGAAAGTTAGGAGAGCATTTCTTGAAAGGGGTAGGAAATGAAAGGGAATTCCCTAATTTTATGAAAGGGGCATTTCAATTCTATGAGCAGTCTAGTGCGTTCGCTTCTCAGATATTATTTTGAAAAATGTTAAACGTATTTTGTCTGTGAACTACAAGTTACAACCGCTCTTCTAAGAATTACACCAAGGAAAGTTAGGAGAGCATTTCTTGAAAGGGGTAGGAAATGAAAGGGAATTCCCTAATTTTATGAAAGGGGCATTTCAATTCTATAAGCAGTCTAGTGCGTTCGCTTCTCAGATATTATTTTGAAAAATGTTAAACGTATTTTGTCTGTGAACTACAAGTTACAACCGCTCTTCTAAGAATTACACCAAGGAAAGTTAGGAGAGCATTTCTTGAAAGGGGTAGGAAATGAAAGGGAATTCCCTAATTTTATGAAAGGGGCATTTCAATTCTATAAGCAGTCTAGTGCGTTCGCTTCTCAGATATTATTTTGAAAAATGTTAAACGTATTTTGTCTGTGAACTACAAGTTACAACCGCTCTTCTAAGAATTACACCAAGGAAAGTTAGAAGAGCATTTCTTGAAAGTAGGAAATGAAAGGGAATTCCCTAATTTTATGAAAGGGGCATTTCAATTCTATAAGCAGTCTAGTGCGTTCGATTTTCAGATATTATTTTGAAAAATGTTAAACGTATTTTGTCTGTGAACTACAAGTTACAACCTCTCTAAGAATTGTACCAAGGAAAGTTAGGCCTCAACCTGGACCCAAAGTTTACCGCCCTATATAACAGAGAAAAAGTGATGGCCATTTTCTTGTACAAACAACACAAGGTAGATGTGCACAGTGCACATTAAATGCAAAATTAGCTTGCAATGAGTGCAAGAAAAAATTGCATCGCCATTGATTTCCAATATATCATGGCATAAAGGTATAAAATCATGTTTTCGATATTTGCTTAAAAAAATGTTGTTTTTGTTTTAATTTATAATTTTTAAAGTTTTTTGATATCCGTCCTTAAATTTAAAAATAAATTATAAATTCATTCTAATTATTTTTGTTATTATTTAATATTTAATATATACATCATTCTACTCAATTTGTGAATCCAGTGTATAGTCACAAGTGGCCAATGTTCCCAATTGGGAACATCATGAAAATCGTAAAAGAAAATTTTTGTTAGACAATTAAATGACTAACATACCTTAATTGAAGCATTAGAAGGCAAGGTATGCAAAAAAATAATTTAAAATATATCTAGATCAATATAATGTAAATATCGCCATTACCTGTACATTGCTTCTCTATGCCGAATGATGACCGAATAGTTAGGACGCTGATTATTGGTACTGGAGTTCGTGGGTTCGAATCCCACCGTATCATGGATGTTATTAGCCGTTCGGAATCGGCTTTAAGCAGTAGGTCCCGATCTCATTAGCTCTCCTGTTGCAAAAATGTAGATTGTAGCGCTCCGTTCAGAGTTAATAATATGCGCTATCTACTATCAGTGTTGTATAAAATAAGCAGAACAGAGTGTGCGTTGTAAACGAGACTTAATTTTTAGCCTTTCTTGTAAATCACAGAGTTCCCATTATACAAGAGAAAATAAGATATTTAATATAATGTTATTTTCGTAAATAACTGAATGCATGGGAAGTTTTGTTATGCCTCAAATTACATTATTTTTAACATATGATATATTATCTGACATTTAATGCATTTTACAACTTTACAGTCTAGCAATTTGCAAAATAATTAACTATGGATGCAACGCATATCCGGTCCACGTACTGCATCCGGCATATCCGGCTCTATACTATATAATTAGCAGTAGCCGGATATTACAATTATCCCGAAGTACACGCAAAAAATATACAACGAGAAATATGATAAATATAACAAAAGAAAATTCAACATGTTAAAAAACATACTATATGCGTATAAGTATTTTGGAGCATTAGTAAAAAAAATATGGGAAAAAATTAAGTTTATTTATACATTTCATTACAAAAAATCATAAATCATTCTTTTTTTAGTCTCATCTTCAAAATCCTGTTTTTGCATCTGAGAACACAAAAGGCAAAACTTAGTTCTTTGGAGTATAGAAGAATAAAGGCAATTTACTTAGAAAAAAAAAGTGGGAATATGTTTTTGAAATTATTTTTACACAAACATAAGAACCATTAGAGAGAAGGAAGGCAGATGATTATTAAAAATGCTTTTATTTAGATTTGAATTTTCTAATTAAATTCGAATTGAGATATTGAGTACTGAATCTTGAAAAAAAGAAATAAATTAAAATAAATTATAGTACAAACAGTTAACTAATTAAAAAATATAAAAGGTGAGAAAAATGCTACAATTTTGTTTCAAAATGAAGTACATAAAACTGATTTATCTAAAATAATTTTTAAAAGAAAAAGTGCAAAACATACTGGCATCCGGCTGGATATCCGGTTGAAACTCTGGACAGATATCCGGTATTCGTTATCCGGTCAAATTGACATCCGTTGCATTCCTAATTTTATCCATAAATAAATAAATAAAATAAATAATTAAATAAATTGTGGTACAAACTAAATAAATAAATTATAGTACAAATTAAATAAATAAATTATACAAATTGTATAAATAAATTATAGTACAAATAGTTAACTAATTAAAAAATATAAAAGGTGAGAAAAGTGCTAAAATTTGGTTTCAAAATAAAGTACATAAAACTGATTTATTTAAAATAAATTTTAAAAGAAAAAGTGCAAAACATACTGACATCCGGCTGGATATCCGGTTGAAACTCTAGCAAGATATCCGGTAACCGTTATCCGGCCAAATTGACATCCATTACATCAATAATTTTAACCATAAATAAATAAATAAAATAAATAAATAAATAAATTATGATACAAATTAAATAAATAAATTATGATACAAATTAAATAAATAAATTATAGTACAAATTAAATAAATAAATTATAGTTCAAATAGTTAACAAATTAAAAAAATACATAAAGTGAGAAAAATGCTACAATTTGGTTGCAAAATAAAGTACATAAAACTGATTTATTTAAAATAAATTTTAAAAGAAAAAGTGTAAAACATACTGACATCCGGCTGGATATCTGGTTGAAACTCTGGCCAGATATCCGGTATCCGTTATCCAGTCAAACTGACATCCTTTGCAATATTAATTTTAACCATATATAAATAAATAAATAATCTTAAGTTTCCACTTTTTGTAGTCTAATTTCTCAGCAAAATTAAAATAATTCCTTAAAACTATTTCGTCTTCATACATGATATTGTAACTTAATTTACTTGATGAAAGAGTTAAAGACTAAAAGTATCTCTTTTGAGTTAAGAGATCGTAAAAATTCAATAAGAGTTAATTTTATCGTTATTTATTTATTTATTTTATTGTTATTTTAAATGAAAATACATAGAAAGTTTAGATTCATATATATTTGTAACAATTCTTTCAGGAAGTAAACAGGATTTAACTGTTTAAAAATAAATTATTGTTTATTTGAACAAAGAGTTATTCATTTTTAAAGTTTCTGTAAACATAAAGGTTCATTTTGTTTTTGTTTTTTTTAATAATTCTCAAGATAATAAATAAATAACTGTAAAATTACTTATTTTCATGATTTCTTAACTCAAAAGAAAATGTCTTTACCTATTTAGTAAATAATTAATAAGTAAATTAATATAATTAATATTAATAAGTATAAAGTACTAGAAAGTAGTAAAGTAAGTAGTAAGTATAAGTATAATTAATAAGTAAATAATTAATAGTTAGTCTTTACTTAATTAGTAAATTAAGTTAACCTATAATCTATGGAGCTAAAAGTTTGAGATAGTTTTCTGAAATTATTTTTAATTTGTTGTAAAATTTGACTATAAATAATGGAAAAATTATTTCACTAGTATTTTACCTCTGATAGTTCACAACTAATCGTTTTATAAACTCCCCGTAGATGGCAGCACTATCCCTTATTTACTGAGAAGTTTTAAAGTTATAATTTGATTTCTTTGCGGTATTTTCGTGACCTGTTGCATCAGTCTATCAACAGGTATATATATATAAATTACTATAGAGCAGAAATGTTAACATTTAATACTATTTTATTCTAATTAAAATTAGGTTTTTAGAACATATCCATCTTCTTTGAACTAATAAGACAGAACAGAACACTTCGCAGAACTTTTTTCTACTATTTCGATTTCATATCTAAAAGATTTATCGATGAACTACAGATATTTTTTAACTAAGATTCAGAATTGCTTTAAGAAATAAGAAGGTAACTATCTGAATAGTAGTATGGAATGTTTTCTAAGCTGAAAAGGTAAATTGAGTATTAAGAAGAGATTAGAAATTTTAATTTTCAAGAAAAAAAAATGATTAATTTAGTTATGCTTTTCTTTTTTTACATATCATTAAATGGTTTTCTGAAATATTTTCCCTTTCATATTTTAATTCATAGTTTACTTTTTATATCTCTACTTAAACTTAATTTTTACTTTCTCTTATACATAATATAGGAGAAGTATTACAATCATAAAAAATTCAATCTCAAGATTCTGATTCATCTTTAATTATTCTCGATTTTTACTTTCTCGTGTAAATAGTATAGAAAAACATTGTAATCATTCAAAAATTCAATCTCGAGATTCTAATTGATTTTTAATTATTCTTGAATTTTATTATCAACTATGTGTAGGAAGAAAAGTTATTGTAACTGTCCAAAATTTCAATCTCAAGATTCTGTTTCATCTTTAATTATTCTCGATTTTTACTTTCTCGCATACACGCTATACAAAAACATTGTAATCATTCAAAAAATCTTTCTCGAGATTCTGATTGATCTTTAATTATTCTTGAATTTTATTATCAACTATGTGTAGGAAGAAAAAGTATTGTAACTGTCCAAAAATTCAATCTCGAGATACTGATTGATCTTTACTTATTCTTGATTATTTCTTTTACGCATGCACAGAATAACAAAACATAGTAGTCATTGAAAAAATCGATCTCGAGATTTTTATTGATCTTCAATTATTCTTGAATTTTATTATCAACCATGTGTAGGAAAAAAATGTATTGTAACTGACCAAAAATTCGATCTCGAGATTCTGACTGATCTTTACTTATTCTTGATTATTAATTTCTCGTATACATACAATAGAAAAACATTGTAATCATTCAAAAAATCGATCTCAAAATTCTGATTGATTTTTACTTATTCTTGATTATTACTTTCTCGTATATATACAATAGAAAAACATTGTAATCATTCAAAAATTCAATCTCGAGATTCTAATTGATTTTTAATTATTCTTGATTTTTATTATCAACTATGTGTAGGAAGAAAAAGTATTATAACTGTCCAAAAATTTGTTCTCGAAATATTAATTGATCTATATTTTACTCTTGTTTATACTTTATATACATAGTACAGAAAAACATTGTAATCATTCAAAAATTGATCTCGAGATTCTGATTGATCTTTAATTATTCTTGAATTTTATTATCAACTACGTGTAGGAAGAAAAAGTATTGTAACTGTCCAAAAATTCAATCTCGAGATACTGATTGATCTTTACTTATTCTTGATTATTACTTCCGCGTATACATAGTACAGAAAAACATTGTAATCATTCAAAAATCTAATCTCGAGATTCTGATTGATCTTTAATTATTCTTGAATTTTATTATCAACTATGTGTAGGAAGAAAAAGTATTGTAACTGTCCAAAAATTCAATCTCGAGATTCTGATTGATCTTTACTTATTCTTGATTATTGCTTTCACATATACATAGAATAAATAAAAACAGTATAATCATGCAAAAAATGGATCTCGAGATTCTGATTGATTTTTAATTATATTTTAATTTTATTATCAACTATGTGTAGGAAGAAAAGTTATTGTAACTGTCCAAAAATTCAATCTCGAGATTCTGATTGATCTTTACTTATACTTGGTTATCACTTTCTCGTATATGCCGTGTAGTGAAAGCATTGCAATCGTTCGAAAATTTGACCTTGAGATTCTTACCAGTGGCAAAGCCTCCTAGTTTAACTGTCTAGGAGGCTGGTACTTCACCATTCCACCCAATAACATCGCCACGATGAGGCAAGATGAGGGAGATTTACCTAGTCTAGTTCAAGACTTTTTGATGGTGAATAACTCTAGATCTACTTAGTTGGGTACAGTGGAATGGCTTTCACGTCTAGGGTGATCCTACCAGTAGAATACTTTCCAGACGTACTTCATCCTAACCAATGACACCCCCTAGGCACGATGAGGCAACTTATAGGAACGTAAGAGCAAGATTTATACCAGTTATGACTTTTTGAGGGTGAATAAACTTCTAGATCTCGTCTAACAGTGGCTGAACTCGGAGATTAGCAACAACACCAATATATTAGTAGCGTACATAGATTGCAATACCTTTTGAGTCATTTAACTGTCTTTCCTAAATACCAGCATTATATTATTGGCCAGACTATGACTTTTTGAGGGTGAATAAACTTCTAGATCACGACTAACAGTGGCTGGACTCGGAGATTAGCAACAACACCAATATATTAGTAGCGTACATAGATTGCAATACCTTTTGAGTCATTTAATTGTCCTTCCTAAATACCAGCATTATATTATTGGTCAGACTATGACTTTTGGTAGCCATTAAACAAACTTCTAGATCACATCTAACAGTGGCTGGACTCGGAGATTAGCAACAACACCAATATATTAGTAGCGTACATAGATTGCAATACCTTTTGAGTCATTTAACTGTCTTTCCTAAATACCAGCATTATATTATTGGCCAGACTATGACTTTTTGAGGGTGAATAAACTTCTAGATCTCGTCTAACAGTGGCTGGACTCGGAGATTAGCAACAACACCAATATATTAGTAGCGTACATAGATTGCAATACCTTTTGAGTCATTTAACTGTCTTTCCTAAATACCAGCATTATATTATTGGCCAGACTATGACTTTTTGAGGGTGAATAAATTTCTAGATCACGTCTAACAGTGGCTGTACTGAGATTAGCACAACATTAATATATTAGTAGAGTACATATATTGCAATACCTTTTGAGTCATTTAACTGTCTTTCCTAAATACCAGCATTATATTATTGGTCAGACTATGACTTTTTGAGGGTAAATACACTTCTAGATCACACCTAACAGAGGCTAGACTCGGAGATTAGAAACAACACCAATAGATTGATTAGTAGTGTCCATAGATTGCAATACCTTTTGAGTCATTTAACTATCTTTCCTAAATACCAGCATTATATTATTGGGCAGTCTATGACTTTTGGTGGTGAATAAACTTCTAGATCTCGTCTAACAGTGGCTGGACTCGGAGATTAGCAACAACACCAATATATTAGTAGCGTACATAGATTGCAATACCTTTTGAGTCATTTAACTGTCTTTCCTAAATACCAGCATTATATTATTGGCCAGACTATGACTTTTTGAGGGTGAGTAAACTTCTAGATCACGTCTAACAGTGGCTGGACTCGGAGATTAGCAACAACACCAATATATTAGTAGCGTACATAGATTGCAATACGTTTTGAGTCATTTAACTACCTTTCCTAAATACCAGAATCATATTATTAGCCAGAAAAATAATAGTAGCATACATAGAGAGCAATATTTGTTCAGTTATTTAACTATCTTTCATCCATCAGCATAATATTCGCCTGTCTCTCCATGAAAAAATGTATAGCTGCGTCTTTGCTTTTCGAACACTTGTTTCTATATATCTGTCTACTCATCAGGTGATACTCTGGATTTGACGGCTGGCTGCATGCGAATGGGTATTGCTGGCCCATATGGTGTGTAGTACGAAGTCCCACTGCAGGGCACTAATCCTCGTTTTGTACACACCGCGCTCGAGTCCTCGTGCAAATCGCGACACGTTGGGCGAGACGGGCCAACTCCGATTAAGGTTGCTTTTATATTATTTTTTTATTCCCGCCCTTTTTTTCTAATATCATTATAATGGGTTGAAGTGCCAATCGATTGTGGAATCGAAATCTTTTTTTTTATTTTCCTTGCAGTAATCTGAATTCACAAAGCTGTCGTCGCAGCTGGTTTTTAATTCGATAATCCGTTTATGTGTTTATAAAAAGTAGTGCGGTGGAAATTTTTTTAAATTAGTGAATGAATTTGTAGGCTTGATTTAAACCAGTTTATTGGGGTTCGGAGAGGATTTTTAAGTTTAAATCTGTTTTCAAGTACCTCAGATGAAATAAGGGGGAAATGGATTTTAAGAATTTTTACTCGTTTTGTAAAGTACTGGCCAGATAATAACACTCGAAAGAAATAATAAAAATTAAGAGTGGTTTTCAAACTAATAATAATAATAATGATGATGATGATGATGATGATGATGATGATGATGATAATAATAATAATAATAATAATAATAATAATAATAATAATAATAATAATGATGATGATGATGATGATAATAATAATAATGATGATGATGATGATGATGATGATAATAATAATAATAATGATGATGATGATGATGATGATGATGATAATAATAATAATAATAATAATAATAATAATAATAATAATAATAATAATAATAATAATAATAAAATAATAATAATAATAATAATAATAATAATAATAATAATAATAGGGCTGTTCTTTCTAAGATTTCTACGTGCTCTCACACCAAAAGAAATCTTATAACGTTAAAGTGCCAAGAGATATAAGGCGTTCATGAACAAAGTACAGAAGGTACAAGGCGTTCATGAATAAAGTACAGAAGGTACAAGACGTTCATCAACAAAGTACTGAAGGTAAAAGGCATTCATGAACAAAGTACAGAAGGTACAAGGCGTTCATGAACAAAGTACAGAAGGTACAAGATGTTCATGAACAAAGTACAGAAGGTACAAGGCGTTCATGAACAAAGTACAGAAGGTACAAGGCGTTCATGAACAAAGTACAGAAGGTACAAGATGTTCATGAACAAAGTACAGATGGTACAAGGCGTTCATGAATAAAGTACAGAAGGTACAAGACGTTCATCATCAAAAGGCAGAAGGTACAGGGCGTTCATGAACAAAGTACTGAAGGTAAAAGGCATTCATGAACAAAGTACAGAAGGTACACAAGGCGTTCACGAACAAAGTACAGAAGGTACAAGATGTTCATGAACAAAGTACAGATGGTACAAGGCGTTCATGATCAAAGTACAAAAGGTACAAGACGTGCATGAAATTGTTAACATAAATGAGACTTTATACACATATATAAATGGAAATATAACTAAATAAATAACATATAAAAAATTCAAATCAGATTATTTTTATAAATTCAATTTTTCAAGATTTTTTATTGTATTTTAAAATGTTTAAATCTACTTTCATATATCTCAGATAATGTGAATGGGAAGGGAATTTACTTCGTTTTTTTTACCCGTTTTATAAAGTACTAGAGCTGTAATATGGAACTGTATTAGAATATAGCCCGTCATATGACGGGATCAGTAAAATTTTTAATTTTCCAGAATTGTAGAGTATCTATAAGGCAGATAAAAAAATGGTTTGTTTTTTGTCTGAGAATTATCTACTACACGCTCAATAATTTTTTATCTTCATACTCCTCTAGTCTCCCTATACTGTGAATACAGTTCAGAATCACGTTGAATTCATTTAGAAAGATAATCAAGTTTTCATAGCTACGTCAAAATTATCGTTCAGTTCTTCCCAAATTTTTTTGACACAGTAATTAATGGAATTAATGAATGAAACTATCATTTCTACTACACCCTGGAGGTAGATAGAATTTGTTGTTAATACTGGTGATAAAATATCCATTGCCACAAAAATAATCGATGATTAAAT
>CM063499.1:57567532-57580032 GCA_032207245.1 Pardosa pseudoannulata
TAAAGATACAGACTCTTCTGGTAGGGAGATAAAAGGAAGATGAATCTCTGTTTAGGATTGGTTAAACCAAGAACCTATTCACTTTCTATGACGGGTTCTTAATTTGAGGAACTTTTGTCCGTACTTTTCTAGTACAGTGTTCTACTGGGATCCATATTTTGACATAGAATCTTCTTCGTATTATGTCCCTGTGTCTGATGAAAATCAGAATATTTGTAGAAAAACAGTCGTGTGTATAGTTTCAAGTGTTTAAAGTTTACTTTTAAAGATACAGATTCTTGTAGTAGGGAGATAAAAGGAGGATGAGTCTCTGTTTAGGGTTCGGGAAACCCAGAACCTATTTACTTTCTATGACGGGTTCTGAATAGAAGGGACTTTTGTCCGTACTTTTCTAGTACAGTGTTCTACTATGATCTATATTTTCACATAGAATGTGGTTCACATTATGTTCCTGTGTCTGATGGATATCAGAATATTTGTAGAAAAAGAGTCGTGTGTATAGTTTCAAGTGTTTAAAGTTTACTTTTAATGTACAGACTTATCTGGTAGGGAGATAAAAGGAGGATGAATCTCTGTTTAAGGTTGGGGAAACATAGAACCTATTCACGTTCTATGACGGGTTCTCAACTTGAGGAACTTTTGTCCGTACTTTTCTAGTACAGTGTTATACTGTGATCTATATTTTGACATAGAATGTGCTTCACATTATGTTCCTGTGTCTTATGGAAATCAGACTATTTGTAGAAAAATAGTCGCGTGTGTAGTTTCAAGTGTAAAAGTTTACTTTTAAAGATACAGACTCTTCTGGTAGGGAGATAAAAGGAGGATGAATCTCTGTTTAGGGTTGAGTAAAACCCAGAACCTATTCACTTTCTATGACGGGTTCTCAATTTCAGGAACTTTTGTCCGTACTTTTCTAGTACAGTGTTCTACTGTGATCTATATTTTGACATAGAATGTGCTTCATATTATGTTCCTGTGTCTGATGGAAATTAGAATATTTAGAGAAAAACAGTCGTATAGTTTCAAGTGTTTAAAGTTTACTTTTAAAGAAATAGACTCTTCTGGTAGGGAGATAAAAGGAGGATGAATCTCTGTTTAGGGTTGGGGAAACCCAGAACCTATTCACTTTCTATGACGGGTTCTCAATTTGAGGAACTTTTGTCCGTACTTTTTTAGTGCTGTGTTCTACTGTGATCTATATTTTGACATAGAATGTGCTTCATATTATGTTCCTGTGTCTGATGGAAATCAGAATATTTGTAGAAAAACAGTCGTGGGTATAGTTTCAAATAATTAAATTTACTTTTAAAGATACAGACTCTTCTGGTAGGGAGATAAAAGGAGGATGAACCTCTGGTTTAGGGTTGGGAAACCTAGAACCTATTCACTTTCTATGATGGATTATCAATTTGAGGAACTTTTGTGCGTACATTTCTAGTACAGTGTTCGACTGTGATCCATATTTTGACATAGAATGTGCTTCATATTATGTTCCTGTGTCTGGTGGAAATCAGAATATTTATAGGAAAACAGTGTGTATAGTTTCAAGAGTTTAAAGTTTACTTTGCTTAGTTTATGAGTGCTAAGCTTATTCTTTTTGTAGAAAAACTAGGTCTTATTAGGATGAGAATATTTTATATAGTCGATTTTGACCACCTTAACTTCAAGATAGCAGTAAAATTTAAATCTATAAACTGGAAGGTAGTGCCCTGATGTTTGCTCTTTCATTGACATATATTACATCTGATATGAATATGCATACACCATACCAGAATGTGTTATATATGTTAGGTAGTGCCCTAACTTTTGCTCTTTCATTTACATATTTTACTTGTGGTATGAATATAAGTATGTCACACCAAAAATTATATATGTGTGAGGTAGTGCCCTAACTTTTGCTCTTTCATTTACATATTTTACTTGTCGTATGAATAGATGTATATCATACCAAAAATTATGTATGTGTTAGGTAGTGCCCTAACTTTTGCTCTTCATAGTGGGTCTTATTAGGCTGAGAATATTTACCTATATTTTACTTGTGGTATGAATATAAGTATGTCACACCAAAAATTATATATATGTTAGGTAGTGCCCTAACTTTTGCTCTTTCATTTACATATTTTACTTGTGGTATGATTATAAGTATATCATACCAAAAATTATACATGTGTAAGGTAGTGCCCTATATTTTGCTCTTTTATTTACATATTTTACTTGTGGTATGAATATAAGTATGTCACACCAAAAATTATATATGTGTGAGGTAGTGCCCTAACTTTTGCTCTTTCATTTACATATTTTACTTTTTGTATGAATATAAGTATATCATAACAAAAATCATATATGTGTGAGGTAGTTTCCTAACTGTTGCTCTTTCATTTACATATTTTGCTTGTGGTATGAATATAAGTATATCATACCAAAAATTATATATGTGTGAGGTAGTTCCCTAACTTTTGTTCTTTCATTTACTTATTTTACTTGCGGTATGAATATTAGTATATGATACCAAAAATTATATATGTGTGATTTAGTGCCCTACTTTGTTCATTCATTTACATATTTTATTTGTGGTATGAATATAAGTATATGATACCAAAAATTATATCTGTGTGAGGTAGTGACCTAAATTTTGTGCGTTTATTCACACAATTTATTTTTGACAGGAATATAAATATATGTATATATATATATATATATATATATATATATATATATATATATATATATATATATATATATATATATATATATATATATATATATATATATATATATATATATAAATATACAAAAAGTGATATATGTGTAAGGTAGTGTTATAACATTTGTTTTTTCATTCTCATAATATTTCTGGTATTAATATAACTATACCTTACCAGAAGTTATATAGGTGTAGTTCTTTTAAGGAAATTATAGATTACTTGAGTGTTACATACTATAGTAATCCACGCATTTTGCCTTAGTTTGAGCATTCTTATAAAGAATATTTACATCTTAGTTTCACTTCCCCATGAGATTAATCTTAGCACTCTGATTGAAGAGCTTCCTTGCGGCCTCACACCACTATATTAGCAAACGTAAAACGTTTTAGCAGGAGAGCGTCAAAGATGGATTATCTGAATAAACGCAACATATTTATTTCTAAACTTTCTTGTTTTATTTATTAGCCTAATGATTGACCTTGATATAGCATAGATAATTTTCTATGTTTCAAGTGAGTAGAAACATCCTTATATATATATATATATATATATATACACATATACATATATATATGTATGTATATATATATATATATATATATATATATATATATATATATATATATATATATACATACATATATATATATATATACATATATATATATATATATATATATATATATATATATATATATATATATATATATATATATATATGTTATATATGTATATATGTATATATATATATATATATATATATATATATATATATATATATATTCATATATATATATGTATATATGTATATATTATATGTATATATATATGTATATATATATATATGTATATATATATATATACATATATATATATATACATATATATATATACATATATATATATACATACATACATATACATATATATATATATATATATATATATATATATATATAGAGAGAGAGAGAGAGAGAGAGAGAGAGAGAGAGAGAGAGAGAGAGAGAGAGAGATACAAAGTTTTTCTCTTTAATTTACCATTTACTTTTGTAGTGTCATTTACTTTTGTCTTTGTACAACTCGTTTAAAAATAGGAGTTCATTATTAAATTTTTTTGTTTTAGAATGGCGCTTTAAGTTGTGTTTTAAATACAAATCTGCCTTTTTAAAATACCCTGCCATAAGTGATATATGTGCAAGATAGTCTCGTAACTTTTGCTCTTTCATTCCCATATTTTGTTTTTGGTATAAGTGTACCATACCAGATGTGATGCAAGTGTTAGGTAAGGCCCTAACTTTTGCTCTTTCATTAGTATATTACTTCTGTTATAAGTATATCTCACCAGAAATTGAATATGCGTTATTTTTTTATGGTAATCATAGATTACTTGAATGTTTTATACCAGAGTTTGTCAAGATCCTTAATAGTACGAGCCATTTTTTAAAATTTGAAATTTTTTGCGAGCCGCATTTAAATATGCATGTAAAACTTATGCTAAAAAAGGTATTAAAAAATCTTTTTTACGACATTATATTTATTGACTGTCATTTAGAAGTTCTTCATCCTTTAATTTTTCAAGGAAATTTTTGAATTGTCGATAATTTATTACTTTGGTGCGGGTGTAATTTACAACGTGTTACACTGTTTTCATAACAACATTATATTTTAAATATTTTGTAATTAGATGTTCTCAGTGAATTATGCAGTGAATCGGTATGAATTGTGGAATTTGAGAATCATCTCTTAAAAGCCCAATAACACCGATTTTTTTACCCAGCCTTCCCGGAGCTCCACCAGTTGTAATAATTTTTTAAAATATAATAACACAAAAATGAAAATAGAACTCGGGTACTTTTATCGAGGAGCACAAATAATCCTTTATAGAGCCACATGTGGCTCTCGAGCCACAGATTGGCCACCTCTGTTCTATACTATAGTAATCCAATCTTTTACATATTTATTCCATATCAAGACTAATATAAACAGATGTAAATTTGAAGTAGTAGGAAGAATCTGAGTGTTTAGGCATTTCGATTCTTAGTTCTCATGAATACAATTTCAATTTGGTGTAAGTGATTTTGTGAATACGATAGCTCAAAATATACATGAAACGAAATTTAGTGTGCTGTCCTTGAGAAATTCTTGTTACAAAAACAATCAATCCAATGTAGAACTCAGTTGGTGTTCAATGACGCCGTATGTTACCATCAAACCTCCAACTGTAAGAATAAGTCCTTTGTTCACAATAAACATGTCCCCAGCCGTGAAATGCAGCGTTGTGCTTCTTATATTGTCACTGAGAATGCCGAAAAGGGCGACATCTGGAAAAGTTGCAGCCGTCATGGCTACGTGTTCAGAGCACCGTATGAGACAGTGCTTCAGGGATTCGTCCTCTTTTATGACACGAGCTGCGCTGAGCGTCAGATGAACAAAAACTATTAATACTTGTAGAAAATTCGAAGCTATTCCTAGGATACCCAAGAAAGGCAGTTTTCTGGTCAGTAAAATGGTCAAAGCGTTCAGATAAGAGATAAACAAAGAGTGTTGACAGAAAGAAGCACTGTTGAGAAGGATTCTTCTAGTGTTTGATAGATGTTCGCTATCCTTCTGAACGTTACGATGTCCACCAAGATGTTGGCTCTACAACAATTCCTGGAACGATACCTCTCTCTCAGTTTTATTTTTAATGAATCAATGATTAATTGAATGTTCTATACTATAGAAATCCATGCATTTACATATTTATTCCATATCAAGATATGTAAATTTGAGGTAGTAGAAAGAATCTGAGTGTTTAGGCAGTTCGATTCTTAGTTCTCATAAATCCAATTTCAATTTGGTGTAAGTGATTTTGTGAATACGATAACTCAAAATATACATCAAACAAAATTTAGTGTGCAGTCCTTGAAAAATTCTTGTTACAAAAACAATCAATCCAATGTAGAACTCAGTTGGTGTTCAATGACGCCGTATGTGACCATCAAACCTCCAACTGTAAGAATAAGTCCCTTGTTCACAATAAACATGTCCCCAGCCGTGAAATGTAGTGTTGTGCTTCTTATATTGTCACTGAGAATGCCGAAAAGGGCGACATCTGGAAAAGTTGCAGCCGTCATGGCTACGTCTTCAGTGCACCGTATGAGACAGTGCTTCAGGGACTCGTCCTCTTTTATGACACGAGCTGCGCTGAACGTCAGATGAACAAAAACTATTAATACTTGTAGAAAATTTGAAACTATACCTAAAATACCCAAGAGGGGCAGGTTTCGGGTCAATAAAATGCTCAAAGCGTTCAGAAAAGAGATCAAGCAAAGAGTGTTGATGGAAAGAAGCACTGTTGAGAAGGATTCTTCTAGTGTTTGATAGATGTTCGCTATTCTCCTGAACGTTACGATGTCTTCCAAGATGTTGGCTCTGCAACAATTCCCGGAATGATATCTGTCTCTCAGTTTTGTTTTGAATGAATCAATGACGTTTCGAAGGGTGACAAACACGTTGTTGCATAGGATGACTGTAATTCCACAAAGAGCTAGACCATATATGTAGACGACGCAGAGGGATGGTCTAAACACATCGATGAGATTAATACCGATAATTTCATATTTGGAACTGTACTTTAAGGAGTAAAGAGCTTTCGCAAAGTAAAAACCGAAACTCATGACAAATAGAACGAGAATGAAAATTTGAAGATTACACCTCTTGCTGCCTGTTAGTTGAGTTGGTGAAATAGATTGAGCGAGTTCACACAAACGACGAATCGCCTTCGAAATTTTCTTGGAGTATCGCATAAGATGAATACTTAAAACAAACATAATAATGCTGAAGGTATAAAAGGTGAAGATGGAAATTTTGTAAGGAATGTGAAGCGCTCCAGTGCATAAAAACAGCAAACAGCAAGCTGTTTTAACAATCAGCAATGAAAAGCACCAAATCTTTGCAAGAAGTGGTATTTCATAAGTTTTATCTTTAATTAAACCCGGCGAATACGGCAAACCAAGAAAAAGTAGCACGTAAAAATTACCGAAAAAGTAACTATCCCTCACTGGGTTGTTGACTTTTTTAAAATTTACCCTTCTGTTGAAAAATGAAAATGCAGTTCTTTCTTCGATATCGTCTGCATCAACAAGTCGAATTTTGTTTGACTTCTGGAGGAGTCTCAAAGTAGACATTTTAAAATATTGTATTAAAATTCACTCCTGATTGAAACGATAAGCTAAATCTCAAGGGTATAAAATATTTAAATTGTAACATTTAATTTCTTTTTTATTTTCATGTCTATGTATTTTCATACCATTCTATTTTTAAAACGTAAATTTTCACAATCTTCGAAACCCACAATATTTAAGAGAACATAAATCAAGGTAAGGAAGATTTAATATAATTAATTTCAATTATAAAATTTTAATAACTTTAATAAATTGTTTTGACATAGAGAAAAACATCTTTATAAAATAAAATTTCTTCTGAAAATTTCTGTATGCTAGCAAGTCTCATACAGTTGAATAGCATTTAATAAATATATCTGTATATGATCTTTTTATAATGGTATAAAATATTTATTGGTTTATATGAAATGATTTAAATCAGAATGCATATATTGTACAGGTCAGTTATGATTTATAAAACACAAAACATGTTTATTAAACTTTTCTAAAAGTAACTTGTTCTTAATGCTATTCATACATACCGATTAGTAAGCTCGGTGTTGATGAATTTATGATTTCCTTTCTAGTAGTTTGTGCTTTTTAATATCCAGATATCTTTCTTAATATTCTTTATCTGTTATCACCTGAGTTGTCTTCTTGGAGCTAGGCATCTGAGTAAAAGGTCACAAAGCATTAATTAAATTTTCGGTTTTTTTTAAAGTTACGTTTGTTGAAAACTTCATAAAAAGTGTCTTTACATATTTCATACATCTTGCATATATTGTACAGTTCAGTTATGATTTATAAAATACAAAACATATTTATTAAACTTTTCTTAAAGTAACTTGTTCTTAAATCTATTCATACGTACCAATTAGAAAACTCGGTGTTGATGAATTTATGATTTCCTTTCTAGTAGTTTGTGCTTTTTAATATCCAGATATCTTTCTTAATATTCTTTATCTGTTATCACCTCAGTTTTCTTCTTAGAGTTATGCATCTGAGTAAACGGACACAAAGCATTAATTAAACTTTTCAGATTTTATTTTAAAAGTTACGTTTGTTGCAAACTTCATAAAAAGTGTCTTTATATATTTCACACATGTTGCATATATTGTACAGTTCAGTTACAATATATAAAACACAAAACATGTTTATTAAACTTTTCTTAAAGTAACTTTTTCTTTAAGAATGCTAATCATTCATACCGATTAGAAAGCTCGGTGTTGATGAATTTATGATTTCCTCTCTGATAGTTTCTGATTTTTAATATCCAAATAGCTTCCTTAACATTCTTTATCTGTTATCACCTGAGTTGTCTTCTTGGAGCTAGGCATCTGAGTAAAAGGTCACAAAGCATTAATTAAATTTTCGGTTTTTTTTAAAGTTACGTTTGTTGCAAACTTCATAAAAAGTGTCTTTACATATTTCACACACGTTGCATATATTCTTCAGTTCAGTTACAATTCATAAAACACAAAACATGTTTATTAAACTTTTCTTAAAGTAACTTGTTCTTAATGCTATTCATACATACCGATTAGTAAGCTCGGTGTTGATAAATTTATGATTTTCTCTTTGGTATTTTCTGCTTTTTAATATCCCAATAGATTCCTTAATATTCTTTAGCTGTTATCTCCTGAGTTGTCTTCTTTGAGCTATGCATCTGTACTAGAGTTCCTCTCTAGTAGTTTGTGCTTTTTAATATCCAAATAGCTTCCTTAATATTCTTTTGTTGTTATCTCTTGAGTTGTCTTCTTTGAGCTATGCATCTGTACTAGAGTTCCTCTCTAGTAGTTTGTGCTTTTTAATATCCAAATAGCTTCCTTAATATTCTTTTATTGTTATCTCTTGAGTTGTATTCTCTGAGCTATGCATCTGTACTAGAGTTTCTCTCTAGTAGTTTGTGCTTTTTAATATCCAAATATCTTCCTTAATATTCTTTTATTGTTATCTCTTGAGTTGTATTCTTTGAGCTATGCATCTGTACTAGAGTTCCTCTGTAGTAGTTTCTGTTTTTTAATATCCAAGTAGCTTCCTTAATATTTTTTTGTTGTTATCTCTTGAGTTTTTTTTCTTTGAGCTATGCATCTGTACTAGAGTTTCTCTTTAGTAGTTTGTGCTTCTTAATATCCAAAAAGCTTCCTTAATATTCTTTTGTTGTTATCTCTTGAGTTGTCTTCTTTCAGCTATGCATCTGTACTAGAGTTCCTCTCTAATAGTTTGTGCTTTTTAATATCCAAATAGCTTCCTTAATATTCTTTTGTTGTTATCTCTTGAGTTGTCTTCTTTCAGCTATGCAACTGTACTAGAGTTCCTCTCTAGTAGTTTGTGCTTTTTAATATCCAAATAGCTTCCTTAATATTCTTTTATTGTTATCTCTTGAGTTGTCTTCTTTGAGCTATGCATCTGTACTAGAGTTCTTCTCTAGTAGTTTGTGCTTTTTAATATCCAAATAGCTTCCTTAATATTCTTTAGCTGTTAACTCTTGAGTTGTCATCTTTGAGCTATGTAACTGAGTAAACAGACACAAAGCATTAATTAAACTTTTCAGATTTTATTTTGAAAGTTACGTTTGTTGCAAACTTCATAAAAAGTGTCTTTACATATTTCACACACGTTGCATATATTGTACAGTTCAGTTACGATTTATAAAACACAAAACATGTTTATTAAACTTTTCTTAAAGTAACTTGTTCTTAATGCTATTCATACATACCGATCAAGTGAGGTGTTGATTAATTTATGATTTCCTCTGTGGTAGTTTCTGCTTTTTAATATCCAAATAGCTTCCTTAATATTGAAAGTTACGTTTGTTAAAAACTTCATAAAAAGTGTCTTTACATATTTCATACATCTTGCATATATTTTACAGTTCAGTTACAATTTATAAAACACAAAACATGTTTATTAAACTTTTCTTAAAGTAACTTGTTCTTAATGCTATTCATACATACCGATTAGCAAGCGAGATGTTGATTAATTTATGATTTCCTCTGTGGTAGTTTCTGCTTTTTAATATCCAAATAGCTTCCTTAATATTCTTTTGTTGTTATCTCTTGAGTTGTCTTCTTTGAGCTATGCATCTGTGCTAGAGTTCTTCTCTAATAGTTTGCGCTTTTTAATATCGAAATAGCTTCCTTAATATTCTTTAGCTGTTATCTCCTGAGTTGTCTTCTTTGAGCTATGCATCTGTACTAGAGTTCCTCTGTAGTACTTTGTGCTTTTTAATATCCAAATAGCTTCCTTAATATTCTTTTGTTGTTATCTCTTGAGTTGTTTTCTTTGAGCTATGCATCTGTACTAGCGTTCTTCTGTAGTATTTTGTGCTTTTTAATATCCAAACAGCTTCCTTAATATTCTTTAGCTTTTATATCCTGAGTTGTCTTCTTTAAGCTATGCATCTAAGCAAACGGACACAAAATATTAATTAAACTTTTCAGATTTTATTTTCAAAGTTACTTTTGTTGCAAAATATCTTTACATATTTCATACAAGTATTCAAACGTGGATCATTAACTTTGCATAGAGAATATCTTTCTCTTATTCAGACATCAGTTTGATAGCTGAAGGTATTATTTTCTTTTATCCAATGTCGAGCAATATTTAAGTATTTTCTACGTATCGAATTTTCCTGATTCAATTATCGAAAGGAAAAAAATATAGAATAACTCTTTGTTTTCGAACACAACAACAGAAAACAACGTGTTTGTAACTCATAAGATATAAGAAGCGTTCTAATTATATATCTAGTAAACTCTTTAATTTTCATGAAAATCAATATTCCAATATTAGAACTGGTAAAACAAAAAGAATTGATTTTTTCCTCGATGTTATTCAAGCTGGCAAATAAGATGTAAATCTAAAACGATCTACTGTATCGTAAATGAGAGTTCTTTTTAAACTTTTAAAGGTATGATGTTTTTATTGTACAAAGAAGCATGATGTATAATTTTCACTGCACCGAATTTCTCTAAATAAAAGAAACTAATATCACTGTACATATTCAAATTGGTGACATTTAATAATTCTACTTTTATACGTTTTACAGCTGTAACAAATTTCACTCTTACAGCGTTTCTAAAATAGATAAAAGAGAGTTTAAGCGTTGTATTCTGAAATAATTGGTGACATTTAATAATTCTACTTTTATACGTTTTACAGCTGTAACAAATTTCACTCTTACAGCGTTTCTAAAATAGATAAAAGAGAATTTAAGCGTTGTATTCTAAAACTTTGTATTCTAAAATGTATAATATTTTCAAGAATATATCCATTACTACTACAAAACGTTAAATATACAATGTTTTATACTTGTAAAACTATCTTCAGATATCCAATAAGATTGCTGTGTCTTTTTAAAATGATAAAAGTGACTTCTGATTGCTTCATTAATTGATCATTATCTATATATCGAATGTTGATTACCATTATTTAACTATCAATTTCTCCATCAGAACACCTGTTGTTAAACATCTTTTGTTACGGTCCGGATTTCTTGACAACATACGTGTACAATGTTGGTTTAATTGATGATGAAACAAACTAAGATCTTCAATTACAGCAATGTAAACAACGAAACACGCTGAAGTTGGTACGTTACTCATAGACCGAGCTCAAACAATCGAAAAAGAAAATAAAAGTTAGCTTATGTCATATGCTAAAATGTCCAATATTTTGAAGAATATATTCATTACTACTACAAAACGTTAAATATTCAATGTTTTATACTTGTAAAACTATCTTCAGATATCCAATAAGATCTGTGTGACTTTTTTAAATGGTAAAAGTGACTTGTGATTGCGGATTTTTATCTGTACATCGAATGTTGATTACCATTATTTAACTATCAATTCCTCCATCAGAACACTTGTTGTTAAACATCTTTTGTACGGTCCGGATTTCTTGACAACATACGTGTGTAATGTTGGTTTAATTGATAATGAAACAAACTAAAATCTTCAATTACGGCAATGTAAAGAACGAAATGCACTGAAGTTGATACGTTATTCATAGACAGTTCTCAAACTGTTGAAGAATAAAATAAAAGTTAGCTTATGTTATATGCTAAAATATACAATATTTTGAAGAATATATCCGTTACTACTACAAAACGTTAAATATAGAATGTTTTATACTTGTAAAACTATCTTCAGATATCCAATAAGATCTGTGTGTCTTTTTAAAATGGTAAAAGTGACTTCTGATTGCTTGATTAATTGATAATTATCTGTACATCGAATGTTGATTACCATTATTTAACTATCAATTCCTCCAGAGAAACACCTATTGTTAAACATCTTCTGTTACAGTCAGGATTTCTTGACAACATACGTGTACAATGTTGGTTTAATTGATGATGAAACAAACTAAGATCTTCAATTACAGCAATGTAAACAACGAAACACGCTGAAGTTGGTACGTTACTCATAGACCGAGCTCAAACAATCGAAAAAGAAAATAAAAGTTAGCTTATGTTATACGCTAAAATGTACAATATTTTGAAGAATATATCCATTACTAATACAAAACGTTAAATATACAATGTTTTATACTTGTAAAACTATCTTCAGATATCCAACTAGATCTGTGTGTCTTTTTAAAATGGTAAAAGTGACTTCTGATTGCTTCATTAATTGACCCTTAT
>CM063499.1:57585032-57597532 GCA_032207245.1 Pardosa pseudoannulata
CAAAATACCATTCTACCTACGTCATGCTTCATTTTGGTGTTGGAATTGGTGAGGTAGGAAATTTGGTGGAATTGGTTGTTCAGTATGGTTTCCTTTATAATTGTTCTGTTTTATATTTCTAAGGCGAAGGTCCGTTTTCCTACTGCATAAAATGATGTAGTGAGGAAATTTAGGATTTTCACGCCTCACTAGGGATTGGCTCTGTGTCTTCCTTTTGTGCCCCACAAAACCCCGCCCGCGTAGAGAATTGATACGTTAGCATAAAGCTATTTTGTGTGGTCACAGTATCATGCTATAAATACACAAAATACCATTCTACCTACGTCATGCTTCATTTTGGTGTTGGAATTGGTGAGGTAGGAAATTTGGTGGAATTGGTTGTTCAGTATGGTTTCCTTTATAATTGTTCTGTTTTATATTTCTAAGGCGAAGGTCCGTTTTCCTACTGCATAAAATGATGTAGTGAGGAAATTTAGGGTTTTCAAGCCTCACTAGAGATGGGCTGTGTCTTCCTTTTGTGCCCCATAAAAAACCCGCCTGCTTAGAGAATTGATACGTTAGCATAAAGGTATTTCATGTGGTCACAGTACCATGCTATAAATACACAAAATACCATTCTACCTACGTCATGCTTCATTTTGGTGTTGGAATTGGTGAGGTAGGAAATTTGGTGGAATTGGTTGTTCAGTATGGTTTCCTTTATAATTGTTCTGTTTTATATTTCTAAGGCGAAGGTCCGTTTTCCTACTTCATAAAATGATTTAGTGAGGAAATTTAGGGTTTTCAAGCCTCACTAGAGATGGGCTGTGTCTTCCTTTTGTGCCCCACAAATTAGCGACTATTACGAAGTACTTAATTGACGATTAGTTGTAATCAACAACGGTATACTGAGAAAAACTAGATTTCCCCCCCTCAGAAAATGCTGTTAATCAACAAGTTAGTGTGTTTTTGAGTGATACATGCACACAGTGTGGCCACACCTCTTATTAGTAAAGTGTTATTTTGGAGCTTTTTCTACTACAGGTCCTCTAACTAACGGGTCATATGTGTGGAAGACTAAAAAGTTATTTATCTATGGTTATATGATTACTAAAAAGTGTCCCCTTCTTTTAGAATAGGTGAGTGCATGCTGAGTTTACATGCTTTAAATTGGATGGTATAGAAAAAAATGTGTACAACACGTGGTCGAGGATTCCCTGCAATTGAAAATTATGTAGAACCACGGTCGATCTCAAGCTAAATACTTAAACTTTTCTCTTCATCGGATGTTGAAAGATAAACATACAGTGCTACCTATAGCGGTCAAGATGTATCACAGGCGACTTTATCATAATGATGGCATAAGTTGCTAGAGAGGTGAATTTATGAAACCAAATTCAAATCTTTGACGACTTTTAACATCATTATGACGCGAATGTCGCCTGTGACATATCTCTACATAATATAGTAACATCCAAAGAAGACATGGTCTGCGCTTTAATTGATAAACATTGAGGGGAAAATCTAATTGACAATTACAGAAGATTCATGGGACTTAAACAGCGATTAGCTGTAATCAATCATGCCATCCTAAGAACAGCTGGGTATTTTTTTCCAGAGAAAAATAGGAAAAAATTTAGTGTGCTTTAGAGTTACCCTATTTACACACAGACACACGATTTGGTTTTAATAGAAGTCGCAGTGAAACAAAGGCACGGGTTCAAAAACATTCAATAGAAGAACATCGGCGTGTTCAAGAAAATAATACTTCCATTTCACAACACAAACAAACATTTCTTAAACATAAAAAATGATACCCAGTATTATTAGGCGTGGCCTGCCTTCAATAAATGTGCCATATGCACTTTAACATGTTGCAAGCAAGGGTTCAGTGAAATCACACAGTTACAGAAAAAGTTAGTATATTTACAATAGAAAATAGCGCCCTGTCAAGACTTTTCATACGCGTGAGGAGTAAATTCAATTACAATGGTCGACCCTTATTGGCAAATTAAAGTGTCATTTCGAAGCTATTTCTAATACAGATCTTCTAATTAATAAGGTAGATGAGTGAAAGACTAAAAAATAATTTATCTATAAACATACGTCTTCGTAAAATATCCATTTTTTTAGGGGTCAGGGAATAAGTGTGTGTGTGTTAAATCGAATAGTAAAGTAAAAGGCAGTACAACACGCGCATGCAGACTACAATTTGTAGATTAAAACCCCTATGACTGAAGATTCAGCAAACATTGGAACCATGGTCGACATCAAGTCAAATACATGACTTTCCCTTCGTCGGATGCTCGAAGATTAACAAAGGGGACATGACAAACACTGTAATTGATAAGGGCATCAAGGGGGAAAAGAAAAGTCCTGATAATAAAAGAAGAGAAAAAAAAAATCCTTCAGTGACACCTCTTTCAAAAGGATTCTCTCCTCCCCCCCGGTACTGTCTGTGATTATACCAGCCCATCCCATTGTGGGCGGAACAATAGTCCGCTTTCGCTCATGTTCTTTGACTCCGATCCAAAATGACCGACGCATATTTTTGCTCTGCTTACACAACGGCATAAAACAGCTTTTTTACTTTTTTTTTTCACGAGCACTGAATGCCATCTCCACCTGAATAAATAACAATGGGTTTTAATCTGCACGTAATTCTTTTGCTTTACATATTACATACACATAGAAGAAGGGGCATTTTTTCAAATGGTAGAATCCTGCATAATTTCTTAAATTCAAAAAAAGTAAAAAAAAATTCAATAATGTTTAATGTATAACCGTAATATGGAAATTAATGAAATGAGAAACTGATGATTCTTTACGGTAATGATGTTTAGGAATTTTCAAATGGAGAAACGGGCAAGTACAAAGACACACATGTATTTTACATCCGTATTACGTATATATATATATATATATATATATATATATATATATATATATATATATATATATATATATATATATATATATATATATTATATATGCGAGTAAAATAATGAAATGATATGATACGATGAACGACGTCTGCCGGAGACAGTTCTTGAAGTCTCGGAGACGTCAAAGTCTACACTGGAACATAAAATAACTGACTTCTCCCAGAAGTTATTGTATTTCAAGGGGATAAAACATTTTTAAACGGGAAATTTCTTTAAAATTATAATCTAGAAAAATGCATTATAACAACTATTTTAATCAAGCAGCAATCTAGTTTAATATATTGATCTAGATATAGAATCCCAAACAGACACATTCTGACATTTTTTACCCCTCTATGTTGTTTCGCTTCTGATATTATTGTTTAAGGACACATGACATCATGAATATTCTATTTAAAACAGAATCGAAGCGCGAGTAAAATAATTAAATCATATGATATGATAAACGAAGTCTACTGGAGACACTTCTTTGACAGACTTTGAGTCTCGGAGATGTCAAAGTCTCCATTGGCACATAAAATAACTGACGTCTCCCAGATATTATTCTATATCAAAGGGTTAAAACATTTTAAAAGGGAAATTTTTTCAAAAGTTTAATCTGGAAAAATGTATTATAACAAGTATTTTCATCAAGAAGCAATCTAGTTTAATATATCGATTTAGTTATAGAATCAGAAACAGACACATTCTGACATTTTATACACTTCCATGTTGTTTCGCTTCTGATATTATTGTTTAAGGACACGTGAATCTTGAATATTCTAATCAAAACAGAATCGAAGCGCGAGTAAAATAATTAAATCATATGATATGATAAACGAAGTCTACTGGAGACACTTCTTTGACAGACTTTGAGTCTCGGAGATGTCAAAGTCTCCATTGGCACATAAAATAACTGACGTCTCCCAGATATTATTCTATATCAAAGGGTTAAAACATTTTAAAAGGGAAATTTTTTCAAAAGTTTAATCTGGAAAAATGTATTATAACAAGTATTTTCATCAAGAAGCAATCTAGTTTAATATATCGATTTAGTTATAGAATCAGAAACAGACACATTCTGACATTTTATACACTTCCATGTTGTTTCGCTTCTGATATTTTTGTTTAAGTACACATGACATCTTGAATATTCTAATCAAAACAAAATGGAAGAGTGGGTAAAATAATGAATTGATATAATATGATGAATGACATCTGCGGAGACAGTTCTTGACGTTTCGGAGACGTCAAATTCTATATTGGCACATGAAATGGCTGACTTCTCCCAGACGTCATAGTATGTCCAGAGGTTAAAACATTTTACACAGGAAATCTCTTTAAATACATAATCTGTAAGAAAGCAGTATACAAATTATTTTAATCAAGCATAATCTTCTTTAATGTATTAATCTAATTATAGAATCCCAAAATAATAAAAATGATATTTTAAGATATCAGTTAGAGGAAGATATTATAATAATATTAAAAAGATATTAAAATTTTTGTGTTACCTGGATTTTTACGGCAGTAGTTAATCGTGAATGATTTAAAAAATAAAAGACTACAGAAATGAAAATAAATTATTCTTATTTATAAAAGTTCCAATAAGAATAACCAAAATCTGTAATAATAATCAGTATATTGATTTTTCTCTGATGTTAGCTCATAGATATTCAGTTTGAAAAGTTAAATAAAGTTATAGTAAATAGTGTTTTAAGTTAATTGTTCTTCTTATATCAAAATTCATTACAATAATCGACTATTGTTTCTTGTATATAAAAATTTTTATATAAGTCATTATAATATGTAATAATAATAGTAATAAATAATTAGTAATAGCTAGAGCAATATTATTAATAATATTATATATAATTAATATAAATATAATTTAAAATTGAGTTACAATATTAGTACAATGCAATACAATATTAGTAATTATTAGTAATATTAGTAGCAGTAATAAGTAATAGTAATTTTACTATATAACATAACAGTAATAAGAATACTATATAATTACATGCAATTATTATGTTTAGTAATTTTTTATATATTTTATGTGCTATTTACAGCCATTTTTATAAAGATTTTATTAACTCTTTAACGTTCACTCTCGAGTTAACTCTAGCTGGCCAAACTGTGCACCCTCGAGATAATTCGAGCAGCGTTGTACTTTATGTTATAATTTTTCACACCCGAATATAATCGGGAATTGAAAATAACAATGTGAAGGAAAACAAAACAAAACAAAAAACAATCGTTTTATTGATATTTATTATTTACATGGGATTGTAAGCTATAACACTTACTTATTCAAGTATAAAAAATATGTATATATTTTTCTAAATTCAACTTTCTAAAGTTCGCTTTTTACATTAAAAAAATTGATTTTTTTTGGACGGACATTTAAAAAAAACTGTGAATTAAGGGGTTAATTGCAATTTTCCTGTTATCGAAAAAATATAGATAACTTTTATAAATTACTTTACCATTAAACTTCAACCAATCAATCGATGTTTCAATCAAAAAGTTTAACTGATGTCAATTTTATATAGTTGACTACGTTTTTAATAAAGCAACCTTAAATAAAAAAAAAAATTGTCGAATGAGTCAAGGATCAATCATATTCGGAAAGTAGATAAAAAGCTTTTAGTCTTTAGACCTCTCAATTCATATAACACAGCTGTATGCAAGATTAGTTACAGAACTTTTAAAATCTCTGTAACTAAAACTTCTGTCACATTTCTTTATTCAAACTAACCCCCAAAGCTTTTATTAATTACAATTACTTTGTCATTAAATATCAACCAACTAATTAATCGATGTTTGAATCAAAAAGCTAGACTAATGTCAATTTTTATAAAAATTGACGTATGTTTTTAATAAAACAACCTTAAATAGAAAAAAATTGTGGAATGAGTATCATGTCCCCTTATCAATCCTGTTCGGAAAGTAGATAAAATAACTCAGTCTTTAGAAATCTCAATTCATATGACGCAGCTGTATGCAAGGTTAGTTACAGAACTTTTAAAATCTAGACTGATGTCAATTTTTATAGTTGGCTGGTATGTTTTTAATAAAACAACCTTAAATAGAAAAAATTGTGGAATGAGTACCATGTTCGATTATTAATCCTGTTTGGAAAGTAGATAAAAAACTTTTAGTCTTTAGACCTCTGAATTCATATGACACAGCTGTATGCAAGGTTAGTTACAGAACTTTTAAAATCTCTGTAACTAAAACTTCTGTCACATTTCTTTATTCAAAGTAACCCCAATGCTTTTATTAATTACAACTAACTTTTATTAATTACAATTATCTGTCATTAAATATCAATCAACTAATTAATCGATGTTTCAATCGAAAAATTTGACAGATGTCAATTTTTATAGTTGACTGGTATTTTTTTTTAAACAACCTTAAATAGAAAAACTTGTCGAAGGAAACCTTGTCCCATTATTGAACCCATTCAGAAAGTAAATAAAAAACTTTTAGTCTTCAGACCTCTCAATTCATATGACACAGCTGTATACAATGTTAGTTACAGAACTTTTAAAATTTCTGTAACTAAAACTTCTGTCACATTTCTTTATTCAAACTAACCCCCAATGCTTTTATTAATTACAACTAACTTTAATTAATTACAATTATTTGTCATTAAATATCAACCAACTAATTAATCGATGTTTCAATCGAAAAGTTAGACTGATGTCAATTTTTATAGTTGGCTTGTATGTTTTTAATAAAACAACCTTAAATAGAAAAAAATTATGGAATGAATACCATGTCCCCTTATCAATCGTATTCGGAAAATAGATAACAAAAACTTTTAGTCTTTAGACCTCTCAATTCATATGACACAGATGTATGCAAGGTTATTTACAGAACTTTTAAAATCTCTGTAACTAAAATTTCTGCCACATTTCTTTATTCAAAGTAACCCCCAATGCTTTTATTAATTACAATTACTTTGTCATTAAATACCAACCAACTAATTAATCGATGTTTCAATCGAAAAGTTTGACAGATGTCAATTTTTATTGTTGGATGGTATGTTTTTAATAAAAGAACCTTAAATAGAAAATTTTTTTGAAGGAGTACCATGTACCCTTATCAATCCTATTCGGAAAGTAAATAAAAAACTTTTAGTCTTTAGACCTCTCAATTCATATGACACAGCTGTATGCAAGGTTAGTTACAGAACTTTTAAAATCTCTGTAACTAAAACTTCTGTCACATTTCTTTATTCAAACTAACCCCCAATGCTTTAAAACGCTATCGAATTCGAAAGGCTTGTGGAAAGAGAAACACAATACTCTAAAATATAGATACGTATTATACTTTCCCGTAGGGCAGGTGTCATTTTTGAATTAGTTTTTAAAAAATATCGCTGAGTAAAAAAAAAACCTTGCATTGAACGAGTCCTGGGCTCGACAAATAATTCTTCCTCTTCATTAACTGACAATAGAAGCCTGACTTTACAACGAGCGACATGGTGCAATCTTTTATAGTTGATAAATGTCTGGCAGGTACGCCCCCAAGTTGTACGCTCCAGTAAACACCGCACGTACGCCTAGGAAAGCAGTTGTTGAGGTGTCAAGTGATACTTTGTTTTAGGAAGCATCGCCAGTTTGAATCGCTTGGCGAGAAAGTTGAATGTTTGCCAAAGAAGCGGATAAATGATTTCGGTTTGGGGTTTGCTGGAGTAATCAAGCTATACTTCTGATAAATCATTTGGCATTATGTCTCTCGAGTGGATAGAAAGACATGAATTCTTATGAAAAGAAATTCCAGAAATTACCATGAAAAGAAAAACTGAAGAAATTAATTATAATGCTAGTCAAAGATGTTTGCATTAGGGTTTGCTGGAATAGTCAAACAATAATATTTCTACAGTATTTATTCTAGCCAAACATAACGAAATTTTATGAAAATAAATGCCAAAATCCCGATTGAAAAAAAGACCAAAGAAATGATTTCTAATGTTAACCAAAGGAATTAATTTGAGTTAGGATTAGTACAGTAGATTGTTTATTATTGCTAAAATAAACAATCTACTGTACTGATATTTATATGGAGTTTATATTTTGATTGTTAAAACAATTACAAATAATAAACAATTGTCAGAATAATTAACAGTATTAGAGTAGATTGTTTATTATTGCTATAATAACAATCTATCCTACTGATATTTATATTTTGACTGTCAAAACATTTAAAAATAATAAACAATCTGCTCTACTGATGTGTTTTTTTATTTATCAAAATAATCTAAAATAATAAAAAGTAGTAGAGTAGATTGTTTATTATTTTTGAATGTTTTGACAATCAAAATATGAGCATCAATAGAATAGATTGTTTATTTTAGCAGTAATAAACAATTTACTATACTGATGTTTATATGGAGTTTATATTTTGATTGCCAAAATATTAAAAAAGAATAAACAATAGTAAAGTAGATTCTTTATTATTGCTATAATAAACAATCCCTCTATTGCTCACTCTATCCTACTGATGCTTATATTTTGACTGTCAAAATATCCAAAAATAATAAACAATCCACTCAAATTATGTATATATAGAGTTTATATTTTGATTGTCAAAATAATGAAAAATAATAAACAATTGTCAAAATAATAAACGGTAGTAGATTATATTGTTATTACTGCTATAAGAAACAATCTATCGTACTGATGCTTATATTTTGACTGTGAAAACATTTAAAAATAATAAACAACCTACTCTAATGATGTGTATAGGGAGTTTATACTTTTGATTGTCAAAATAATAAAAAATAATAAAAAATAATAAACAAATGTCAAAATAAAAAACAGTAGTAGATTATCTTATTACTGCTATATTAAACAATCTATCCAACTGATGCTTATATTTTGACTCTCAAAACTTACAAAAATAAGCAATCTACTCTACTGATGTTTATATGGAGATTATATTTTGATTGTCAATACAATCAAAAATAATAAATAACTGTCAAAATAATAAATATTAGTAGAGTAGCTTGTTTATTATTGCTGTAATTCTTATTGTTATTTTATTACTATAATAAATAATCTATTCTACTGATAATTTTATTTTGACTGTCAAAACATTCAAAAATAATAAACAATCTGCTCTACTGATGTGTTATATTTTGATTGTCAAAATAATAAAAAATAATGAACAATTGTCAAAATAATAAACAGCAGTAGTGTAGATTGTTTATTATTTTTGAATGTTTTTTTAATGTTTTGACAATCAAAGTATAAGCATCAATAGGATAGATTGTTTATTATAGTAGTAATAAAAATCTACTGTACTGATGTTTATATAGAATTTATATTTTGATTGTCAATACAATCAAAAATAATAAACAATTGTCAAAATAATAAACAGTAGTAGAGTATATTGTTTATTATTTTTGAATATTTTGACAGTCAAAATATAAGCATCAATAGGATAGATTGTTTATTATAGCAGTAATAAACAATCTACTCTACTGATGTTTATATGGAGTTTATATTTTGATTGTCAAGACAATCAAAAATTATAAATAATTGTTAAAATAATACACAGTAGTAAAGCAGATTGTTTATTATTGCTATAGTAAACAATGTATCCTACTGATGTTTATATTTTGACTGTCAAAATATTCAAAAATAATAAACAATCTACTCTACAGGTGTTTATATAAAATTTATATTTTGATTGTCAAAATAATCGAAAATAATAAACAAATGTCAAAAAATAAACAGTAGTAGATTAGATTGCTTATGGCTGCTATGATAAACAATCTATCTTGCTGATGCTTATATTTTGACTGTCAAAACATTCAAAAATAATAAACAATTCACTCTAATGATGGATATATGGAGTTTATATTTTTACTGTCAAAATAGTTAAAAATAATAAACAGTTGTCAAAATGATAAACAGTAGTAGATTAGATTGTTTATTACTGCTATAATAAACAATCTATCCTACTGATGCTTATATTTTGACTGTCAAAACATTCAAAAATAATAAACAATTCACTCTAATGATGGATATATGGAGTTTATATTTTGATTAAACTCCATATAAACATCAAATAAAAAAATAATAAATGATTGTTAAAATAATAAACAGTAGTAGATTAGATTGCTTATGGCTGCTATGATAAACAATCTATCTTGCTGATGCTTATATTTTGACTGTCAAAACATTAAAAAATAATAAGCAATCTACACTACGGATGTTTATATGGAGTTTATATTTTGATTGTCAAAACAATAAAAATTAATAAACAATTGTCAAAATAATGAACAGCAGTAGAGTAGATTGTTTATTATTGCTATAATAAACAATCTATCCTACTGATGCTTATATTTTGACTGTCAAAACATTCAAAAATAATAAGCAATCTACACTACGGATGTTTATATGGAGTTTATATTTTTATTGTCAAAACAGTTAAAAATAATAAACAGTTGTCAAAATGATAAACAGTAGTAGATTAGATTGTTTATTACTGCTATAATAAACAATCTATCATACTGTATATTTTGACTGTCAAAACATTAAAAAATAATAAGCAATCTACACTACGGATGTTTATATGGAGTTTATATTTTGATTGTCAAAACAATAAAAATTAATAAACAATTGTCAAAATAATGAACAGTAATAGATTAGATTGTTTATTATTGCTATAATAAACAATTTATCCTACTGATGCTTATATTTTGAAGGTCAAAACATTCCAAAATAATAATCAATCTACTCTACTGATGTTTATATGAAATTTATATTTTAGTTATCAAAACAATCAAAAAATAAGAAACAATTGTCAAAATAATAAACAGTAGTAGAGTAGATTGCTTATTATTTTTGAATGTTTTGACAGTCAAAATATAAACATCAATAGGATAGATTGTTTATTATAGCAGTAATAAACAATCTACTCTACTGCTGTTTATATGGAGTTTATATTTTGATTGTCAATACAATAAAAAATAATAAACAATTGTCAAAATAATAAACAGTAGTAAAACAGATTGTTTATTATTGGTATAGTAAACAATGTATCCTGATTTGTAGTTTCCAAGTTAATGGGTCCTGCAAAAGCAAAAAATACCCTAAAGCTCCTAACAAGTTAATCAAATCATGCTTGATGTAATATTTATGAATAATGCATTTATTAAACTAAAATGTATTGAATATGTTGGTCCTTATATTTGGCACTATTTCTAGATATGATTTTTTTTAACAAAGGGAGTTTCGATCCTACATATAAAAGCTGCACATTTTCTAAGTATATAGTTTTTTGGAGTTTTAAATTTACAGAAAACCTCGTTATGCGTTTAACAGTAAAATATCACTGATGAATGCACATTAACTCCACAACCAATAAAAAATATAAACAGTAGTAGAGAAGACTGTTTATTACTTCTATAATAAACAATATATCTTACTGATGTTTATATTTCGACGTCAAAACATTTAATAATAAACAATCTACTCTACTGATGTGCATAAGGAGTTTTTACTTTGACTGTCTTGAGAGAGAATCAAGCTTCTACCTCAGGTTTACAGTCTGCATTTGATTAACAAGTTCCGTTGCGTACTGTAACAAATAAATGTTAGTTTATAATAAAATTATCGTATATGGTAAATTGGCGGTTCATGGGAATAGCAACTGATTTCCATTTTCAATTGAACATAGGAAATAAAACACAATTATTGTCACATGTGCAATTTAGATAGCACAATGCATTTTCCTATGGCCAACTAATGGTTTGGTTTGGTTGGGAGAGTTATGGTCTACTGTTTTCTACGCGAGGGCTAATGAGATCTATTACTTGAAGCCGATTCCGAACGGCTAAGAAATCCATGCTAGCAGTGGGATTCAAACTAATGAACTCCGGTACTGAAGAGCAGCGACCTGCCCATCGATCGTTTGAGAGGCCATCGTTTGACTGATTTTTCTTCTATGCAGAAAGCAGTATATAAATACTAGCACGAATATATGAAATTAACAAAGTATTTCTTAAACTAAAGTACATTGAATATGTTGGCTCTTGTATTTGGCACTATTTCTAGTTATGAATTTTTTTAACACACTGTCTTACATTGTAAGTTTCTGTCTTACATTGTAAAATGCTGCATATTTTTTAAGTATGTGACTTTTTGGAGTTTTAAATTTACAGAGAACCTCATTATGCGTTTAAAATATACTGCCTAATTCACGTTAACTCCATTACCAATTGTAGAACAATTTTCCGAATGGTTAGAACGCTGATCTTTAGTGCTGGAATTTGTTGGTTCGAGTCTAGCCATGGCATGGGGGTTTGCAGCTGTTTGGAATCGGCTTTAAGCAGTAGTTCCCGGTCTCATTACCCCTCCTGTTGCAAAAAGTAGATTATAGAGCTGCAAATAAAGCCAAAACATCCCTAACCAATTAAAGCCAATCTTCCATTTTTGAGGATAGTTAAAAAATAATTTGCAGAATTGTTTAGTTTACTTGGGATAGTTTTTTAGTGTTTTTTTAGTAAAGTTACATTGCAATGCTATTTACAGCCATCAAAATTTTCAAGTAGCCCATATCACTTATAACGTTTTT
>CM063499.1:57602532-57617532 GCA_032207245.1 Pardosa pseudoannulata
TTCTTGTATTGTACCAGCGCTTATCATAGTGTACACTTATCATTTATTCGTCTTGGGTGGGATAACCCACAGTGTCAGTTTATGAAATTTGCGGTTTCTGTCAGTAATCCTACTTTGAAAAACGTTTAATTTTTTATTTATGCTATCTTTTATGTTATAAACTTTCTTGTATTTTTCAGAATTTTGTTTATATTTTATTTTGATTATTTATTGTATTAATTCAGTAATAAAAAAACTGTTTACACTATTCAGTACTTCTTGGCCAATATTTTAGCCTGTTTCTATAAGCTTTTCAGCCACTTATAGGTAATAAAGTAACTTTTATCTGCGGGATACATACCCATAGATAAAAGGAATAAAATCCCCTATATCCCATTAAGAATAGAGAAATTGCTTAATGGGATATAGTACCTTTTCAGACTTAAAACCTATGTTACAACAGCCTTTTTCCATTTATCCTACAATAAAATGTAAGGCCCTATTCAAAAGTTTTTTTATATAAATTCTTTTATAATGCTCAGAGTTAAAAAAATTATTTAGTTTTGTCATTTCAAGAGGTTTATTTAAAAAAAAAGAAACTTAAGAAATATACACCACGTCAAAAAAGTAAAAATTACTTTACTCGGCAAAATACGTTTTGAAATATATGTATTAGAAACTAGGTTTTTATATTAAAGTAAAATGTTCATTTTATTCAGTAAACTAAAGCTGTAAAGCCATGTATTGTTTTAATACCTAAAGAAATTAAAGCTTTTAATAAGTTGAAAAATAAAAAATCTGCATTTACTGTGAAGTTAAATATATCAGTCGTGATAATATAGTATTAATGTATTTTTTATAAATGTCTTTCATTTTTTTTTATTTTAATTCTTAGCATCCGAATACAGTGATTCCTTATTTTTCTCGGTTAACGGGGACCAGATATATATATATATATATATATATATATATATATATATATACATATATTAATTTCAAGTAAACTATTGCGCATGAAAGCGCTGTATCCGGATGTATAATTGGTAGCTAGTAAAATGGTATTTGGTTTGACTCAATTTTCATTATTCATTGTTTTTTAAATATGATTATTTTGCATTTCAAACTTTATAAAGTCACTCTCTAAAAGTTATACAAGTTCATGTCCGGTTCATATTGATGTGAAAGGAAATCCTTTTTTTACCAACAGGAAAATTAGAAGCAACAGTATTTGAGTTTGAAATACTTTTTGCTTGTGACACGACTATTAAAAGCTGAGTATGAAGGTCTGTATTATCATTTCAAACTTTATAAAGTAATTTACCACTGCAATAAGGTCATACCCTGTCCATAAGGCAGAGAAAGTATACCACTTTCCATTAATGACAAATGTAGAATAAGCAATTCAAGATCGCCGTAGAAAAGCTGCAGTATGTGGGGTTTAATTGTTTTTCTTGTAGCATACACTGAAGATTTTGAGTAAAAAAAGCTTTTAATTTTTATTAACAATTCAATCTTTATAAAGTCATTTCCCATAAGTTTCTAACGGACGGTGGACGAATGGTGGCATAGCTTTGCAGTACCACAATTCATGAGTTCGAGTCTCCCGGTTGGCAGAGATGTTAAGAGCCGTTCAAAGTAGTCTTTAAGCAGTAGGTTTCTATTCTCCTTAATCGTCAAGACCAAAGCACTCTAAACCAAACCAAACCCTCAGTGCCTTAAATTCTCGGTCGGTTCTTAAGGCGTTGGAAAATACCACTTTCCACAAGAGACATAGCATTAGCTAAGTAAGACCACTGGCGAAAAGCAGCAATATTTGTGATACACTGCAGATTTCAAGTAAAAAGTTCTCTAGTCTGAGTTAGTAATTCAGCTGTATAAATTCACTCTCTATAAGTTCCATAAGTTCATGCCAGATTCAGAATCCAGCGAAAGGATACCACTTTCTGTGAAGGAGAAAGAAAGCATTAGCTATGCAAGACCACCGGAAAAAATCAGCAGTATTTGGGTTTTAAACACTTTTTCATTGTGACACACTGCAGATTTCAAGTAAAAAGATTTACAGACTGAGTTAGCAATTCAGCTGTATAAAGTCACTCCCTATAAGTTTTATAAGTTTATACCAGTCTCAGAAACCAGCGAAAAGATACCACTTTCTGTGAAGGAGAAAGAAAGCATTAGCTATGCAAGACCACCGGAAAAAATCAGCAGTATTTGAGTGCTGCTTTATGAATATTTTTATGAATGCATTTACTTGTGATAAGCTGAAGATTTCAAGTAAAAATTCTCCAGTTTGCATTAGTATTTCAAAGTCACTTTCCTGAAGTTCCATTAGTTCATGCCAGGTTCATAAGGCAGAGAAAGGATACCACTTTCCACAAATAAGAAAGGTAGCATTAGAAATGCAAGACCACCGGCGAAAAGCAGCAGTATTTGGGTTTTAAACACTTTCTCGTGTGACACGCTAAAGGACGTCCTAATCTGCGAATCTCGCGATCGGTGGGAAAAATACGGCAAGATAACATCCAATCTTTATGGGATCGTCGAATGGCAAGGGCGATTCGAATCTCCCTCGGCCAGCGCCCTCTTCGAGCCCGACAAAAGCCTCCTCCTCTTCATTACCGCTAATGGAGTGTCTGTATTCGAGGGATCGTCTCGAATTTCGCTGGGGAGGCGTGAAATATCGCACTCTTTTTCGCAGATCTTTTGATGGGAGTGTGCTTCGACGCGTGCTCGTAGCCGCGTTATCTCCCCATTCCCGCGGTCGCAGTTATAGAGGGTCGGGTTATCGCGGTCTTATAGACGTTAACCAAAGAGGTGGAATCATGGGAAAGAAATGGGGCTCATATATGTGGTAGGGGCAAGTAGAAAGAGAAATAAAGAGGTGGGGCATAAATAGATAAATATAAATTAGGATAGACACTAACCCCAATTAAAATTGATGAATTTTAATACAATAGAATTAAAATTAAATTAATATTGAACTTAATGCCTGATAGCAAATAGATCAATAAAAAAATGAAAATATCCTAGAGAGCATTCAGCCGCAGAGCTGCCCCTTGATTTCCGTTGGCCTAGAAAACAGAAATACCGTACAGGTAGCTTCAACTTTTACAACAATCCCGCAGAAATTTTCGCCCCGTATGAAGTATCACCCTAAGTCAGTGGTCGGCAAAGTGCGGCTTCAGAGCCGCATGTGACTCTTTGGCTCCTTAAGTGCTGCTCTGCCACAAATATCTACGGAAGGCGCAATAATATTTTCATTTAGAAAAAAACTTGGTAAGAAAAAAAATTACACCTTATTTTGATAAATAAAAGTCCTTTTATAAATCAAGAACATGAATATTTTTTTGTTTACGTTAAAAGACAGATAGGTAATTAAAATTATATATCGTTGTAAAATACTTAAAATATCGTTGTAAAATACGTAAAATACTTAAATACTTAATGAACATAGAGTTTAACCTCTTCCCTGCTTTGCCCGTACTCCTTACGGGCAATCTGATTCCTATTTATCTGGCACTGCTTTTGCCGTTTTTTTTCCAATTTTAATAACAAATTATTCGTATAGATGTCCAGTAAAGGATAGTTTGCAGTGTATTGTACTTTCTACTCTGATTGGTTCGAAAGCATCACAGAAAATTGGCATCACAGACCAGCAGTTGTAGTGTGAACAGTTTTGTCTTATCTACCGTGTCTACCGTTGTACTGTCTTATTAAAAAGTTGTATTTTTCAATCTAGCTGCACATCTTACAGGTATTTTTATACCATTTTTTTTACACCTGCTGTATATGTTTGTGGCTCAGGTACAAAATTTGTAATCAATTTTTCGATAACTTCTATTTGTCCAAATGTTAGAAGTTTTCTTCTATTTTTAGTCATATTAAAAGTTTTGTTATTTTGATGGTGGAAAAAATTATTTTTTTCTCTTTAGTGCAGTTACATATTTCAATAAAATTGTATTTTAAAAAAAATTTTATTTTTATTTTTATCAATTTAATAATGATGATAATTTTGTACTGGTGGCTTTAAAAAAATATATATATATTGAATATTTTTGTTACTAAATAATTATAATAGTAGTTATATTAATAATAATTTTATTAAACAAGCATATTTGCCTCCCAATTTTTTTAAAATTGTTGTAATGTTCATATTTGGCTCTTTGGCTAATAAGTTTGCCGACCACTGTCCTAAGTGAATACAGTTTAACATGCTTGATCTATAAAAATTCAAACTAAACTTGTCTTTACTGAGACACAATGTTTTAGGGTGTATTCTACTACATCATGGCATACAACTTTACTAATTTATTATTAATTTGTTCAGTGTCATATTCTTTTGTCAATATTCCAATAACTGTTAACCCTTTGGTGGACAGTGGCTTCTCAGTTAAACTACACTACAGCACGGCATACAACTTTACTAATTTATTATTAATTTGTTCAGTGTCATATTCTTTTGTCAATATTCCAATAACTGTTAACCCTTTAGTGGACAGTGGCTTCTCAGTTAAACTACCCTACAGCACGGCATACAACTTTACTAATTTATTATTAATTTGTTCAGTGTCATATTCTTTTGTCAATATTCCAATAACTGTTAACCCTTTAGCGGACAGTGGCTTCGCAGTGAAACTACACTACAGCAAGGCATACAACTATACTAATTTATTATTAATTTGTTCAGTGTCATATTCTTTTGTCAATATTCCAATAACTGTTAACCCTTTAGCGGACAGTGCTTCGCAGTGAAACTACACTACAGCAATGCATACAACTTTACTAATTTATTATTAATTTGTTCAGTGTCATATTCTTTTGTCAATATTCCAATAACTGTTAACCCTTTAGCGGACAGTGGCTTCGCAGTGAAACTACACTACAGCAAGGCATACAACTATACTAATTTATTATTAATTTGTTCAGTGTCATATTCTTTTGTCAATATTCCAATAACTGTTAACCCTTTAGCGGACAGTGGCTTCGCAGTGAAACTACACTACAGCAAGGCATACAACTATACTAATTTATTATTAATTTGTTCAGTGTCATATTCTTTTGTAAATATTCCAATAACTGTTAACCCTTTAGCGGACAGTGGCTTCGCAGTGAAACTACACTACAGCAAGGCATACAACTATACTAATTTATTATTAATTTGTTCAGTGTCATATTCTTTTGTCAATATTCCAATAACTGTTAACCCTTTAGCGGACAGTGGCTTCGCAGTGAAACTACACTACAGCAAGGTATACAACTATACTAATTTATTATTAATTTGTTCAGTGTCATATTCTTTTGTCAATATTCCAATAACTGTTAACCCTTTAGCGGACAGTGGCTTCGCAGTGAAACTACACTACAGCAAGGCATACAACTATACTAATTTATTATTAATTTGTTCAGTGTCATATTCTTTTGTCAATATTCCAATAACTGTTAACCCTTTAGCGGACAGTGGCTTCGCAGTGAAACTACACTACAGCAAGGCATACAACTATACTAATTTATTATTAATTTGTTCAGTGTCATATTCTTTTGTCAATATTCCAATAACTGTTAACCCTTTAGCGGACAGTGGCTTCGCAGTGAAACTACACTACAGCAAGGCATACAACTATACTAATTTATTATTAATTTGTTCAGTGTCATATTCTTTTGTCAATATTCCAATAACTGTTAACCCTTTAGCGGACAGTGGCTTCGCAGTGAAACTACACTACAGCAAGGCATACAACTATACTAATTTATTATTAATTTGTTCAGTGTCATATTCTTTTGTCAATATTCCAATAACTGTTAACCCTTTAGCGGACAGTGGCTTCGCAGTGAAACTACACTACAGCAAGGCATACAACTATACTAATTTATTATTAATTTGTTCAGTGTCATATTCTTTTGTCAATATTCCAATAACTGTTAACCCTTTAGCGGACAGTGGCTTCGCAGTGAAACTACACTACAGCAAGGCATACAACTATACTAATTTATTATTAATTTGTTCAGTGTCATATTCTTTTGTCAATATTCCAATAACTGTTAATCCTTTAGCGGACAGTGGCTTCGCAGTGAAAACTACACTACAGCAAGGCATACAACTATACTAATTTATTATTAATTTGTTCAGTGTCATATTCTTTTGTCAATATTCCAATAACTGTTAACCCTTTAGCGGACAGTGGCTTCGCAGTGAAACTACACTACAGCAATGCATACAACTTTACTAATTTATTATTAATTTGTTCAGTGTCATATTCTTTTGTCAATATTCCAATAACTGTTAACCCTTTAGCGGACAGTGGCTTCGCAGTGAAACTACACTACAGCAAGGCATACAACTATACTAATTTATTATTAATTTGTTCAGTGTCATATTCTTTTGTCAATATTCCAATAACTGTTAACCCTTTAGCGGACAGTGGCTTCGCAGTGAAACTACACTACAGCAAGGCATACAACTATACTAATTTATTATTAATTTGTTCAGTGTCATATTCTTTTGTCAATATTCCAATAACTGTTAACCCTTTAGCGGACAGTGGCTTCGCAGTGAAACTACACTACAGCAAGGCATACAACTATACTAATTTATTATTAATTTGTTCAGTGTCATATTCTTTTGTCAATATTCCAATAACTGTTAACCCTTTAGCGGACAGTGGCTTCGCAGTGAAACTACACTACAGCAAGGCATACAACTATACTAATTTATTATTAATTTGTTCAGTGTCATATTCTTTTGTCAATATTCCAATAACTGTTAACCCTTTAGCGGACAGTGGCTTCGCAGTGAAACTACACTACAGCAAGGCATACAACTATACTAATTTATTATTAATTTGTTCAGTGTCATATTCTTTTGTCAATATTCCAATAACTGTTAACCCTTTAGCGGACAGTGGCTTCGCAGTGAAACTACACTACAGCAAGGCATACAACTATACTAATTTATTATTAATTTGTTCAGTGTCATATTCTTTTGTCAATATTCCAATAACTGTTAACCCTTTAGCGGACAGTGGCTTCGCAGTGAAACTACACTACAGCAAGGCATACAACTATACTAATTTATTATTAATTTGTTCAGTGTCATATTCTTTTGTCAATATTCCAATAACTGTTAACCCTTTAGCGGACAGTGGCTTCGCAGTGAAACTACACTACAGCAAGGCATACAACTATACTAATTTATTATTAATTTGTTCAGTGTCATATTCTTTTGTCAATATTCCAATAACTGTTAACCCTTTAGCGGACAGTGGCTTCGCAGTGAAACTACACTACAGCAAGGCATACAACTATACTAATTTATTATTAATTTGTTCAGTGTCATATTCTTTTGTCAATATTCCAATAACTGTTAACCCTTTAGCGGACAGTGGCTTCGCAGTGAAACTACACTACAGCAAGGCATACAACTATACTAATTTATTATTAATTTGTTCAGTGTCATATTCTTTTGTCAATATTCCAATAACTGTTAACCCTTTAGCGGACAGTGGCTTCGCAGTGAAACTACACTACAGCAAGGCATACAACTATACTAATTTATTATTAATTTGTTCAGTGTCATATTCTTTTGTCAATATTCCAATAACTGTTAACCCTTTAGCGGACAGTGGCTTCGCAGTGAAACTACACTACAGCAAGGCATACAACTATACTAATTTATTATTAATTTGTTCAGTGTCATATTCTTTTGTCAATATTCCAATAACTGTTAACCCTTTAGCGGACAGTGGCTTCGCAGTGAAACTACACTACAGCAAGGCATACAACTATACTAATTTATTATTAATTTGTTCAGTGTCATATTCTTTTGTCAATATTCCAATAACTGTTAACCCTTTAGCGGACAGTGGCTTCGCAGTGAAACTACACTACAGCAAGGCATACAACTATACTAATTTATTATTAATTTGTTCAGTGTCATATTCTTTTGTCAATATTCCAATAACTGTTAACCCTTTAGCGGACAGTGGCTTCGCAGTGAAACTACACTACAGCAAGGCATACAACTATACTAATTTATTATTAATTTGTTCAGTGTCATATTCTTTTGTCAATATTCCAATAACTGTTAACCCTTTAGCGGACAGTGGCTTCGCAGTGAAACTACACTACAGCAAGGCATACAACTATACTAATTTATTATTAATTTGTTCAGTGTCATATTCTTTTGTCAATATTCCAATAACTGTTAACCCTTTAGCGGACAGTGGCTTCGCAGTGAAACTACACTACAGCAAGGCAATACAACTATACTAATTTATTATTAATTTGTTCAGTGTCATATTCTTTTGTCAATATTCCAATAACTGTTAACCCTTTAGCGGACAGTGGCTTCGCAGTGAAACTACACTACAGCAAGGCATACAACTATACTAATTTATTATTAATTTGTTCAGTGTCATATTCTTTTGTCAATATTCCAATAACTGTTAACCCTTTAGCGGACAGTGGCTTCGCAGTGAAACTACACTACAGCAAGGCATACAACTATACTAATTTATTATTAATTTGTTCAGTGTCATATTCTTTTGTCAATATTCCAATAACTGTTAACCCTTTAGCGGACAGTGGCTTCGCAGTGAAACTACACTACAGCAAGGCATACAACTATACTAATTTATTATTAATTTGTTCAGTGTCATATTCTTTTGTCAATATTCCAATAACTGTTAACCCTTTAGCGGACAGTGGCTTCGCAGTGAAACTACACTACAGCAAGGCATACAACTATACTAATTTATTATTAATTTGTTCAGTGTCATATTCTTTTGTCAATATTCCAATAACTGTTAACCTTTAGCGGACAGTGGCTTCGCAGTGAAACTACACTACAGCAAGGCATACAACTATACTAATTTATTATTAATTTGTTCAGTGTCATATTCTTTTGTCAATATTCCAATAACTGTTAACCCTTTAGCGGACAGTGGCTTCGCAGTGAAACTACACTACAGCAAGGCATACAACTATACTAATTTATTATTAATTTGTTCAGTGTCATATTCTTTTGTCAATATTCCAATAACTGTTAACCCTTTAGCGGACAGTGGCTTCGCAGTGAAACTACACTACAGCAAGGCATACAACTATACTAATTTATTATTAATTTGTTCAGTGTCATATTCTTTTGTCAATATTCCAATAACTGTTAACCCTTTAGCGGACAGTGGCTTCGCAGTGAAACTACACTACAGCAAGGCATACAACTATACTAATTTATTATTAATTTGTTCAGTGTCATATTCTTTTGTCAATATTCCAATAACTGTTAACCCTTTAGCAGACAGTGGCTTCGCAGTGAAACTACACTACAGCAAGGCATACAACTATACTAATTTATTATTAATTTGTTCAGTGTCATATTCTTTTGTCAATATTCCAATAACTGTTAACCCTTTAGCGGACAGTGGCTTCGCAGTGAAACTACACTACAGCAAGGCATACAACTATACTAATTTATTATTAATTTGTTCAGTGTCATATTCTTTTGTCAATATTCCAATAACTGTTAACCCTTTAGCGGACAGTGGCTTCGCAGTGAAACTACACTACAGCAAGGCATACAACTATACTAATTTATTATTAATTTGTTCAGTGTCATATTCTTTTGTCAATATTCCAATAACTGTTAACCCTTTAGCGGACAGTGGCTTCGCAGTGAAACTACACTACAGCAAGGCATACAACTATACTAATTTATTATTAATTTGTTCAGTGTCATATTCTTTTGTCAATATTCCAATAACTGTTAATCCCTTTAGCGGGACAGTGGCTTCGCAGTGAAACTACACTACAGCAAGGCATACAACTATACTAATTTATTATTAATTTGTTCAGTGTCATATTCTTTTGTCAATATTCCAATAACTGTTAACCCTTTAGCGGACAGTGGCTTCGCAGTGAAACTACACTACAGCAAGGCATACAACTATACTAATTTATTATTAATTTGTTCAGTGTCATATTCTTTTGTCAATATTCCAATAACTGTTAACCCTTTAGCGGACAGTGGCTTCGCAGTGAAACTACACTACAGCAAGGCATACAACTATACTAATTTATTATTAATTTGTTCAGTGTCATATTCTTTTGTCAATATTCCAATAACTGTTAACCCTTTAGCGGACAGTGGCTTCGCAGTGAAACTACACTACAGCAAGGCATACAACTATACTAATTTATTATTAATTTGTTCAGTGTCATATTCTTTTGTCAATATTCCAATAACTGTTAACCCTTTAGCGGACAGTGGCTTCGCAGTGAAACTACACTACAGCAAGGCAATACAACTATACTAATTTATTATTAATTTGTTCAGTGTCATATTCTTTTGTCAATATTCCAATAACTGTTAACCCTTTAGCGGACAGTGGCTTCGCAGTGAAACTACACTACAGCAAGGCATACAACTATACTAATTTATTATTAATTTGTTCAGTGTCATATTCTTTTGTCAATATTCCAATAACTGTTAACCCTTTAGCGGACAGTGGCTTCGCAGTGAAACTACACTTACAGCAAGGCATACAAAACTATACTAATTTATTATTAATTTGTTCAGTGTCATATTCTTTTGTCAATATTCCAATAACTGTTAACCCTTTAGCGGACAGTGGCTTCGCAGTGAAACTACACTACAGCAAGGCATACAACTATACTAATTTATTATTAATTTGTTCAGTGTCATATTCTTTTGTCAATATTCCAATAACTGTTAACCCTTTAGCGGACAGTGGCTTCGCAGTGAAACTACACTACAGCAAGGCATACAACTATACTAATTTATTATTAATTTGTTCAGTGTCATATTCTTTTGTCAATATTCCAATAACTGTTAACCCTTTAGCGGACAGTGGCTTCGCAGTGAAACTACACTACAGCAAGGCATACAACTATACTAATTTATTATTAATTTGTTCAGTGTCATATTCTTTTGTCAATATTCCAATAACTGTTAACCCTTTAGCGGACAGTGGCTTCGCAGTGAAACTACACTACAGCAAGGCATACAACTATACTAATTTATTATTAATTTGTTCAGTGTCATATTCTTTTGTCAATATTCCAATAACTGTTAACCCTTTAGCGGACAGTGGCTTCGCAGTGAAACTACACTACAGCAAGGCATACAACTATACTAATTTATTATTAATTTGTTCAGTGTCATATTCTTTTGTCAATATTCTAATAACTGTTAACCCTTTAGCGGACAGTGGCTTCGCAGTGAAACTACACTACAGCAAGGCATACAACTATACTAATTTATTATTAATTTGTTCAGTATCGTATTCTTTTGTCAATATTCTAATAACTGTTAACCCTTTAGTGGACAGTGGCTTCTCAGTTAAACTACCCTACAGCACGGCATACAACTTTACTAATTTATTATTAATTTGTTCAGTGTCATATTCTTTTGTCAATATTCTAATAACTGTTAACCCTTTAGCGGACAGTGGCTTCGCAGTGAAACTACACTACAGCAAGGCATACAACTATACTAATTTATTATTAATTTGTTCAGTGTCATATTCTTTTGTCAATATTCTAATAACTGTTAACCCTTTAGCGGACAGTGGCTTCGCAGTGAAACTACACTACAGCAAGGCATACAACTATACTAATTTATTATTAATTTGTTCAGTGTCATATTCTTTTGTCAATATTCCAATAACTGTTAACCCTTTAGCGGACAGTGGCTTCGCAGTGAAACTACACTACAGCAAGGCATACAACTATACTAATTTATTATTAATTTGTTCAGTGTCATATTCTTTTGTCAATATTCCAATAACTGTTAACCCTTTAGCGGACAGTGGCTTCGCAGTGAAACTACACTACAGCAAGGCATACAACTATACTAATTTATTATTAATTTGTTCAGTGTCATATTCTTTTGTCAATATTCCAATAACTGTTAAACCCTTTAGCGGACAGTGGCTTCGCAGTGAAACTACACTACAGCAAGGCATACAACTATACTAATTTATTATTAATTTGTTCAGTGTCATATTCTTTTGTCAATATTCCAATAACTGTTAACCCTTTAGCGGACAGTGGCTTCGCAGTGAAACTACACTACAGCAAGGCATACAACTAACTAATTTATTATTAATTTGTTCAGTGTCATATTCTTTTGTTCAATATTCCAATAACTGTTAACCCTTTAGCGGACAGTGGCTTCGCAGTGAAACTACACTACAGCAAGGCATACAACTATACTAATTTATTATTAATTTGTTCAGTGTCATATTCTTTTGTCAATATTCCAATAACTGTTAACCCTTTAGCGGACAGTGGCTTCGCAGTGAAACTACACTACAGCAAGGCATACAACTATACTAATTTATTATTAATTTGTTCAGTGTCATATTCTTTTGTCAATATTCCAATAACTGTTAACCCTTTAGCGGACAGTGGCTTCGCAGTGAAACTACACTACAGCAAGGCATACAACTATACTAATTTATTATTAATTTGTTCAGTGTCATTCTTTTGTCAATATTCCAATAACTGTTAACCCTTTAGCGGACAGTGGCTTCGCAGTGAAACTACACTACAGCAAGGCATACAACTATACTAATTTATTATTAATTTGTTCAGTGTCATATTCTTTTGTCAATATTCCAATAACTGTTAACCCTTTAGCGGACAGTGGCTTCGCAGTGAAACTACACTACAGCAAGGCATACAACTATACTAATTTATTATTAATTTGTTCAGTGTCATATTCTTTTGTCAATATTCCAATAACTGTTAACCCTTTAGCGGACAGTGGCTTCGCAGTGAAACTACACTACAGCAAGGCATACAACTATACTAATTTATTATTAATTTGTTCAGTGTCATATTCTTTTGTCAATATTCCAATAACTGTTAACCCTTTAGCGGACAGTGGCTTCGCAGTGAAACTACACTACAGCAAGGCATACAACTATACTAATTTATTATTAATTTGTTCAGTGTCATATTCTTTTGTCAATATTCCAATAACTGTTAACCCTTTAGCGGACAGTGGCTTCGCAGTGAAACTACACTACAGCAAGGCATACAACTATACTAATTTATTATTAATTTGTTCAGTGTCATATTCTTTTGTCAATATTCCAATAACTGTTAACCCTTTAGCGGACAGTGGCTTCGCAGTGAAACTACACTACAGCAAGGCATACAACTATACTAATTTATTATTAATTTGTTCAGTGTCATATTCTTTTGTCAATATTCCAATAACTGTTAACCCTTTAGCGGACAGTGGCTTCGCAGTGAAACTACACTACAGCAAGGCATACAACTATACTAATTTATTATTAATTTGTTCAGTGTCATATTCTTTTGTCAATATTCCAATAACTGTTAACCCTTTAGCGGACAGTGGCTTCGCAGTGAAACTACACTACAGCAAGGCATACAACTATACTAATTTATTATTAATTTGTTCAGTGTCATATTCTTTTGTCAATATTCCAATAACTGTTAACCCTTTAGCGGACAGTGGCTTCGCAGTGAAACCGCATGTTAAACATATTTTTCCTCTGCTTTTAGAAAACATACATGAATTTTCGATTTTTCCTGTTTTTGACACTTTAAACTTACAACAGATGATAACGCTACATTTATTTTTTCTTTTGATATATATGTATTTAAACTTGCTGTACATGGAAAGTCAGCAATTCCAGTTTTCTCACTTATGATCTCAAATAAAATATGTATCCATACTTATAAATTGTTAAGTTATTAACAATTTGTATTTTATTATATACAGATATTTTAACCCCTTCCCGGTTTTTCCCGAGCTGAACTCGGGCAGGCGAAATGTACCATCCTGGCTCATCCCGAGTGTAGCTCGGGCACTGTAAAATTTTACACTGTGAAATCAGTCTTTCCCGAATTATTTCGCTTGATTTTGTTTACATTTCTGGCTATTAGATTATTTGCTGCTCAAAGAGAGACAGCAGACGGAAGAAGGTAAGGAGAGAAACGAGGTTCTACTGTCCAGATTGCGATGTTGGACTCTGTGCAGTACCGTGTTTTCGATTGCATCATACACGACCAAATTTTGATTAATAATTTCATAATCATTTATGTAAATGCATAGGATATAAATAAAATTTAATTCAAGATAAAAGCTAAGTATTCTAAGCTTTATATTTATAGTTAATGTGAATTGACTCCAAAGTCTAATGATTTTTGCAGTACAGAAAGCCAACTATACATGTAAATTACTCATTTATTTAAAATGATTTATTTTACATTAATTTTTAGGAAATTTTGTATGCGAATGATGCTATTATGTTTAACACTTTGACTGCCATGGCTATCATATGTGATATCCAGTGATATTTCCGTTGAGACACTGGCTATCCGATATGATAGCCATGGTGTTTTAACACTTCAGGCCATGGCTATCAAAGATGTTATCAGTTACATGAAAATCGTATTGGAGTTTGATTGTTGGGCTCCCTACGATGTGTTAGGTATACGTGGTTTGCGCAAATTGGTATATGTGACGATTTTATGAGCTAAGTTTTATGAAAAATTAAATATTTGGAACATGCAACAAAAAAGGGAATATATATAAATAGAGAGAGTTTGTTTTAAAATATTGTTTGTTTTGAAATATTGTTTTTATATATAGTTTTATGTTGAAAAAATACAAATTACACAAAAAAAAAGTTTGGCCCCGTTGTGAACATTTGCAATTTTGGCTTGGCAGTCAAGGTGTTAAAATGCTATGTATGTATAAAAATAAGCACAAAAGATTTACATTTTTGACCCATAATCCCGAAATAAAATGAACTATGGAAGGGTTAAAGATACTGTTATTCCAATATAATCAAAATTTGAAAAAAATTATCATGTTCACTCTGTACAAGTTGAGTGGTTTGTCTTTTAAACCACCACTCAAACTCTCCTAAGGTATCCTCCAAGTCGTAACCTAATAAGAAATACAAAGAAAAATTTTCATATATTTCACATTTATAAGGTTCATATAGAACATTTATAAACTAA
>CM063499.1:57620032-57627532 GCA_032207245.1 Pardosa pseudoannulata
TCATGGCCCATAAAAATAACACCGTCTCAGCTAAAGACCTTTATTAACATAACGTTGGAGGATGGGTTCCGACTTCATCATAGGGACAGGACAAACTGAGGGGTCAGCTAGCATGAAGTTATAAGTAAAAAACCCTTAACACCTGTAGGAAAATCTGTAGAAAAATCTGCCTCCGATAGCGTGCATCTCTTTTTTGTTGGGAAATTTCCTAAATTGTCCGCTAGGGCAATGTAGAATTATAATTGGTCAGACCCCTTCTCTGTTGTGTATATATATAAACATACATGTATATATGATATATATATATATATATGTATCTATCTATCTATCTACCTATATATAGATATAGATATAGATATATATATATATATATATATATATATATATATATATATATGTATATATATATAGATATATACATATATATCTATACATACATATATATGTATATATATATATATATATATATATATATATATAAACACATCTATATATATATATATACATACACACACACACACACATATATATATATATATATATATATATATATATATATATATATATATATATATATATATATATATATATATATATATATATATATACATATATATATATATACATATATATATATATATATATATATATATATATATATATATATATATATATATATATATATATATATATATATATATATATATATATATATATATATATATATATATATATATATATATATATATATATATATATATATATATATATATATATATATATATATATATATATATATATATATATATATATGGAAAGATAGATAGATAGATATAGATACATACATATATATACATACATACATACATATATATATATATTATATATATATATATATTATATATATATATATATATATATATATATATATATATATATATATATATATATATATAAGACGGACTTCACGAGTGGTTGCTGTCATGACCCATAAAAATGACACCTTTATTAACAGATTATTAGAGGACAGATTCCCACTTCATTATAGGGACAGTACATACTGCGGGGTTAGCTAGCATGAATTGAGAAGTAAAAGGTCTTTAACACCTGGGTCAACGTCTCAGTTAAAATCTGCGGGAAAATCTGTAGGAAAATCTGCCTCCGATAGCGTGCATCTCTTTTTTGTTTGGAAATTTCCTAAATTGTATTCTAGGGCAATGTATAATTATAATTGGTTAGACCCCTTCTCTGAGGGCGTAAACTGTAGCCCCAGTGGTCAACTTAGGTTAGGGGTTAAAAAGGGGAAAGCAGAGGCACCCGGGGCTTTTTGCCCCTTGATTAAATTTACAAACTGAGAATTTTTTATTCAAGGTTTTTTTTTCAAAATGCTTGCACTAGTTTCCCGACCAGTTTATTTTCCTTAATATTTATGTATTTTTAAAATTAGGATGAGTATTCAAAATGAATTATGCTTGAGGCATTCAAGTGTGATAATTTGCACTTCATCAATTCGTTTGCTATAATCCTCTTTTGTTGGCAACGAACATTTAGTTTACAGCATAAAATAAAATTTAGCACAAATAATTGCTGTAAATAGATGCGTATAATTCGAGAAAAAAAACTTAGTGTCGAGTTGGTGGTATTTTAAATAGATAAAATTGCTATTTTAATAAAAATTTTAGCTTTTTCCTACAGATATCATTTATTCTCAAATTACAAGCTGTCTGACTCTGAAAAATTGAAAGTATTTCATAATTAAACATTTCTTTGCTACATAGAAAAAAATGTTTATGCAGCATTTTAAAATGTGGTTGTATTTTGTTATTTTCATATATACTTAGATTTAAAGATTAAAAATGTTTTAAGTGAGTTTTTACAGAGGCTATTTAACAATCTTACTTCTCAATTTGTAAACCGAGATCTCTTTAAAAATTGAGCATTTTTTTTTGTTGTTGCATAGTTTAAGTATATCTATAAATTGGATAATTGAAATACTATTTTTTTTTCTAGAAAAGATTTTTTATATTGACTTTTATCAGGAGAAACTAAACTTTCAGAAAAACTAATTTCAGATGTTATCACATAAAAATTTTATTTTTTAATAAATTTCTATTGAAATACAGTTAATTTCTATTTATAACATATTATCTATAGTTCTAATATCTAATATAACTATAGTTAAAGGGATATAATTATATTTATTACTTAATTAAACGTCTAATACTGTACATAATTTATTCCATATGTATTCCACTGGTTAAACGGTGAAAAGGCTGAATGTGCTTCTTAATAAAGGAAGAAAAACACATGCCTTCGAAAATTGCGATATGAGCAAATTTTGCTACATTTGAATTGCCCATGGAAATCGCGTGATGAGCAATCAGAGGGTTAACCCCTTCCGGTACGATTTAATAATGAAAAACTGTGCATGAAGTAACCATTTATTTTTTATTTAAAAAACTTGTTTCATTTTACAATTCTTACATATTCCTAATTAAAATCCACTTTTTACATAGTGTTAAATAATATCAGAAAAGGTATAATTAAGAAAATATCAAAGCAAAACATTAATAAGGTATACAGATAATAGTCTTCAAGATAGCGGTACTTTTCAAAACAAAGTGCAAAAGAATACTGAATTGTTTACACCGCTAGGGAGTCTCACTTCTAATTTGATTCTTGTAACACACACGGCATTTCTTAGTAGGTTTTCTTTTATTCTGACTCATCAATTTGGCAGTGACTTGTACCAAGAAATTCTAAATAAACAATATGTAATAGTGACCTGGTATTTCCACAAGTAACAAAAGTCTTGCTAAATTCAGTATACTAGAAATTATAAACTAAATTAATTATCATATTTAACATTAACTTTAGTCGCATGACGAGTGTAGCTCGTCATTGTGCGGTATGGAATGAAAAACCAATGACGAGCTAGACTCGTCTTTTTACCGGAAGGGGTTAATCTTACGATGAATTAAGCATGAACATTTTAAAAAAACCTTTTGAAAAATTTAAAAAGGTTTTATTAATTTATTTACTATTAAAGGCTAATTTTAAAAAAATCATCTGAAGGAAATTATTTTTACTAGTTCTAAGAATAAGTGAGGAAAATTGTCAGAAAAATATAAATCAATCAGTTGATTCCCTTCCTTCCCCTTCAGATCTCTTTTTCATTTGAGCTGTTTCCGACCCGATCCAGGTATTCGATCTATTTTTACATTGTCGAACTCTTCCGACTTATTTACACGCAGTCGCAGTACAGTTGGATTCACCTTTGCCTAGCTAATCAATCCATCACTGGTTAATCTGAAGACATTATACGCCAGTTCAGGGATTACCACATCCTTCTGCTACTGTGGTTGCCCGTCCGACCACGCCCCCTTTCCTGTTGCGGCAGCCACAAATAATGGAACGCCTGCGAGAAGAAATCACACATTTTTGTTCCCTTCGGGCCACGTTCTCTTGTCAAGTAAGGTTTCTTGGTGTCTTATTTCGATCGGAAGCTTCCAACAAGGCTAATCCAGGATTAGCTGGCGTCAAAGGAACACCGCGCAAAAAGGGCATTTTTCGGAAAAAATGTCATTTTCTAAAAATCAGGATTTTTTTTCTTTCTTTTTCGACATCCCCCCCTTTGGACTGAATTGTTGTTTTTGGAAGCCTTTCCGTGGTGTGCGTCAGTGGCATCGGATTTTCGATCTGACTGTCCAAGATTTATTGCGTCTGGGGTTTGTTCCTCCATTGTCGTTCTGACAGTTCAGAAGTGATTTAAGTTTGAAATTAATCGCGATCTCTCTCCGTCTGGTGTGAAAGTATGCTTGAGGCATTTTTAGACCTCAAAGAGGTTTTTTATTTTGAAAATTTCTTTATTCTCAGCCTGAGTTCAAGGGGTTCATCTATGTGGTTGTGTAAAGTATCCATCTCTCTCTCTCTCGACTTCTCGATGGGTGGTTGCAATGGTCATGGCTATAAAAACGATACCGTTTCAGCTAAGGACCTTTATTAAGATAACGTTGGTGGACGGGTTCCCACTTCATCATAGGGACAAACTGAAGGGTCAGCTAGCATGTACAAAATCCTTAACAACTGGTTGAATATCTGTGGGAAAATATCTCTAGAAAAATCTGTCTCCGACAGTGTGTATCTCCTTTTTTTTTTTTAAATTTCCTAAATTGTCCGGCAGGGCTCTGTAGGGCTATAATTGGCCAGGTTCCTTCTCTGAGGGCGTAAACTGTAGCCCCATTGGTCAATTTAGGTTAGGGGTTAAAAAGGGGAATGCAAAATGACGAGGGTATGTTTAGCCCTTGTTTTAAGTTTTGAAAAACCCTGAGAATTTTTCTGACACACACACACACATATCTATATATATATATATATATATATATATATATATATATATATATATATATATATATATATATATATATATATATATATATATTGTGAGGAAAGGCAACTTGATCGGGAAGCCAATGTAGGCATATTGTTTAAAATCCCTAAGACAGCCCCAGAAAATTCACAGGGTTTTTCATATTTTAAGTCAAGAGCAAAAAACCCCACGTTTCTCTGCTTTTCCCTTTTTAACCTCTAACTTATATTGACCACTGGGGCTACAGTTTACGCCCTCAGTGAAGGGGGGTCAAATCAATTATAATTCTATAATGGCCTAGCTGACAATTTAGGAAATTTCCAAATAAAAAGAAGCACGCTATCGGATGAAGATTTTCCTAGAGATAGTGCCACAGATTTTTGACTGAGATGTTGACCCATGTTGTTAAAGGTCTGCTACTTATAATTTTATGTTGTTAGCTGACCCCTCAGTTTGTCCTATCCCTATAATAAAGGGGGAACCCGTCCTCCAACGATATGTTAACCCTCTGACTGCTCAATTTGTAAACCGAAATCTATTGACAAATTGCGTATTTTTATGTTGCATAGTTAAAGTATGTATATAGGTATATATATATATATATATATATATATATATATATATATACATATATATATATATATATATATATATATATATATATATATATATATATATATATATATATATATATATATATATATATTATACATATATATATATATATATATATTGGAGAATAGAAATACTAATTTTTCTTCCAGAAAAGATTTTTATATGTCAATATAAAAATATTGACTTTCATCATGAAAACTAAGTTTTCAGAAAAACTAATTCCGGATATTATGATATAAAAAATTATTTTTTAATAAATTTCAATTAAAATACAGCTAATTTCTATTTATAACGTACTATCTATAATTCTATTATCTAATATAACTATAGTTCTAGTCATATAATTCTATTTATTACCTAATTAAATATCTAATACTTATATATTTATATATATATATATATATATATATATATATATATATAAATTCTATTATCTAATATAACTATAGTTCTAGTCATATAATTTTGTTTATTACCTAATTAAATGTCTAATACTGTACATAATACATTACACTGGTTAAAAGGTCTGCATTTTTATTACTGGTAGCTGTTTAACTTTCCCCTTGTCCAGCAATTTTATAATTACTGGATTACATACATACATAATATATATATATATATATATATATATATATATATATATATATAATTCTATTATCTAATATAACTATAGTTCTAGTCATATAATTCTATTTATTACCTAATTAAATATCTAATACTGTGTATAATTCATTACACTGGTTAAACGGTGGAAAGGCGGAATGTGCTTCTTAACCCTCTGACTGCTCATCTCGCGATTTCCGCGGGCATGTCTTTTTCTTCCTTTATTAGAAGCACATTCCGCCTTTCACGTTTAACCAGTGTAATGAATTATATACAGTATTAGATAGTTAATTAGGTAATAAATAGAATTATATGACTAGAACTATAGTTATATTAGATATAGAATTATATATATATATATATATATATATATATATATATATATATGTGTTGTGTGTGTGTGTGTGTGTGTGTGTGTGTGTGTGTGCGCGCGCGCGCACGCAGATACCTCTGCAGATAGATTGATAGAAAAATTACGATCACAGTCATAAACGAAATCAGAAAAAGATTCCCAGAACACTTATCTACCTATCACTTATTTAACTGATATCACTCAACCTGCCTTTTTCGTGCGCAGTGCATTGCTTTTTTCAAAACAACAGGGACATTTCATTGGTCCAGCGCCCCATCCCCACGGTAAGGACTAACTTATCAAATTTTCGGTATTGTATCCCGGAGGAGTTCGAAGGAAAAAGGCGGGGGACGGGGATATCTGGTTAGAAGGAATTGAAAGAAGGCAGCGAAAAGGTGTCGAACTTTTGTTGAAAAGAACTCCCCCCTTCGCCCTAACAATATTTCCTCAATGGTTTTCAGTTTCACATGGACAAGACTTACACTATGTTAGTAGCCTAGGAAGTGATACAATTTCCGCTGCAGTGTTAGGAAGTGAATGGCGGCCATGTTTTTTTTTTCGCTACCTCTCGCCCTGTACTGAGCAATCCACATACTTAATCTACAATACTGGAGACTATTTTGGTATTGTCGGATCACACTCTTTTTTTACTTCTTATTCTTATTTTTTTCTTGCGGCGATATACACAGGTTTTTAAGCACAATGAAATGCACTTTTTAAACTACCCCCCCTCCCTTATAGAGTTTTTCCCTTGATGGAAGTGCGATAAAAAACAGTTTGGCACTTTTATTTTTTTATTCTTTTTTTTTTCTGGGATAGCAGACTTTATTAAGAGTTTCCGTTTGCAATTTATTTATTACTGATTCATAGGATGGCATCGGTTCTTTGACTCGAAGGGCAGTTATCGATTTATATGAAGTGTTGGGTTTCGTTTTAAAAGAATTTTGAAAAAAGAAATGTGCTCTTAAACTGGTGCGTTATCGGTCTAAGATTTTTTTTTCTTAATCTTTCTCTATTGGGGCATATTGGGTGACTGAGTTATTCCACACGTACGGTGCGATATGACCCTTTAAACAGACCCTAAAAGTACCCTATTAAATGAGTTATGTGCTTATTTACTGAATCAAAAATATTTTTCGTCAGTCTGATAAATAACAGCTGTTTGTAAGCAGTACTTTATTTATTTTATCTAGACCACACCGAGGCTTTATACCTAATATCCAAGTTTTAAGAACCCCTTAAAAATAAGTTAAGGGGTTCAAGTGTTAAGGGGTCAAACGCCTCTTAAAATTTGAAAAAAAAAATGTAAAACAATTATCATTTTTCACTTCATTTTTTCATTCCCATCATTTTATCATTACTTATGGGTATAATAACATTATCATTACTTATGGGTATAGCAATAATAACTTCAAATGTTGTTTACTCAGAAGTAAAATTTTCATGTATTACAAAAGCTTAAAGTACTCCAGGCGCATTGAAAATAGAACAGTGTCTCTAAAATTCCAGTATTGTTTATGTTAGAGTTATGTTATGTTAAGTCTAGTTGAAACGGGTATGT
>CM063499.1:57632532-57645032 GCA_032207245.1 Pardosa pseudoannulata
CCTTATTGGCTGCATGGCTTCGGCTAGGTCACCGAAGGAATTCACTTATATCTTCTTACGGCATTGCTTGCAACAGGAAATATTGAATTTGACTTAATAAAATATTTTTACCTCTAAATAAACGCTCAAAAAACTCTGATACAGTCATTTCATGTATTTTTATTGTATAATTCATCACATGTTTTTCTACATGTTAGAAAATTAATCGGATTATCAAACAAATTATTTTGATTTTTAGTTATTTCATATATTTGGCTCCCAAAATACTTGTATAATACAAAGTGGCCAGTGGGCTAAGAGAATTTGAATAGTGTTGATAAAAAGTCTGTGTAATAATATGTAATAACTCTCAACAGTCATAAAGCTACATTATATCATAACACAATATCCCTGACATTTTTAGAAAATTTCTTTTCAAAATTATTTTACTTTGACGAAATTTATTTACTACAAAATCATTAAAAATTGTTTACCATGAAGCGTTATGAAGAATGCAAGAAATATAAACATGTTAAGCGTACAAATTTTATTGTGCGTGCACTTAAGTAGTAATATAAAAGAAAATACTTGAATATAGCTTTTATTTTGGGATAAAACTACAAGAAATTCTGCATTTTTGATACATAATGAATCCCTAGGTTTTGTATTTAGGTACAGTTAAAACAAATTCTATGTTTTACTGGTCATAGTTTCATAGGACGTCTTCACATGCCAGCATTCGGAAAAATGATTTTCCGATATAGACAAATTGATCCCGCACATGGTTTTTGCCCTTCTCACAAGTTGGCTTACGGAATAATTACATATCGAAAAATGCTATATCATGCATGCGCTCTTACTTCTTCTTGCAAATTCATAAAAACGATTAATGATGTAGATAAATCAGTGATAAAGTTATATTGCACATGTGCTGTTACAAGTCGTGAAACCGGAAAGTCGATATTTGTACATCGGGACGTGACCTCTGAAAACGCTATACTACAGTATATCGGAAATACAATTTTACCATAGGAGATTGGCAAAGAAATTGCTGAATCTAACTGGCCGTTTATAGTGAGATTTAACTGTAACTATACCCAAATATACATTATATAAACTGTATCATTTAATGTAAATAGCCTTATGCCTAGACTCTTCTTGACTGGTATTCTGTTTCCTGGTGAGTTTAAAATAATAAAGGGTGTTTTTAATGATTTGCTTGGGCTAAATTCTACTGCGGTTTAATCTCCAAAAAAAAAGCCTAAACCGATTTAGGTACATTGGCGTTTGTTCCTATAAAGTGTATCATTTAATGTAAATAACCTTTATGTCTAGACTCTTCTTGACTGGTATGCTGTTTCCTGTTGCCTTTAAAATAATAAAGAGTGTTTTTAATGATTTTCTTGTGCTAAACTTCACTGCGGTTTAATCTCTAACAGAAGACTAAACCGATATAGCTACATCAGCTTTCGTTCCACAGCGTTATACATCACCAAAGTAAAAACTTGAAAATCGGTGTCACATTCAGCACATTAGATCGATATTTCACTATGTATCGATACATCGTCCAATTCTAATATACCCAAAATGATAGTAGAATTTTAAGTAGAATTCCCCCAAAATGCACTATGAACCCCTGAATGTCCACAGACCACACATGAATAATTCCTGCTCCAGTTATAATTTACATTGCTTTCGAATTTAGAATGTCTGTTCATCTATTTCTGACAACCATGGAAAGTTATTGGAAGAGGTCAACTTCCAGCTATGCTGTTTGTATAAACAATTGTTAACCAATACATCATTTCCTGTCACATTTATTCGATCCTCCGTAAGCAAACAACACTTCCAATACAAAACGTATTTCAGATTTTAATAAACAAAAACCAAGTATTATTCCGATGGCTTTGCGAACGAGGAAAGGATTGAGGGGGGGGGACTGAAACTTTCCACAACAAAGACGATGTTTGAGAGAAGGAACCTCCTAATCTTTTGTGTCAACAATCTTACCTCCGTGGAAAAGACGACCCAAATCTCTTACCACAGCCTCCGTCGGATTAATAGCATCCTCAAAACCACACCACCTAATCTTTTCTACATAAAATTTACGGACCTTTTGACACCCCCAAGCAGATTATATATAATATAGTAGTTTGTCATCAAATACCTACCGTGGAGAATCCGCGAGGCCGATTCTTTGTTGCCACAGACACCCGAGAAATTTATGGTATTGATCTCGTGTTGTAACTCTTGCACAAACAAAGTAGAAGAAGCATTCTTCATGAGTCCACTGAAGAGATTTAGACAAATTTATGTTCTGCTGTTTTATATGTGCGTTGTACAGCAAAAAAAGAAAAAGTCTTGTAATAAAACAGAATTACACTTTTTGGCTGACAACGTTCGAAAAGAACTAACGGGAAACGTATTGAATTTGCCACGCAGGCGTTCCTTTTCAGGCTCGATAAATATTTAAGTGAATTTAATAGAGGTGAAAGGCATTTTCTCCATTTACAAGTCCGTCGAAATTTGCCATATATATGACGCGGAAATATATGGTATTTTGCACTTATTCTATGCAGAGAATAGAATTCTTTTCTTCTAAACATTTGCTTATGACAGGGACCCAAAGATGAGAATTTTTTTTAAGGGAATTGAGTAGGAACATTGAAAGGAGCAGTTCCCATAAAATAGTCGAAAAAGTTTTAATTTTTGCCTTAAATTATATTTTATTTTAACGTGAACGATCTGACACCATTATATCTAACAAGGATTTCTTTTGAAAAAATAAAGTCATAACACTCCTTTTTAATTCAAATTTAATCTGTAAGTGCTTAAAAATCACAAACTATGAATTTTCACTATTTCTTATATGATAGAACAATTAAATGAAATTTTCAGATGTCATCAAAAATATTTTTTTAATAAACCAGAATGTGGGAGATGTGTAATTTTTTTATATATACAGGGTGTTTCATATTGAATGGGGCAAAAAGAATAGCTCAGTGTGACTGCCGTAATGGATTTATTCAGCCGAAACAAATTTATTCTGCAACCACAATTATACAAGTTTTATTTGGCAACAGGGAAAATTTATCGAATGACGAACTCGTCGCTAGAGGCGATGTTAAACAAAATGTCTCCATGCAGGAGAAAGCGTACTGAGTTTTCGAATATACCAAAGCCTCCTCCTTAACTGTTGTGCAAAGACATTTTCTCACGAAATTTCGTAAAGAATCACCGCATAGGCATAACATAAGCAAGTGGGTGAAGCAGTTCCAGGATACCAGCTGCTTATGCAAGAACAAAAGCCCAGGACGAAAAGAAACAAAACCCGAAGTGGTTGAAAGAATTCGTGGAGAATTCGGAAAGATTTTTTACGGAGTCCCTCAAAATCAACGCGATGTGCAGGTGCAGAACTGGCTGTCCCTCACACAACGGTGTGGCGTGTTTTACGGAAGCGTCTCCAATTCAAGCCGTACAGATATCAGATGGTCCAGGCTTTAAAACCTACTGACAAACCATTGCGTAAGAATTTCTGTGTGAAATTTCAAGAAAAGCTCGACGTGAATGGTTTCGAGAACACACTGGTGTTTACCGATAAAGCCACGTTCCACTTATGTGGCATAGTTAATATCCATAATTTGCGATTTTGGGGCACGGAAAATGTTCTTGTAACATTAGCTATCAGGAGCTTGATTACCGAGTAGACAGTTGTTGTGTCACCGGAGGGGCACATACTGAACACCTGTAGAAACTTGAATAAATGTAGTTTTGAGGTAATTTTGAATTTTCTAAATATATTAATTACAACGTTCACAATCAGGTTTTCTTTTTGTCCCATTCAATATGAAACACCCTGTATGGTGTAAATTTCCAAAACAAGATATAATGCTTTTCGAGCAGAAAATACTTTATTTCAATAGCTTGCTTCTGATATAAACTGTATCAATCCCATATATAATAATAGCGTAAGTTATCTGTACGTCTGTCCTCGATTTTATGAAGCGGTTGGACCTGGAATGGATAGAGGCATCCATATTTAGCAAAATTCAAAGCAAGTAATGTTTATCTTCTCCTAAACTATAGATCCGATTCTAAAATAAATTGGTATAAATATGCTTCATATCACAGCAAAAAATACTGCCTTCTTTAAAACGTTCGAAATCCACCCCTTCCCCTCTTTTCGAGCTTTTAATGCCATTATTTCAAGCCCTATTTTCCCCGGTTAAAAGCAGGTGATTAAATTTATCAATTTATTACATAATAAATAGGTAAAAATACCATTTTTTTTCTAGCATTATGACGTCATTCCTTTAGCCATCTCATTACTCTTTTCTTATTTTAAATTTTTTAAAACATTTTCATATGCTTTATCACTGAACTTAGATATTACGTAAATTATTTTCTTTTATAATTGGCTTAAGTATTAGATTAGGTACATATGTGATAATTTTAAATTTAATCATCGATTATTTTTTTGTTGCAAGATAATTCTCAGCCAAAAAACAAACCATTTTTTTACCTGCCTCATAAGGTACTTTACAATTTTGGAAAATTAAAAATTTTACTGATCCCGTCATATGACGGCTATATACTAGTATAAAATAAAACATAAAATGTTTATATATGCTTAGCAATATAATATAAAAAATTATAAGAATAAAATTTCTTCTTGATTATCAATAAGAGTTTTTAAATGCTATTTAGTTTTGTTATATGAAGCAATATATTGATAAAACTTAATATATATACACCAATTAAAAAAAGAAATCTACTTACCTTTTTAATCCTTTATATCCTGAATTAATTTACCATCAACTCTCTTACTGCATTTTTGCTTCATTAGATAAGTTTTATGGAGAATAATCATAGAAACAAGAAAATTAGTTTTTACTGTATTTTAGTAGTTAATTTTGCAGCTGGTACTCGATTACCGTGCCTTTAATGATTTTCCCGTCCTGCGTACGGGCAATGTGATTTCTTTGTCATCCTCACTGTTTTGGCAGTATCTTTTGTATTTTTAATATCAAAATAGCAATCTAGACGTCCACAAGATGTTAGTTTTCGAAGTGTATTTTCTTTGGTTTATAAGCGAAGTCTTTCTGTTAGGTTTGGCATTACTCCGCGAGTTTTTATCTTTTGGGAGACTGACCGAAAAAGACATTTTAGCAATTATTAAATTTACAGACAAAAAACTAAGACCTGCAAACTAGTACTGTGTGCATTCACTGAAGTATAATGAGAGGCAAAAGAATTAGAAAAGATATTAGGTATTTTTGTCCGGATTGTAACGTTGGACTATGCCTCTTTCCCTCTTTCATGTCTGATCTTTGAAAAAACATGGTAAGTAAATGTACTTGTAGTATTCGCATTCGAAAATAATTGTGTAGTAACTGTAATCGAAATTATTTGTATTTTTATATGCATAACTGTAAATGTAACTTCCCTTTCTGGCGTGAAGGAGTGAGAAAGACAACTTCCAGGGAAAGCATTATTTCCTGTAAAAAAAAGTTGTTATACATGCTTGAAATAATTAGAAATATTACTTTTAATAATATTTTCCAGATTAAAAATGCAAAATAAACAAAAATATGCAATAAAAAATGCGACATTTTTTTTGGATCGAATTCGTGAAAAAATATAAAACTGTTAAAGGGTTAAAAACTCTCATTTTTGTTTAAAATTTGTATGTTGTGTATGATATTTTCCTACTGACACTAAATTAGTGCAACCTCTTGAGTTTTTAAATTATTATAACTGTTAATTTATTCAAGTACATAGTTTCTATGCGTATTAATGGCACAAATGTTACCTTTTAAAGAAAACCTGGACTAAGCTCAAGCGGTCCAGTCAACAACACTACCTGTTTATCCTGGCCAAACGATGACCGAATCACTGTTCCTTGAGGTCACTGTTCCTAAAATCCTGAGTTCAAAGGTTCGAATTCCACTGTGGGCATGAAAGTTCGTAGCCGTCCGGAATCAGTTTTACGTAGTAGGTCTCTGTCTGAATAGCTGTCATGTAGTAAAAAAAGAAGAAACTTTAGTGCTGATATACTCCATAGTAATCTCTTGTAGTGCTACTTTTCAAAACATTATTTTCGGACAAACGTAGTTTAGTCTAATACCATGTGGGGTCGTAAATTTATCTGAATTAGCTAAAATCTAGATTAGGTGTTGCTTTAGCTTAAATAGCGTGAGGGTTGCTCTCCGTTTCTGTAGTGTATATAGGTAGGTTTTAAGGAAGATGAAATCTTTTGACACCTTGCAAACTTTGTTATATTAGCTTGGGACTGTTAGACTCCAGGGTAAAATCTTAACCCTTTCAGTGCTACTTTTCAAGACATTATTTTTGGACAAACGTAGTTTTGTCTAATACCATGTGGGGTCGTAAATTTATCTGGATTAGCTAAAATCTAGATTAGGTGTTGCTTAAGCTCAAGGAGCGTGAGGGTTGCTCTAAATTTCTACAGTGTAGATAGGTAGGTTTTAAGGAAGATGAAATGTTTTGACAGGTTGCAAACTTCGTTATATTAGCTAGGGGCTGTTAGACTCCAGGGCAAAATTTTAACCCTTTCAGTGCTACTTTTCAAGACATTATTTTTAGACATACGTAGTTTTGTCTAATACCATGTGGGGTCGTAAATTTATCTGGATTAGCTAAAATCTAGATTAGGTGTGTGGCTTAAACTCAAGGAGATGAGGGTTGCTCTCATGTTGCTCTGATGTAGATAGGGAGGTTTTAAGGAAGATGAAATGTTTTAATACCTTGCAAACTTCGTTATATTAGCTTGGGGATGTTAGACTCCAGGGTAAAATCTTAACCCTTTCAGTGCTACTTTTCAAGACATCACTTTTGGCCACTCGCAGTGTAGTCTAACATCAAGTGGAGTCGTAAATTTATCCAGATTAGCTAAAGTCTTTATTAGCTGTTGCTTTAGCTCAAGGAGCGTGAGGGTTGCTCTCCGTTTCTGTAGTGTATATAGGTATGTTTTAAGGAAGATGAAATATTTTGACACCTTGCAAACTTTGTTACATTAGCTTGGGACTGTTTAACTCCATGATAAAATCCTATCTCTTGTAGTGCTACATTTCAAGACATTATTTTTGGACAAACGTAGTTTAGTCTAACACCAAGTGGGGTCGTAAATTTATCCGGATTAGATAAAGTCTGGATTAGGTGTTACTTTAGCTCAAGGAGCGTGAGGGTTGCTCTCCGTTTCTATAGTGTATCCGTTTTTTCTCTTATCCAAGCTCAGGTCGGGCATTCCAAAATTGGCGCATTTGTGTTGCCTAAACTGAGTTCGGGCGTCACAGGTTAGGAGTTAATGGCGAGGAATTTCATCCATTTTCATCCTCGATGGAACTCTGTGAACCACCTTGTCATCTGAGTCTCTAAATCAGTATATTTTGAATTATTTTCTTAAAATTCAGATAACAGTTTTGAAATTAAAAAAAAAATGTTAGATATTAAAATGCCCCATGAGATTTAATTTGTTATACATTTCTGCAAAATACATAACAAATTCTCTTAACCCTTTCGTGGGCCATTTATTTCTCCCTCCCCGTTCCCAAACTTTCAAAACAGAGCTGCTAATTTTATTTAATCGATCGAACAATAGATGACAGCTCAAAACCGAAGCGGAAATCAGTCTTCCCGTAGTTTCTAAAACAAGACCAATATATTAGAATGGGTTTTACGCTTTTCACAGGTGTATTTTGTAAGATCGTGTAGGTGGGAAGTAACCTTCCCACGGCCCACGAAAGGGTTAAAATGTAATAAACCTTTAATATGTTCACTATTTTAATATCTTATTGCTCTGTTAAATTATTTCAAACTGAATTTTTTGTTTTTGTTTTTTGATAGCAGTAAGGTTTTAATATATCCTATTTTTCGTATTGCGTGTGGAATATATTTGAGAAAAAAGATCCAAGAATGAAAAAAAACTTTATGAACTACTTTGTCATTTGAGTCTCCAAATCTGTATATTTCGAATTATTTTCTTAATTTTAGGTAACAGTTTTGAAATTTTAGAAAATGTTAGTTATTAAAATGCCCCTAAACATTTGATTTTCATACATTTCTGCAAAATACATACCACATGCTCTTAAAAATATACTAAACACTGGTTAAAATAAATCTGAGTATCTGCCGAACGATTGCCGAATGGGTAGGGTGCTGGCCTTCGGTACCGGAGTTCGTTTGTTCGATCCCACAGGGGCATGGATGTTCTTAGCCGTTCGGAATCGGCTCTAAGCTGTAGGTCCCGATCTCATTAGCCCTCGTGTTGCAAAAAGTTGATCGTAGAACTCCAAACCAAACTAAACCTGAGTATCCGCTTTAATATCCGATAATATTTAAAGAATCAAAACTCAATTTAGGGAAATTAAAAATTTTTACGAAAATTCGACTTATTGATAAAAATATTATTATTTTAACAGCGTTTTGCATCTCAACTTTGCAATTTTCATTATAAAACAGCAGGTTTAAATTGAGAATTACAGGCATTATGAAGTTTTATAGATTGGTAGATACTATGGTGTAAAAATAATTCTTTTATGCCAAAGTTATGGTGCTTCTCTTTGTAGCTGAGTATTCTAGGTCGGAAACCGCTGCCTTAATGTGATAAAAAGATTATTATTTTAACAGAATTTTATCTATTAACTTTGCAATTTTCACTATAAAACAGGAGGTTTAAATTGAAAATTGCAGATATTATGAAGTCTTATAGATTGGTAGATACTATGATGTAAAAATAATTCTTTTAAGTAAAAGTTTTGGTGCTGCTCTTTGCAGCTGAGTATTCTAGGTCGGAAACCGCTGCCTTAATGTAATAGAAATATTATTATTTTAACAGCATTTTATATATTAACGTTGCAATTTTCACTATAAAACAGGAGGTTTAAATTAAGAATTACAGACATTGTGAAGTTCTATAGATTTGTAGATACTATGGTACAAAAATAATTCTTTTATGTAAAGTTTTAGTTCTTCTCTTTGTAGCTGAGCATTCTGGGTTGGAAACCGCTGCCTTAATGTGAAGAATCGTTTGGGTTTGGACCATTTTTGTGGATTTGGTTTGGTTTGGTTTGGTTTTGGAGCGCTACGGTCTACTTACGATGGCTAATGAGACCGGGACCTACTGCTTAAAGCTGATTCCGAACGGCTACGAACATCCATGCCATAGAGGGATTCCAACCCACGAACTCCGGTACCGAAAGCCAGCACCCTAACCATTCGGCCATTGTTTGGCCCATCTTTGGGGAATCACCTGGCCAATTTTCTACATCTTACTACCTTACCCATCCCATCTCCTAACCCACAGATATGATTAAAACACATTGCCCCGAAAGATCTTTCGCTGTCATCAAGGAAAGTATATTTGTTGCATGTCAAAAAGCGATTACCTACCCTAACAATTTAAGAGTTCCATCCAATTTTCGGGGGTTTATTAGTCTAGGTCGTCCGGAGTGGAAAATTCCTGTTTTACAAAAGAGCGCAGCTATTGGTATTGTAAGTCGATTTGGGCAGCCCCGTGCTACCTAAAGGAGGAACACGTGGATGCAACAATACTTCACTTAATTTGATTTCGTTGCATCGAGGCACTACTGTTGTGGTTTGGCGACCAGTGACGTCACTAGGCAGATGGCAACGGCGGGGGAGAGATGTTGCCACCGCGGCAAGCGAAATGGAAAAAAAAAAGAGTTCCAAGAATGGGACGAGGGGTTGGAAAGGGAAGCTACAAACGAGCGAAAAATCAGGGGGTCATTTTTGTCGGGTGTGAAATGCATTTATCTGTTACACGGGAGAAAAAGAAAAGATACCGTTTTTTTCGTATGCTTTTGGATGAGTGATTAATGTGGTTGAAGGAGGGGGGGTGGAGGGGGTTAAAGAAGTGATTTGCATGTTCTATACAGCGATAGAGCGATTGGTGTAATGGAGCGTCGTTTGTCTTGCATTTATTCGATATAAAAAGCGTATCAAAGCGTGAAAGCCGACTTCTATAAATTTAAATGAATATGTAATAGGGAACGCGTTATATGTAAGTCAAAAGGGAGTGTGTTTTTTACGGTGTTACATCAATTACAAATGAGTATTATTTTGATGCGTGAAAATTGTATCGAATTATTTACGGTCGGCATAGATCTTTCTCGATTGAAGCGTTAAATATCCTCTATTTGGCTTATTTGTTGTTTAAATCATATCAGTTACAACATCCAAATAAATATTTATTTATAAATTGGACAATAAAGGTAATGAATATGTAATGGGGAGTGTGTTAAATGCAAGCCAAAAGAGAATGTGTTTTTTGAGGTGTTGCATTAATTGCAAATGAGTATTATTTTGATGCGTGAAAGTTGTATCGAATTATTTACGGTGGGCATAGACCTTTCTCGATTGAAGCGTTAAATATCTTCTCTTTGGATTATTCGTTTTTTAAATCATATCAATAATAACATCCAAATAAATATTTAGTTTTAAATTAAACAATAAAGATAATGAATATATAATAAGACATGTCTTAACACTAGAATTACGGAAGGGGTCATTTTGACACTTAGCGAAATTTTATCTCTGAAAACAGCTCTTGTTTTTTTTTTTTTTTTTTCAAATATCTTAATCCTTTCTTGACTTTTCCTAAATCATTGTGATTTACGAAATAGTAAAGATTTCAAGAAAATCGTATATTTATTTTAGCCCTAACAAATGATTATACCTAGAAATACTGCAGGCTATATGCTGATGTTGAAGACAAGTGTAAACTTCATAATGACTCTTTTATTATTTTATTAGAAGAACTGGACGCATTCATAGCGTTGTTGTACGTAAGGGAGCATTAGCCGCTAACAGCTTACCAATTCTTAGTTTGTGGTCCAAGACTTGGGGACCAAAGTTTTTTCATGAAACTATGAGTAGAGATAGGTTTCCGGAAGTTATGAAATTTCTTCGTTTTGAAAATAAACTAACAAAGTCTTCACCTTTGCAGTGTGATAAATTTACACTAATATCCAAGATATGGAATACTTTTATAAAAAACTGTAAGCTTTGCTACAAACCAAATGAAAATATTACGTTTGATCAACAGTTATTCCCTACAAAAACAAGATGCCGTTTTTTGCAGTATATGCCTAACAATCTCGATACATTTGGAATAAAATTTTGGCTAGCAGTAGATGTTAGGACAAAATACTTATTAAACGGATTTCCTTATTTAGGAAAAGATGAAACGAGACCAAGTGATCAAAGTTTAGGAGAGAACGTGGTAAATCGTTTAATTGATCCTACATACTTGCAAAGTCTGTATAGTTTTAAAAACAAACTGTAGTTGTCATAATTTGCGTTATTTTAATTTATTTTTCACAAATATATTATATCATATACAGAAATATGCTGATATCTTATCAAGGGGTCAAAATGACACCCGCCGTAATTCTAGGTATACAAAGACCACCGTAATTCTAGTGTTAAATGTAAGTCAAAAGGGAGTGTATTTTTTACGGTGTTACATCAATTACAAATGAGTATTATTTTGATGCGTGAAAATTGTATCGAATTATTTACGGTCGGCATATATCTTTCTCGATTGAAGCGTTAAATATCCTCTATTTGGCTTATTTGTTGTATAAATTATATCAGTTACAGCATCCAAATAAATATTTAGTTATAAATTGGACAATAAAGGCAATGAATATTTTATGGGGCATGCGTTAAATGTAAGTTAAGAGAGGATCTGTTTTTTATGGTGTTACATCAGTTACTAATGAGTAATATTTTGATGCATGAAAATATATGCAATTATTTACGGTCGGCATAGATCCTTCTCAACTGAAACGTTAAATTTCCTCTGTTTGGCTTGTGGTTATTACGCAATAACAACTAAAGTCGTTGCCTCGTTTTGATTCGCCGAGGATGGACGTCATACGCTTCATTTCTGATTCCGTTGACGTAATGTTCAGTTTTTGTAAATAGTGTCTTGTATATGTTATAAATATTGTAATGTATTTTCACATATTATTGAAACATGAATTCATTGATGTGGATGGATATTTGTTATGAGCAAAGTTTTATAATTTTTGTATTTGTGGTAACACAGCACCTTTTTAAATATGCAAATATCTGTAATGTACGTTTATGTTGCCTGCCTATATAAGAGTCAGCGTGACAGTAGCAGATCGCTCGGTTGCATCGAAGGTGCTGATGTTTGTTTATGTAACTTGTGTGTACTTTCGGTATTTTAAACTTCTGTCACGTCAGTTCAGCTTGATATCCATAGCTCTACGTCATTCATTATACTATCTTAAGTAAATGCCTGCGTCTAGATCTAGTTGTTTTATTTAATTGCATCGTGTGAATCCTTTCTGAGCATGGTTTTATATATGATGTAATCCCTGCGGATACTTCTTTAAGAATCGTCGAGCCATAGCAGGGGTCTCCTGAGGCTTATTTGTTGTTTAAGTTATACCAATTATAACACATAAATAAATATTTAGTAGCTATGAATTGGACAATAAAGATTACAA
>CM063499.1:57650032-57665032 GCA_032207245.1 Pardosa pseudoannulata
CCGAATGCTGCTTTCTTTTCAGATTAAGAAATTAGTAGCAGGTCATTTTAATCAGTTAATGCTCATGCAAGATGAGTGCAACCACTTTCATCTCATGTGTAATCCAGCTTGTTTTTTTTCCTGTTCTTACTACCATACATCTTTCCATACTTCATTAAGTTGTTTATAACCTTTATCGTAGTCTTATTGTTTATTGTGTAGCGTAAACAATAAGACTACGAGCTCCAACTTAAGCTATAAGACTAAAAGACTTAGAGCTCCATAAGTACATATGTAGCAGAGCAACAGACCGTAGCTCTCTAACCAACCGGATGTTTCTTTCTTTTTCAGATTACGAAATTAGTAGCAATTAGTTTTTATCTGTTAATGCTCATGCAATATCAGTGCAACCACTTTCGTCTGATGTCAAATCCAGCTTGTTTTTTCGATGGCCGAATGGTTAGGGTGCTGGCCATTCAGAACCGGAGTTCGTGGGTTTGAATCCCACAGTGGCATGGATGTTCGTAGCCGTTTGGAATCGGCTTTAAGCAGTAGGTCCCGGTCTCATTAGCCCTCGTGTTGCAAAAAAAAAGTAGACTGTAGCTCTCCAAACCAAACCAAACCTTGTTCTTACTAGCATACATCTTTCCATACTTCGTTGTTTATAACATTTATGACAGTCTTATTGCTTATGCCATGCTACATAAGTACATATGTAGCAAAACAACGGACCGTAGAGCTCTAACCAACCGAATGATGCTTTCTTCTTATATTACGAAATTATCAGCAAGCTGTTTTAGTTAGTTAATGCTCATGCAAGATTAGGGCAATCCCTTTCATGTGTAATCCAGCTTGTTTTTTTCCTGTTCTTACTAGCATACATCTTTCCATAATTCATTAAGTTGTTTATAACCTTTATCGTAGTCTTATTGTTTATTGCATGGCGTAAACAATAAGATTACGAGCTCCAACTTAAATTATAAGACTATAAGCCTTAGAGTTCCATAAGTACATATGTAGCAGAACAACGGACCTTAGCGCTCTAACCAATTGAATGTTTCTTTCTTTTCAGATTACGAAATTAGTAGCAATTAGTTTTAATCATTTAATGCTAATGCAAGATGAGAGAAATCACTTTCGCCTGATGTGCTATCCAGCTTGTTTTTCCCGTTATTACTAGCATACATCTTTCCATGCTTCGTTAAGTTGTTTATAACCTTTATGACAGTCTTATTGTTTATGCCACGCTCCATAAGTACATGCTGGCAAAACATATTGAAAATCTTTCAAGCAAAAGAAAATCAATTTCAGTTTATTTTTTATTATTTAGCTCATATTGTTACAAGACACAAATTAATAGGATTCATGTGCTATGTTTAATGTAAAACTATATGTGATATTAAGGGGACATAGTACCTTTCGAGGTAAAAAGTCTTCATTATAATAGTCTACTTTTAATTTAATATAAAGAAAAATGTTCCTCTGCATATTTAGAATAAAAATTTATACTAAATCATTAGTAAAGGCCTAATTATATAAAAATTACCTTGTTTTGTTATATGGAGATATAATCTGAAAAAACCATATATTGTATATACTAAGAGAAGAAAGTAGAAGTTCACTTACCGGCAAAATAACAGGTTTTTGAAATTCAAAAACCATAAACTAATTTTTTATAGTAATTAAAAGCTATTAGTTATTTTAATTCTGTGAACTTTAATTATCATACTACGGTAATGTATATATTTTATAGCATGATAAAGTCTTGTTATTTTTAATTATTAATTTCTTAACAGGCTTTATATTTTTTAATTTAAAATTCCAGATACATTTAAAATTTTATCCCAACAAAATAAAACATATATTTTAACTCAATTATATATAAAGTTTTTCTTACATTGTTAATAGGGGGTCTAATTATATAAAAATTACTTTGTTTTCTTATATGGAGCTATACATTAAAAAAAACTAAAATAAATACACTAAGAGAAAAATGTAAAAGTTCACAAATTGTTCTTTCTATTCAACGAACCTTTATTGCGTTAATACTAGTAATACGTTTTATTTTGTAGCATGATAATGACTAATTTTCTTGAAATTTTCAATTTTCTTTAGTTAATCAAGTATACATGAGTACAAAATGAAAAAAAAAAATTCTATTTCTTACCAGTTTTTAGTTTTTTAAAGTTTAACATGTCCTATACATTTAAAGCTTCGAGTTTACACACACGCACACTATAAAAAAAAGTAACGCTTTTCTTTAATTTTATATAAAAATTTAGTTTCTAATATTTGAATTTTTATTGCTAGGAAGTGAATTTTATTTTTTTTTTAATTTGGTGTTTATTAACTATGTTTTTTGGAATTTCTTTCTGCTTCAAACAACAAAACTTACTAATTTTAATAAAAATAAGGAGGAATAAATCAATGATTTTTGAAGGGTTGTACAATTTAAAACCTTCGATGATTTGTGTAATGAAAATTGGAGTACTGGAGATAAATTGAAAAAGAAGAAACAATCCTTGTATCATAATGCAGATGAAACTAAGAAATTAATGTATTATAAGTAAAGTATTACAATATGCAGTTCAATTAATAACTTTATTTAAATTCAGGTAATGGTAAAGAAAGCAATACAATTTAATGTAAAATAGTTTCATGATCTAGTGAACATACTTGTACTTAAAGTAAATGAATTGAATAAAAGTAATTTCAAGTAATTTTAAATTGAATGAAAAAGCACTCGTAAAAATGCTTTGTAGTGTTGCCCCTTGAATACTTCTATAGTACAAAAACAAAACAGTGAAAAATATACTATAGACATCACCACTTTTTTGAACTCCTATTAAATTATCTACATTTTTAAAAATTTAGTTGTCTGAGTCATTAGTACGTATATGAACATACATATATACGTACAGACATCAAACCTTAACTAATCAAAACAATTTTATCTATGGTTTGATTTGGTTTAATAAGAAGCACTACGGTCTACTTTTTTGCAACACGTGGGATAATGAGACCGAGACCTACTACTTAAGGCCGATTCCGAAAGGCTATGAACATCCAAGCCCCTGTGGGATTTGAACCCATAACTCTGGTACCGAATGTCAGTGCCCTAACCCTTTGATCATCGTTCGGCCGAATAGTTAGGACACTGTATATGAAGATATAATGGAACAGATATTTCAATTTTCAAAATATAAGGTTCCTTGTTTCGACAGTCTGACGTATTGCCGAAACTAGTCATGACGGTATATACGAAAGTATATACTGTTATGACTAGTTAGGACCGTTGTGACTAGTTGCGTTATAACTAGTTGACATCAAAGTATATACTAAAAGATAAGCATATTGACCAGTACTTATAGGCCAATACGCGCATACGCACGTACAGAGGCAATACTGAAAATTATCATATCTACTACAGGTATGATCAAAAAGAGCATTTGTATTGAAATCCGAGCATCGGATTACAATACTTCTTTCTTTCCGCATGCGTAAAAAGAAGTAAAATAAAATTTAATACATCAATGATTCTGTTATGTATTAAAATACATATTTGTTTAATATTTCCAGTCATAGAGAGACAATTCCGTTGTAGACATTGTAGAGTCTTTTTCTCTCTGAGCTTTGGGGCGTGGGATACCTTGTTACTGGAGAAGGAACATGATACCACTGTAAATCACAAGTGACAATAACCACGCGATACCTTGCACTGGTTTCTTTTACCTGGACTTGAACGCCGAACTGGACAAGCTATTCAGTGATTTACCGGAGGGCCCAAAACCGCAGAAACTGATCCACTTTCGGAAACTTTATACCAAGCTCTACAATTCGCTATCCATCATGGACAGAGATGGTCGGGAATCGGCAGCTAACCCCGTCCGTAAATATTCCTCCCTGAACCCCCAAGGGGGTAGCTAGCCCCTTTCCCCACCGTAAATGCATGAATGAAAAGGGGGGAAGAGAAGATTCGATTGAAGTATTGTGTATTTGTCGAATATGTGATCGACATTTTCGTCTCCCCCCTTGCATTGTTAGAGGGGTGTGTATGGATCTCCTGTTTGATAGAAGAGGGGGGAGGCTTAGAGTTATATGAGGAAGGGGGGATTTGTGTATTTGTAAAGATAGTCTGGAATGCTACTGTTCGTTTGTAATATAGATGTGGGATGTTAAACTGTAGTTTACAGTAAAACAGTCAAATGTCAGACGAATGTTCCCATATAATTGTCTTAGTGTACTTCTAGAAGATTCTATAGTAAAACATTTTTCCGTTGCAAGTTCTGTATTTGAACTTGAGCAACAGTTTTCAGCCTTGCGGCATTACTAGCAAAAGCGTATATATAGGAAGAGTGAGAAGGGTAATCGTAATTAACCCCTCCCACCTAAACATTTCCAGTGTAGACGTTACAAGATTTTTTAGGCTTATTAAAATTTGCGTTTATGACTAGTTTTCACTGAAATTGTTGAAAGATATTTTTCAGACATGAAAAGAGTATGAACACTCCCATAAATATTTTAGTGTAGAAATTACAAGATTTTTTTTTTTTAGAATTATTAAAAGTTGCATTTATGACTAGTTTCCACTTCAAGTGTTGAAAGATATTTTTCGGCGATGAAAAGAGTATGAATCCTCCCCTAAATATTTTCAATCTAGACATTACAAGATTTTTTAGACTTATTAAAATTTTCGTTTATGACTAGTTTCCACTGAAATTGTTGAAAGATATTTTTCAGCTATGAAAAGAGTATGAACCCTCCCATAAATATTTTGAATGTAGGCATTACAAAATTTTTAGACATTAAAATTTGCGTTCATAACTAGTTTCCACTGAAATTGTTGAAAGATATTTTTCCGCCATGAAAAGAAGAGTATGAATCCTCCCCTAAATATTTTCAATGTAGACATTACAAGATTTTTTAGAATTATTAAAAGTTGCATTTATGACTAGTTTCCACTGCAAGTGTTGAAAGATATTTTTCAGCCATAAAAAAAATATGAATTCTCTCCTAAATATTTTCAATGTAGATATTACAAGATTTTTTAGACTTATTGAAATTTGTATTCATCACTAGTTTCCACTGCAATTGTTGAAAGATATTTTTTAGCCATGGAAAGAGTATGACCCTCTCCTAATTTTTTTCAATGGTGACATTACAATATTTTTTAGACTTACTAAAATTTCCGTTTATGACTAGTTTCCACTGAAATTTTTGAAAGATATTTTTCAGCCATAGAAAGAATATGAATCCGCCCCAAAATATTTTCAATGTAGACATTACAAGATTTTTTAGACTTATTAAAATTTGCGTTTATGACTAGTTTCCACTGCAAGTGTTGAAAGATATTTTTCAGCCATAAAAAAAATATGAATACTCCCCTAAATATTTTCAATGTAGACATTACAATATTATTTAGACTTATTAAAATTGCGATCATGACTAGTTTCTATAATAAAAGCTGAAAGATAGTTTTCATTCCTGAAAAAAGTAAAATGGTCACAGGAAACTGACAAATTTAGCATTACTTTCGTGCATACAGGCTTGACTATAAATACAGATGAAGGTTTGAACTAGCTAACTTTAATAGTTACAAGAATTAATTTACTACTACAAATTTATATAATGTATATAAAATATATATTATATATATATATATATATATATATATATATATATATATACATATATGTCAGGTCTAAAAAGGGGGGATTTGGAAAAATTAAGCCAGTTGTAAACGATTTAAAAGAGAACTCTTTCGTAACAACAACAAAAAGAAAAAAAATGAAAAAAAAACCATGCTCGCTTAATTTTTTAGCATAATTCGGTCAAACGACAGGATATTCCTCGGAATTTGATGAGGAAACAAAGCGATAAGAGACAGTTGGCGCTAAGACATAGAATTGTCAACATCATCCACACGTGGCTCCACCACGAATGAATGAAAATGGCGCAAGTGACGCCTAAAAAGGAAACTATACTTTGAAATAAAGAGATGATTTACCAAGAAAGATTGTTTCTTCCACTTCACTTTTTACCACTGAATTCGACATATATATATATATATATATATATATATATATATTTATATATATATATATATATGAATATATTCATACATATGTTACCAAATATTATTAATTAAATTTGTCCATTGAAATCAGTTCTGCCCCTGCAATAATAATCTAATTTTAAAAATCTGTAACAAATTTTAAACTTAAGAATATATATATGCAACTGAATTCACTGAATTCTCAACTATAAAAATTGGACTTATTTTAAAATTTTAACTCTATAAATTCGCTCTTCTGTAACGATATGTACATCTAGGTTTACCGAGTAGTTTCTCAGAAATGTTCATCTTGCTATTGAATGATACTATTTATTTGTAAAATATGAAAAAAAAATAATTTCGGTTTACTTTGGAAAGATAAACAGTTTTGAAAATGTAGGAAGTTCTTCAAAGCACAAAGTTTTTTTAAGATATTGTTTAATCTACGAAAAAACAGTATTTAAAGATATTAAAGATATAATACTTAAAGATAGTAAAGATGCATTCCAAAAACTTTCCTCGGGTAATTTTTGTTTCCTTAAGGAACTGCCAAAAAAAGTAAGTTGATTTATTTCTACCTCTATTTTACTCAAGATTTTACTTTCATAGTTAATTCCATCTAAAATATGTTATTCTTGTGTTGATATATTGCACCATTCACACATGGGATTTTTTTTAGCAGAAATCCCTTCAAATTTTACTAAAAATTGAAAAGTTCTGTTGTACTCTTAAAGTTCCGGCTTATTCGGAACCTTTTAAGGTAAGAAAAGTCAACGAACTTTCCTTCCAAATCGTTTCTGAGAACACTTTCTGTGTATTCCCTCCCCTTTCCACCCCTGGCAGCACGCGAACCCTAGTACACACATAAAATCTGGTTAACTGCCTCAAACACTGCTCGTGAAGGGTTTTTAGAGTGTTAAATCTATGTTTAGAGCTGATCCTAGACAAATAAGCTTTGATAATCACTGGGAGGTCTGAAGTCATGCATACAACTTCAAGATACATATCTGGACGACAAAGTATAGTTGTTTGGAACATTTTCCCGTTAATTAGTTTTATTTTCAAAAATAGTTCCTTATCAAGGTAAAGCTTAGTATGACATTGAGAGAATTTTCATTGAATTAAATGATACAAGTAATTACATTAAGAGAATTTTCCCCTAATTGTTTTATTTTCATAAACAGTTCATTATTAAGGTAAAGTTTAGAATGACACTGAGAAAATTTTCATTGAATTAAATGATTCAAGTAATTACATTAAGAGAATTTTCCCCTAATTAGTTTTATTTTCATAAACAGTTCATTAATAAGGTAAAGTTTAGAATGACATTGAGAGAATGTTCACTGAATTAAATGATACAAGTAATTACATTAAGAGAGTTTTCTTCTAATTAGTTTTATTGCTCCCTTAATAAGTTTTATTTTCATAACCAGTTCATTATTAAGATAAAGTTTAGAATAACATTGAAAGAATTTTTATTAAATTAAATGATACAAGTAATAAGATTAAGAGAATTTTCCCCTAATTAGTTTTATTTTCATAAACAGTTCGTTACTAAGGTAAAGTTTAGAATAGCATTGAGAGAACTTTCATTGAATTAAATGATACAAATAATTACATTAAGAGAATTTTCCCCTAATTAGTTTTATTTCCCCCTTAATTAGTTTTATTTTCATAAACAGTTCATTATTAAGGTAAAGTTTAGAATAACATTGAGAGAATTTTCGTTGAATTAAATGATACAAGTAATTACATTAAGAGAATTTTCTCCTAATTAGTTTTATTTCCCCCTTAATAAGGTTTATTTTCATAAACAGTTCATTATTAAGGTAAAGTTTAGAATAACATTGAGAGAATTTTCATTGAATTAAATGATACAAGTAATTACACTAAAAGAATTTTCTCCAAATTAGTTTTATTTCCCCCTTAATTAGTTTTATTTTCATAAACAGTTCGTTATTAAGGTAAAGTTTAGATAAGCATTGAGAGAACTTTCATTGAATTAAATTATACAAGTAATTACATTAAGAGAATTTTCCTGTAATTAGTTTTATTTCCCCATTAATTAGTTTTATTTTTATAAACAGTTCATTATCAAAGTAAAGTTCACAATGACATTGAAAGAATTTTCATTGAATTAAATGATACAAGTAATTACATTAAGAGAATTTTCCCCTAATTAGTTTTATTTTCATAAACAGTTCGTTATTAAGGTAAAGTTTAGAATAGCCTTGAGATAATTTTCCTTGAATAAAATGATACAAGTAATTACATTAAGAGAATTTTACGCTAATTACTTTTATTTCCCACTTAATTAGTTTTATTTTTATAAACAATTCATTATTAAGGTAAAGTTTAGAATAACATTGAGAGAATTTTATTGAATTAAAGGATACAAGTAATAATTTTTTAAGTGTGTAAGTATTTGCCAGCAGGAATAGTAAATATTATTTTCCTTTGATGAAGATTTTAAAAAGAAGTTTACAATTGGAATGCAATATTAATATTAAAGGTAAAATCATCAATTACATTAAGAGAATTTTCGAGTAATTAGTTTTATTTTCCCTTAATTAGTTTTATTTTCAAAAATAGTTCATTATTAAGGTTATTAAGTTTAGAATAACATTGGGAGAATTTTCATTGAATTAAATGCTACAAATAATATTTTTAAGTAAGTATTTGCCAGGTGGAATGATAACCACTATTTCCCTTTGCTATTAAAATGAAATTTTCAAGTAATTTGAAATCAGTATTAATAATAAAGGTAAAATTATCAATTACATTAAGAGAATTTTTATTGAGTTAAATGATACAAGTAATATTTTTTAAATATGTAGGTATTTGGCGGCTTGAATAGTAACTACCGTATACCTTTGGTATTAAAAGGTAGTTTTCGAGTAATTTGAAATCAATATTAGTAATAAAGGTAATATTATTAATCTTATTAATTATATTAAGAGAATTTTCATTGAATTAAATGATACATGTAATATTTTCTAAGTATGTAGGTATTTGGCAGCTTGAATAGTAACTACCATATCCCTTTGGTATTAAAAGGAAGTTTTCAAGTAATTTAAAATCATTATTAATTTTTCAATGTTGAAATTTTTAAATTTTTGATAATTATGTGTAGGGTGGTATTTATAAGCACATATTTGAGAAAAAAATTATTACAAAATGGCTATAATTCAAAAAAATAGACGAAACCCCTTAAATAAAGAAAACTGGATTCACTCGGACCCCCTTAAATAAAGAAAATTAATGAAAAGTATTGAATCCCCGCAAAACAGTGAAACACACCCCCAGATCATGGATTGGAAAGTTCCTCTCAGAGAGGCATATAGTAATTTTACTAAAAAGCCATTTAACCTTTTGGCATACACATACACACCCACACACACACTTCCCAACCACCCCCAAGGGGTTTGGATCTACCCAAAGGCCAAAAGGGATAGGGGAGAAAATGTGTTGTCCAACTACTTCAGTATCATATCATTCAACTAATTACTAACAAATATAATTACGAGTAATTAACATTACTGTCACAAAGGAACTAGTCAACAAACTTAAGGGAACTTAAAGCTGTAAACTGTCTTTGTAAATTATTAACTTTGTAAAATAATAACTACAATTTCACTTTGGTTTGAAAAAATAAGTTTTCAAGTAATTTTACAGCAATACCAATAATAAAGGCAAAGTTAACAATTACATTAAGAGAATTTTCATTGGATTAAATGATAGAAGTAATATTTATTTTTATGTAAGCATTTTACCATCTAAATTAGTAACTAATATTTCTGTTTGGTGTGAAAGGAAATTTTCAAGTAATTTAACTCAATATTAAAGAAAAAGTTAAAAACTAGAGTAAGAAAATTTTCATTGAATTAAATGATACAAGTAATATTTATTTTTATGTTAGCATTTTATCATCTAAATTAGTAACTAATATTTCTGTTTGGTATGAAAAGAAATTTTCAAGTAATTTGACTCAATATTAACAGAAAAGTTAAAAACTAGAGTAAGAAAATTGTCATTGAATTAAATAATATTTTTTCAGAGTGTAAGTATTTTGTCAACTGAAGTAATGAATGCAATTTTCTAAGGAAGATTTCAAATAATTTTACAGCAATACCAATAATAAAGGTAAAGTTAACAATTACATTAAGAGAATTTTCATTGAATTAAATGATACAAGTAATATTTATTTTTATGTAGCATTTTATCATATAATTAGTAACCAAAATTTCTGTTTGGTATGAAAGGAAATTTTCAAGTAATTTGACTCAATATTAAAAGTAAAGTTAAAAACTACAGTAAGAAAATTCTCATTGAATTAAATGATACAAATGAATTTTTTTAAGAGTAAGTATTTTGTCCTCTGAAGCAATTTTCTAAGGAAGATTTCAAATAATTTTACATCAATACAATAATAAAAGTAAAGTTAACAATTACTTTAAGAGAATTTTCATTGAATTAAATGATACAAGTAATATTTATTTTTATGTAAGCATTTTATCATCTAAATTAGTAACTAATATTTCTGTTTGGTATGAAAGGAAATTTTCAAGTAATTTGACTCAATATTAAAGGAAAAGTTAAAAACTAGAGTAAGAAAATTCTCATTGAATTAAATGATACAAATAATATTTTTTAAGAGTGTAAGTATTTTATCCTCTGAAGCAATGAATGCAATTTTCTAAGGAAGATTTCAAATAATTTTACATCAATACCAATAATAAAGGTAAAGTTAACAATTACTTTAAGAAAATTTTCATTGAATTAAATGATACAAGTAATATTTATTATTATGTAAGCATTTTATCATCTAAAGTAGTAACTAATATTTCACTTTTATATGAAAGGAAATTTTCAAGTAATTTGACTCAATATTAAAAGAAAAGTTAAAAACTACAGTAAGAAAATTCTCATTGAATTAAATGATACAAATGATATTTTTTAAGAGTGTAAGTATTTTATCCTCTGAAGCAATGAATGCAATTTTCTAAGGAAGATTTCAAATAATTTTGCATCAATACCAATAATAAAGGTAAAGTTAACAATTACTTTAAGAAATTTTTCATTGAATTAAATGATAAAAGTAATATTTATTTTTATGTAAGAAATTATATGTATGTCTGAAAATTTGTACTCATGTATATAGTTTAACTAATGCATTGCATTTACTAAACATTTAAAAATGAAATAATATTGTTAAACAATCAATTTCTTGAAATATTTTAAAATTTTATAAATGTTCCTAGTAGAATTTTCATTATTATTTGTTTATCCTTTATTATTAAAATTATTATTAAATTTTTTTTAAAACATTTATGGATTTTCTAGTTAAAATGATAGTTAATTTTAAATTTTTATGTAAGATGTCATATTTTTTAGAAACATTCAGATTTCTGTGTTTTATATTGAATTTTCCAAAATGAATTGCCAATATGGTATTTAAATGTTACATATAACATTCAAAATTTCAAAATAAAATGTATCTAAGTAATAACTAGTAATTAATTAATTTGGCTAAGTTTTAACCACTAATACTTATAAATTCGAGTAATTTTTTTTGTTCCGGTTCAACTAAAAAATTAATATCGGTTCAGTTCCGGTTTTCGCTCCGCCAAAAATAACGGTTTTCGGTTCAGTTCCGGTTTTCTCTCCCCGCCAAAAATAACTTTTCGTTTCAGTTTCAAATGAATAATTTCATTTTATGTTTCTTATTTGTACTAAAATATAATTCTCATAACAAAAAAATGTAATTCTATCAAAAATTTAGTAATTTTATTCTTTTTTTAATTGGTACACTGTGTGAATTGATACAAACAGCAGGTACGATAAGAGCGGCGAGCATTGGCATTGTTATCCATTATCAAAATCGCATTTGACAACTAGGTTCATGATTACCCACATTCGTCGTTTGACTCTCACATCGTGCATTTTGCAATAATTATGTAAAAAATATTATTTATTTACATATGAAAAATTGCTCTAATTATTAAAATATCTTCTAACGTGGTTTCACTGAAATTATTCTGTTGTTAGAATTTTTACCTGAATCTTTCAACACTAATTGTGTAGCTAGCAAACAATTGCAATTTTATACAAGTGCGGATATGTAATTATAAAGTTGACGTTAAATTAGAAAATATTGATAAGTTGGTAACAGTAACAAAATGACTGAAAGATATATCAAACCGAAATAAACCGACACTTTTTTCAGTTCAGTTCCGGTTTTCGTTCCGACCAAAATAACGGTTTTTTCCGGTTTTCAGTTTTCGGTTCAGTTCCGGTTCGAAGCCCTGCTTATAACTACTATATAACATAATTGTCAGTGTTCGCCACAGCGGAAATTAATTATCTCAAAAAATGGAAAATTATATTTTTTTTGTTTATTTTACAGAGATCCTATACAGACATGGGAAATACAGGCATGGGAAACATGTCTACACAGACATGGGAAAATAACAGAAATTAAAAAATATTTGAAAAAACATCTTGTCAAATTAAGGGTTAAATAGTATTTTTCTGATACATCAAATTTCGTTTTATTTATATGTGAAAGGGTTCATATACGGTGATTGTTTATAACGTTTGGATTTGCATTGCTTTTGTGAAAAATTTGGTATTTTTTTACCTTATGCTGCCTTGCTTTTATGAATTATTTGCTGTTTTTTAAAACTAATTTCAAAACAATTTTTGTCTCTAACCCTGCACATAGCTGCACAGTTGAACCACATTAAATAGTATTTTTTGGACACAACAGATTCTATTTTATCTGTATGGGAAGTATCGGTATAATATTTCATTATATTCCTCTATATTTCCTCTATATAATGTCCTTTATTAATGTCCGTTCCTCCTATGAAAAATTTGGTATTTTTACGTAATGGGCAAAATAGGTAAGGTTAATACTAATCGTATTAACCTTTATAATTATAAAATTTATAATTTATAAAATTTTAAAATATTGCAAGAAATTAATTGTTTAACAATATTATTTCATTTTTAAAAGTTTAGTAAATGCAATGCATTAGTTAAACTATGTACATGAGTACAAATTTTCAGACATACATATAATTTCTTACATAAAAATAAATATTACTTGTATCATTTAATTCAATGAAAAATTTCTTAAAGTAATTGTTAACTTTACCTTTATTATTGGTATTGCTGTAAAATTATTTGAAACCTTCCTTAGAAAATTGTATTCATTACTTCAGTTGACAAAATACTTACACTCTGAAAAAATATCATTTAATTCAATGAGGATTTTCTTACTGTAGTTTTTAACTTTTCTTTTAATATTGAGTTAAATTACTTGAAAATTTCCTTTCATATCAAAGTGAAATATTAGTTACTACTTTAGATGAAAAAATGCTAACATAAAAATAAATATTACTTGTATCATTTAATTCAATGAAAATTTCTTAAAGTAATTGTTAACTTTACCTTTATTATTGGTATTGCTGTAAAATTATTTGAAATCTTCCTTAGAAATGGGAAGTATCGGTATAATATTTCATTATATTCCTCTATCTTTCCTCTATATAATGTCCTCTATTAATGTTCGTTCCTGCTATGAATAATTTGGTATTTTTACCTAATGGGCAAAATAGGTAAGGTTAATACTAATCGTCTCTTGTGCTAAAATCTATTTATAAAAGCTTCTTTTGTGCGTAATAAGAACTACCTCATTATCATACTCACATGATCGGAGCTTCAAAGCCTACAAAGCATTTCAAAGGGTATTTGGGCAAGTTTTGAAGGCCGCACAATGCCCCGGGCCACAGAATTACAGCAGCAATAGAAACGAAACAGTTTAATACAGTTTCCAACCCTACTCCATAAAAACGGTGCTTAATTTATTCAAAAGCTTCTGCGGTAAAGCAAAAGAGGCTTAAATGTTTCCTGCAGTAGTGTATAGGTGGGTATTGTTGTCAGCAATTCGTTCGACTGGCAGTCCAGATCCGTACCCAGCTGGAATTTGCCACCGAGTTGAGCTTTGATACGGATTAGCTCCCAAGCCTGGCTTAGAGCGTTGATTGGGAGAGTGTATAGACCTCAATCAGGTGGTTGGACTCAAGAGAACACAATAGTTTGTGGATGATGCGTGACACTGAAGAGGAAAGATGGTGATTTTTAATCTTCGGTTTTTAAAAACAATGATGAATGGTCGATTTGACATTATCACAGCCAGGTGAGAATTGGTTTGATCGTGCTTAGACAGAGATTGGAAAAGTCACAGGGTACAAATTGCCAAACTGATATGAGGAAAAATCGAGACAAAACTTCTAAATTAGAAATTTTTTTTTAACACACGAGAATCATCGCATATAAAGAACCAGAAACTTTAAGATGAAATATCTGTGGTGTGTTTGTTCTCTGTGGTTTTATCAATGGTGTCTGAATGGTTGATTTGACATTATGACAGCCAGGTGAGCAATTGCTTTATCGTTCAGCATTTAGAAAAGTCCATACAAATTGCCAAACTAATATGACTAAAAAATCGCGATGAAATTTCTAAATTAGAAAAATTCTATTTAGCACATGAGAATCATCGCATATAAAGAACCAAAAGCTTTAAGATGAAATATCAGTGGTGTGTTCTCTGGGGTTTTATCAATGGTGTTGTGGATTTGACATATACAGCATGAACAATTGGTTTGATCGTACTCAGGCAAGATTAGAAAAGTCCATAAAGTAAACTGACGAGGAAAAAATACGACGAAATTTCTAAATTAGAAAAATTCTATTTAACACATGAGAATCATCGCATATAAAGAACAATAAACTTTAAGATGAAATATCAGTGGTGTATTCTCTGTGGTTTCATCAATGGTGTATGAATGGTCGATTTGACACGATTGCAACCTTGAGAACAATTCGTTTTTGTGCTTAGCAGGATTAGAAAAGTCCAGTACAAATTGCCAAACTGATATGAGGAAAAAAATCGAAAAATT
>CM063499.1:57670032-57677532 GCA_032207245.1 Pardosa pseudoannulata
ATATATATATATATATATATATAATAAATAAAATAATAAATATATACTTATGTATATATAAATATATATATATATATATATATATATATATATATATACATATATATATGTATATATATATGTATATATATATATTGTATATATATATATGTATATATATACATATATATACATATATATATATATTTATATATATATATATATATATATATATATATATATATATATATATTAACTATCTTGCATTATGGGCAGTTTCAATCTACAAATAATCGAAAAAAATGGTAATTTTCAACAACTTTAACTTGCCTGAATCTAATGTAAATGAATTTGCACGTTTTTTGGTTTTATAAGTATACATTTGGAAGCAAAAAATAAAAAATTAGTACATTTTAAATCTGAGCTTTTTCTACAGTGCCGGCTTGTGATTTTTTCAACAATTGTAGTCTACGATGTAACTAAGGCAAGACAAGGGAGAATTTGCACGTTTTTTTGATTTTATAAGTATACAATTGGAAGCAAAAAAATAAAAAATTAGTCCTTTTTAAATCTGAGCTTTAATTACGGATTTCTAAAGATTTTAGCGTTACACCATTTTAAGTATCTTATGAATAGAGTTCCGGCTTGTGATTTTTTCTGATCCCGTCATATAACGGGCTATCTGCTAGTTGTAAATATATCACAAATATACAAGATAAACTTTGAAAGTTACGAGACGAGACATAGTATACGTAAACAAACTATACGTCATTAACCCCTTCTAGGTTCATTTTATTTCGGGATTAAGGGTCAACAAATGTCAATTTTTTAGGCTTATTTTCATACATACATAGGTTTTTAAATACAAAGGCATCATTTGCATAAAAATTTTCCTAAAAATTAATGTAAAAAATCAATTTAAATAAATGAGTAATTTACAAGCATAGTTGGCTTTCTGTACGGCAGAAATCGTTAGACTTTGGAGTCAATTCACACTAACTGTAAATATAAAGCTTAGAATACCTAGCTTTTATCTTGAATTATATTTTATTTATATCCTTTGCATTTACACAAATGATTATGAAATTATTAATCAAAATTTGATTGTGTATGATACAATCGGAAACACGGCACTGCACAGAGTCCAACATTGTAATCTGGACAGTAGAACCTCGTTTCTCTCCTTACCTTCTTCCCTCTGCTGCTTCTCTTTGAGCAGCAAATAATCTAGTAGCCAGAAAAGTAAACAAAAGCATTCGAAAGAATAAAAAGCACATGTGAGATAATTCGGGAAAGACTGATTGCACAGTGTAAAATTTCATAGTGCCCGAACTACACTCGGGATGAGCCAGGATGGTACATTTCGCCTGCCCGAGTTCGGCTCGGGTAAAACCGGGAAGGGGTTAACAATTGTAGTCTACGATGTAACTGAGGCAAGACAATGGAGAATTCGTCGTCTTTTGATTTTATAAGTATACAATTGGAATCAAAGAAATAAAAAATTAGTCCTTTTTAAATCTGAACTTTAATTACGGATTTCTAAAGATTTTAGCGTCGCACTATTTATAGTATCCCATGAATACAGAGAACAAATTATTCAGCGTGTACCAGATGATTCTGAGCCAAAAAGCAAACCATTTTTTTACCATCCTCATAGGGTACTTTACAAATCTGGAAAATTAAAAATTTTACTGATAACATCATATCACGGGTTACGTGCTAGTATCTTCATTTTTGGTAATTCATGGTAATTCTTCTTCATATTACCATGGTAATATGAAGAAGATATGAAGATTTGGTAATCATGTTTGGTAATTCTTCTTCATGTTTGGTAATTATTTTCCAAATATAAATTCAGAATGAATAACGCGAAAATTCAGTGATTTTTGTGGCTCGAATAGAACGTTCTTTCACATTTCCGCCCGGATGTTAGCGTTCTACAGAAATGCCTTTATCTCACATTTAGTATTCTTTTTATGGAGTTCTGGATAAAACAGCAAAAGGTGTTACAATTTTTATTCGGCGCGTTTACGGCGTGTTTCACTGGCCTCCCGCGCAGGTGGGCTCGGGCGGCCATAAAAGCTCTCTTCGCGTTGCCAAAGACATTAAACTTAACTATCACCGCTCCGGGGTCAAAAAGAAATTAAATGAGCTGGGGACCGAAGATTAAAAGTGTGTACAAAAGAGAGGGTGGTCTGAAGAGGGAAAAAATGCTCCACCAGGGGGTGGGCTAAATGGAACACGGGGGTGTTCGTGTAAAGTGCAATGAAGGGGACACAGGCCCTGGGTGCTTTTTCTGTTTCGCGTCCATTGACGATATCCATTGGAGCGTGGCAGGACCTAACTTGTTGGCTTTAGTGGTACCGGGGTTGCGTGTTTGGTTTAACAGAGAAAGAGAAGGGTAGAGTTGAGTTGAAGCTGGCTTACAAAATCAGCCTTCAGTTTTTCTTGCTATTCGGTTTTCTCATTGTATTTTAAATGTTGTATTTACTCTATATATCGCGTACCCTTTGCTTTTAAAGTAAACAATAACGAAACAGTATATCTAGTGTGCAATGTGCAAGTTGTGAATTACCAGTTTTTCATATTCATAGTGGATGAGTTGCCCAGTGTAACGTTCACCTGTCAAACATAAAACTTCAGAAATAAATTTTAGAACACTTTAATGAAGCACAACTTAATGAATTCACATAAGCCCATCATCAAGCAAAGCTACAACTCTGAAACACAATACTTATCAATTATAATACATTATATGAGAGAAGTAGAAGTTGTAGTTCTTTTTAGTCTAGTAGAAGTAGTAGTTCTTAATGATTTCCCAAACTTGCTGAAAGGATTGGGAACTGTTTTTTGGTTCCAGAGATCGAGGGCTCAAATCTCATTGCTGCCATAGATGTCCTTAACCATTCAGAATCGACTATAAGCAGTAGATTCTTGTCTCATTAGCCTTTGGGTAGCAAAACAGTGGACTAGCTCTCTAAGCCAAACAACCAACTTCCCAGAATATAAGCCAATTGCTACGTGAACCCAAGGTTTCAAACTCCAACACTCTTCAAATGTATGTATGTGTGTATGTATGTATGTATGTATGTATGTATGTATATATGTATGTATGTATATATATATATATATATATATATATATATGTATATATATATGTATGTATGTATATATGTATGTATGTATATATATATATATATATATATATATATGTATATATATATGTATATATATATATATATATATATCCCTTATTTATAAAGTCCTTCACATTTGTTATAGCTCGATTAAGAAAGAGAAGTCTTCCAAGAAATGATCACGGGGAATGAATAAAGACCTTTTACATCCCCTTATTTATGCAGTGCTATACGAGAGATTGTATTTTCTTTATTTTCTTTTTCATTTTATAAGAAATAAATTGTTACTAACGGTTAAGTAAGATGAAGAAAAGATTTAGGTTATACTGCACTATATAACCAGAAGCAATTTTAATCATAATATCCAAACACCTACTAATTATATTAGAGTAAACGGAGAGTTTTGATAATTAGATAGATTTGTCTAACTAAATCTCTGCTAAAATCACGATTGCAGGTATTGATGAGTTGACAAATAGTGTAATGAGAGTCATATAACCAGAATCAATTTAAATTATAGGATCGAAACACTTACTGATTATAGTAGTCAGGTTAGTTGCGTTTTGATAATCAGATAGACGTGTCTAACTAAATCTCTACTAAAATCACGATTGCAGGTATTGATGAGTTGAAAAATAGTATAAAGGGAGTCATATAACCAGAGGCAGTTTAAATTATTGGATCTAAACACTTACTGATTATATTAGTCAGGTTAGGTGCGTTTTGATAATCAGATAGACGTGGCTAAATAAATGTCTGTTAAAATCAAGCTGAAGGTATTGCTGAGTAGCCAAATTATATGACGACTAGACTCATATAACCAGAAGCAAGTGTAATTAAAGGATCTAAACACATACTTATTACAGTAGTCAGGTTAGGCGTGTTTTGATAATTAAATAGACGTGGCTAACTAAATGTCGGTTAAAATCACGCTGAAGGTATTGCTGAGTTGTCAAATTATATAACTATTAGACTCATATAACGAGAAGCAAGTATAATTATAGGATATAAACACCTACTGATTATATTAGTCACAGTAAACGGCTCGTTTTGATAAAAAGATAGTTATGCCTAATTAAGTATATGCTAAAACATTGATTGCAGGTACTGCTAGGTTGCTAAATCGTATGACCCCCAGACTCATGCAACCAGAAGCAATTATAATTATAGGATCCAAACACCTATTAATTATATTAGAATAAACGGAGAGTTTTGGTAATCAGATAGAAGTGTCTAACTAAATGTCTGCTAAAATTACTACTACAGGCATTGCTGATTTGACAAATGGTATAACGAGAGTCATATAACCAGAAGCAATTTAAATTTTAGGATCTAAACACCTACTGATTATAGTAGTCAAGTTAGGCACATTTTGATAATTAGATAGACATGGCTAACTAAATGTCTGCTAAAATCAGTACTGCAGATATTGCTGAGTTGACAAATCGTATAACGACTAGAGTCATAATACCAGAAGCAATTTATATTATAGGATCCAAACACTTACTGATAATAGTAGTCAGGTTAGGCACATTTTTATAATCCGATAGACATGGATAATTAAATTTCTGCTAAACTCATGATTGCAGGTCTTGATGAGTTGAAAAATCGTATAACGAGAGTCATATAAACAGAACCAATTTAAATTATAGGATCTAAACACTTACTGATTATAGCAGCCAAGTTAGGTGTGTTTTAATAATCAGATAGAAGTGGCTAACTAAATGTCTGTTAATATAACACTGGAGTTATTGCTGAGTTATCAAATTATATGATTACTAGACTTATATAACCAGTAGCAAGTGTAATTATAGGATCTAAACACCTACTTATTACAGTGGTCAGGTTAGGGGCGGTTTTATAATTAGATAGACGTGGCTAACTAAATGTCTGTTAAAATCACGCTGAAGGTATTACTGAGTTGTCAAATTATATGACTACTAGACTCATATAACCAGAAGCAAGTGTAATTATAGGATATAAAGACCTACTGATTATATTATTCACAGTAAACGGTGCGTTTTGATAAAAAGATAGACATGTCTAATTAAGTATTTGCTAACATCACGATTACAGGTACTGCTAGGTTGCTAAATCGTATGACTACTAGACTCATATAACCAGAAGCAATTATAATTATAGGATCCAAACACCTATTGATTATATTAGAATAAACGGAGAGTTTGGGTAATGAGATAAACGTGTCTAACTAAATTTCTGCTAAAATCACTACTACAGGTATTGCTGATTTGACAAATGGTATAACGAGAGTCATATAACCAGAAAGAGTTTAAATTTTAGGATCTAAACACCTACTGATTATAGTAGTCAAGTTAGGCGCGTTTTGATAATTAGATAGACGTGGCTAACCAAATGTCTGTTAAAATCACGCTGAATGTTTTGCTGAGTTGTCAAATTATATGACTACTAGACTCATATAACTAGAAGCAAGTGTAATTATAGGATATAAACACCTACTGATTATATTAGTCATAGTAAACGGAGCGTTTTCATATGATAGATATGTCTAATTAAGTATTTGCTAAAATCACGATTACAGGTACTGCAAAATCGTAAGTTGCCAAATCGTACGACCACAAGACTCATATAACCAGAAGTAATTTTGGTTATAAGATCCAAACACCTATAGATTACATTAAAGTAAACGGAGAGATTTGGTAATCACATAGACTTGTTTAATTAAATCTCTACTACAATCACGATTGCAGGTATTGTTGAGTTGACAAATCGTATAACGAAAGTCATATAACCAGAAGCAATTTATATTATAGAATCTACACACTTACTGATTATAGTAATCAGGTTAGGTGCTTTTTGATAATTAAATAGACGTGGCTAACTAAATTTCTGTTAAAATCACGCTAAAGGTATTGCTGAGTTGTCAAATTATATAACTACTAGACTCATATAACTAGAAGCAAGTGTAATTGTAGGATATAAACACCTATTATATTAGTCAACACCTATTATATTAGTGATTATATTAGTCATAGTAAACGGAACTTTTTCATAAAAAGATAGACATGTCTAATTAATATTTGCTAAAATCACGATTACAGGTACCGCAAAATCGTAAGTTGCCAAATCGTATGACCACCAGTCTCATATAAAGAGAAGTAATTTTAATAATAAGATCCAAACACCTGCTGGTAATTTTAATCAGAGTAAACGATGCGTTTTGATGATCAGGTAGACGTAGCTGGTTAAATTCTGCGATAAAGCGAAAGTTATGAATGAAACGAACAGATCTTGTTGTAGCCGTATCTGAACTGCGATGACAAAGAGGCCGACCCCTGCAACTGTTCCTTTATCAATAAAGCACCTGGACTTTGCCCTATCCTTCGCTACATCTCCCCATTCTGAGCTTTTGTTCGACCACCCCCGAATGAAACTTTCGATGCAACATAACCACCACTCGATATTATAAAAAATAAAGGAAGATGGGGGAAAAAAAGAGAACTTTTTGTGTAATATGACGATCTGAACGCGGTTGCGTATATGAAAAGGGTGAAACACTGGTTCTGTATCATAGAGAGTGAACATTGTTAGGTAATATGAGATGGAATTTTCGGCTCAACGGGGGTTTATTTCAGTCCTTGTGGGGGTACATAATAAAAGAAACCCGTGCAAGGTGACTTCGAATAAAATAGTTAACTTCCAGCCGGTTATTTTAGTATTCGCGTTCATTTGGAAGAGGTTACGTATTTGAGGTTACGTTTTGTTGATTTGTTCTATGTAAATAGCACGGATTTCGTGAAAAAAAATGGCGAGTTATTAAGCAGGAAATATATCACATTACTATAGATCTTATCTTAATGGAGTATGCTAAAAGAACAATTTAACTCTTTTATGAAACAAAATTATACGTTAATGTAAATTCATTGCATAAGAACTTAATGCTCACAAACATTAACATATATACTATTTAGTAATGTATAAATATTAGTTATTAACTTTTGGCGTCAAGGTCTTTTACCTTATGTTTTCAGAGTATTTTCATCATTATAATAAATTGATAAATTTATTGAGCACAAACATTAACATATGTACAATTTTGTAATGTATAAATATTCTTTATTAACTTTTGGGGTGAAGGTCTTTTACCTCATGCTTTCAGAGTATTTTCATGATTATAATAAATTGATGAACTTATTGAGCAAAAACATTAACATATGTACAATTTTGTAAAGTATAAATATTCTTTATTAACTTTTGGCGTCAAGGTCTTTTACCATATGCTTTCAGAGTATATTCATCATTATAATAAATTGATGAACTTATTGAGCATAAACATTAACATATATACAATTTTGTAATGCATAAATATTATTTATTAACTTTTGGCGTCAAGGACTTTTACCTT
>CM063499.1:57682532-57712532 GCA_032207245.1 Pardosa pseudoannulata
CAAAGTTTAAAGGAAGGTATACGAATGTTGCTTGAAAGAATTGTCTAGAAGCATTTGGTCATCAATTTATTAAATTGCTGATTTGAATGAAATTTTTATATGCAAAAATCATTCTTTTGATTGTAGCGTCAAATACAAATGCATATTTGGCTGTAAAGTACAAAATGCCAATGAAATGTTGACGAATTTATAAAAATTAAATATTATTTCTGCATATCTGTATTTGAGCTTAATTATATTTTTGTATAAAGAATAAAGCCACTGAATTACTGATTTCACATACGTAGATTTGGATAAAAATTAAGAAAGCAATATTTCCCTATTCCCGTTTATCATTAACTCTTGAATGAAATTCGAAAGGCTTTTGTGTGAATTCTCATAAATCAGCAATCACCTTCGCTTTCAGTTGAACATAACCAAAGAAATGTGCAGATAGCAGAGATAAACCAAAATTCTCAAGAATGCAACGGTATGTCTTGTAGACCCTGCGCATTTTGAATAGAAAACTGCCTTCAACCTTGCGGTCATCTTTCTCCAGCGCACAGCTAACTTTCAAACGGTTGACTGGCCTGGCGTTGTAACAAGGAATATATTGTAACACAGCCTTGTTACAACACGCCTCCCTATTATACCTCATTCCTCCTTCCACCCTATCACATGTACAGTCCACAATGAAGCTGCTGGACAATCAGGTGCAGAACAGAGGAGCTACTTTCACGGCTTCAACGATCCTTGAAATGCCATGAAAAGGTCTAAACTTGACCAGAGCTCTGCGAGAAAAACAGCTCCTCTGGTTACACGCTCCATTGACGTGCACCACACCAAGATGTCCGGTCTACATCTTGGACAATTGGAGTCCCAAATAAAGGTGGCAGAATGAAACTGATGAATCGATGTTGAAACGAAAACCACTCTTGAACAAGGTGCTGATTACGAAGACTGTTATGATACAGCCAGGGCCTGATTATCGCATGGGCACTTGTGCCACGTGCCCTGGGCACAAAAATGTACTAGTTGTACTAATTTACTAATTTACTAATGCACTAATTGTTATATATTGCTGCTTACTTGATGACTTTTTTTTCTTATGCCAGCTGTATATTACTACTGCTTTAGTTAATACCTTTTGTATGCATATCTCCTTGTATTCATCTCCTGGAGAAATTTATGATTTTTTACCTTTGTATATCATTTTATAATGTGGTTATTATAATGTGCAGTAATTGATATCAATTTCTGTGATTCAATTTTACCTGCTAAATATTTAGTCCTGATAAATTTCAGTTAATATCTTTGACATTATTTTGGGCATAACAGTTGAATTTTATGTCAATATCATTGTGGTAATTTCATTTCCCTCGTGATATTTGAGAGATTGAACGAGTGTTGAAAAAAATTCCGCTGGGAAATGTACCCACACAATATGTTAATTAAATACCTACTTCAAAACTTATCAAAACCCGTTTCATATTAGCTTTGATAGAATAATGATAATTATGCTTGTTTTATCCACATTTTATGAATTAATTGATTAGATTATTTGGGTAGTTTCTAAAGTATAATAAAATTATTAATTATTTGTTTGGGTATTTAAAAATAATTTTAGGTATTAGTATATTTATGGTTATATCTCCATAAAACATAATAAAATTTATAATTGTTTGCTTGGGTATTTAAAAATAATTTTAGGTACTAGTATATTTATGGTTATATCTCCATAAAACATAATAAAATTTATAATTATTTGTTTGGGTATTTAAAAATAATTTTAGGTACTAGTATATTTATGGTTATATCTCCATAAAACATAATAAAATTTATAATTATTTGTTTGGGTATTTAAAAATAATTTTAGGTACTAGTATATTTATGGTTATATCTCCATAAAACATAATAAAATTTATAATTATTTGTTTGGGTATTTAAAAATAATTTTAGGTACTAGTATATTTATGGTTATATCTCCATAAAAAATAATAAAATTTATAATTATTTGTTTGGGTATTTAAAAATAATTTTAGGTACTAGTATATTTATGGTTATATCTCCATTCTCCATTCCCGCACACACACATGTAGGGAAGATGAGTGGTTTAGTTTGGAGTGCTACGGTCTACTTTTGCAACACGAAGGCTAATTTACCGGGACCTACAGCTTTAAGCCGATTTCGAACGGCTACGACCATCCATGCCACTGTGGGATTCGTACCCACGAACTCCGGTACCGAAGGCCAGCACCCTAACCAATCGGAAAGGAGAGAAAGTGAGATCTCTCAATAAAGATAAGATAAAGGTGGTGAAAGGGAGATGAAAGAAAACTTGAACTAAAGGTAATCAGACCGTAAATGTTAAAAATTTTTGCGTTAATTTCCAACACTGTTTATAAATCGACGGCGGTGATAAACAAAGCCTTCTGATTAGTAATTTTGTTGACACATATAAATCTAGATTCAACAGTAGGTTCTAGTTTAGATCTGCAAAAAACTTTAACAAATATCAAGTAATTAATGTTGATATTATGGTGCCCAAATTACAAATCAAATCACCTCCTAACACTTAGGGATTTCCTTTACAACTGGTAGTCATCTATTCCTTAATATGTGGGTTAACTTCCCCTCAAAGAAGGTGTGGTCGTCAAGACGACAAAACTCTCAAACTGACAGTCAAAAATATAGAATATCAAAAGGGGGATGTAGCACAGTAGTAGGCCAAAGTTGGTCACTTTCTCTGTCGAACGCGTGTTGTCCCGCCGAACACGCCTTCTTCTTTTTTCGAGGCATCTGTGTTCCTTTTGATCACCTCTTTCGAACGTGCTCGTTTCACCGCTGACCTGGACAACTGTCTACAAGACGCCTCTGAACCCTGTAATGTCCTCAAAGGACTGGGACGTGGATTTTCAAGTGGAGGCCGTGAAAGAACACCTTACGCGATTACACGCCTCATTGCTGCCTCGCCATCGATGAATCGGCGTTTAGCAACAACAGCCAAAAAGAGCAACCGAGTTTCCTCTTTGAAGGTGCATTAGACATGCCCGGGGTACTTCGAGTGTTGGCACATTACACACAGGTCTGGAAGTGAATCGTCATTTGCACGCTCGGGGTGATATTACCCGTAGCCAAATGAATTGGACGCGGTTGTCTAGGTAGCAGGGATTCCGGAACATAAAGGTTCCGCCGCCGTTTGATGTCACCTGCCTCTTGTTCAGGGTGCTGTGCGATGTACTTGCGGTTTGCGTGTCACATCTTGCTTGCCGGAAAGTCGGAGATGCAATCTCACGAAGAAACCCCGGAGTTTTCTTCTGTTATAGATTCACATGTATAATGAACTATTCGTTTTAGTTGAAAGAAATACTTTTAGATCAGGCTAACCGATATCTTTTTGAAGGTATATTAACCGCTTCCCTCTTTTGCCCGTACGCCGTACGGGCACAGCTTTTGGGCCTTCACTGATTTACCCGTACGGCGAAAAGGCAATCTGTTTTCTATTTCGCTTGCATTGTTTCGGTCGTATTTTTTCTAATTTTAGTAACAAATTATTCGTATAGATGTCCAGTAAATGATAGTCTGCAGTTTATTGTATTTTCTACTCTGATTGTTTCAAAAGCGCGGGTTTCTTCGCATGTTTTGTATCAGAAGACGAATTGTTATCTTTCAGCGTATAGCTTTCTGGTTATATATTACTAACCGCCTGATAATTCTATTGATGTAAGAGTTGAATCATATATTTTTACTTTTAAATAATGGATAATTCAGAGCGTATGGAGCTAATTTCTTGCGATTCGAACTGTGACTCGGAATCAGAAACTGAATTATCTGTAAATGATAGTAGCGAAAGTTTGCTAGATGACCTGGATAGTAGTGACTCTGATAGTAGTACACATGAAATCAGTCAAGCAAGACAATTTTTTTAAAATTAATTGTGATAATCCTTCGGATCCGCCTCCTAGATTTGCTTTCACTGGAATTCCAAAAATTAACTTGGATATCGATGAGACTAAAGGAAAACTTCAGTTCTATGATGATTTCATAGAAAGAAAAAAAAGTTGTATTAAATGTTTAAAAATGTTAGAAATGTTAGTTTTAATAACATATTTTTACTTAAAATGAACAAAAAATGCAATAAAAAATGTGACATTTTTTTGACCGAATTCTGGAAAAAATAAAACGGTAAAATTCAAATGAAAAATTATCTGAATATATGTAAAAATTCTAATGTCACTATGCCTTCATTATAAATTTTCAACAAAAAATTTGAACCTTTTAGAAATCACATTTCAAGTTTCAACATTCTATTAAAAATACCATTCTGAGAAAAACACATTTGAAGTTTATAATAGCAACTTTGACTATTAAAAAATTAAAATACATGTTTAAAATTCCCCACAGTTTTTTTTTTTTTTTTGCTTGAAAAGTTTCTATATGAAGTTGCTAATTATTAAAAATACTAGAAAAATATTAAACTAATCTTAATGAAAATATTAAAAGTTGTCCAAAAAATCTCTTTAAAAGGCTTTAAATTCACAACTTCTTGTTTTGAAAACGCTACTTGGTTTGTTTGACAGCTGTCACTGCTGTTAAACAGATGTAACGATTTCTTTAAATGCCATAAGACGAAAAAAACAGATTTAGAAGCCTAAAAGTTGAAATTCACAATGAAATAAAAAACATCTTAAAACTAACTTTAATGCTCTAAAAAATCTAATTGCCAAGTTGCTATTTATAAAAAAAAAAAATAAATATTTCTAAAATATGAAATTTAAAAAGTTTTGCCCAAAAAATGCTCTTTAAAGGCTTTAAATTCACAACTTCCGAAGTCGCTATTTCCATTTTGTTTAAACAGCTGTCATTGATGTTTAACAGCTGTAAATTCTTTAAAATGCCTTTAGACAAAACAAAAACAGATTTAGTGATTAGCCTAAAATTGAAATTTTACAATAGAGAAATATAAAAAATTTATGATTTTTGGCAAAAAAATGACGTTTTTTTTAACATAGACGAATACCTCAAGAGCTAAAAAATTTATATGTTAATCTGGAGAAGAACTTTAATTTAGATTGTTATAATCGTTCAATTACAAATCAATGTTACGACTGTTAAATCAACAAAAAATTAGATTTTTTAGAAAAATATATGAGAAAAGGATTTCTGAACATTTTAAAACAATCTACGTAAAAAAATTTCAAATATTTAGATAGTTACGTAAAAAACTTGTCAGCTGTTTACCGTAAAGAAATTTACTTACAAAACTTTAACTTTTAACTTGATTTTTCTCCAATTGTTTATTTATTTATTTTTTTTTTCATGTAGCGCTTATACAAGTTGAAAATTTTACAATAGAGAAATAAAAAAAAATTATGATTTTTGCAAAAAAATGACATTTTTAACGCAGATGGATACTTTAACAGCTAAAAAATTTATATGTTAATCTGGAGAAGAACTTTAATTTAGATTGTTATAATCGTTCAATTACAAATCAATGTTAAATATAAATCAACAAAAAAAATAGATTTTTCAGAAAAATATATGAGAAAAGGATTAGTTCAGAAATTTCAGAAATCCTCAGAAAGGATTTAGTTCTGAAACTTTTAAAAAATCTGCGTAAAAAATTCCAATATTTAGAATAGTTATGTATAAAACTTATCAGCTGTTCACTGTAAAGAAATTTTACGTACAAAACTTTAACTTGATTTTTATCCATTTGAGTGGTTTTTCATGTAACGCTATGATCTAAAAGTTTTTAATTTTTTTTCATGAAATTTTTACAAGTTTATACAAGTTGTAATTTTACAATAGAGAAATAAAAAAAAATTATGATTTTTGGCAAAAAAGGACGTTTTAACGTAAACGGATACTTAAAGAGCTAAAAATTATATGTTAATCAAAGAGAACTTTAATTTAGATTGTTATAATCGTTCAATTAGAAATCAATGTTACGACTGTTAAATCAACAAAAAATTAGATTTTTTAGAAAAATATATGAGAAAAGGATTCAGTTCAGAAAGGTTCAGAAATCCTTTCAGAGAGGATTTAGTTCTGAACGTTTTAAAACAATCTGCGTAAAAAAATTTCCAATATTTAGAATAGTTATTTATAAAAACTTGTCAGCTGTTTAGTGTAAAGAAATTTTACTTACAAAAATTTAACTTGATTTTTTTCCAATTGTGTTTTTTTTTTTTTTCATGTAGCGCTCATGTTATCTCAAAAAGTTTTTAAAACAGTAGATCGTAGCGCTCCAAACCAAACCAAACCAAACCAAAAAGTTTTTAATTTTTTTTTTCATAAAATTTTTACAAGTTACATACAAGTTGAAATTTTACAATGGAGAAATAAAAAAGAATTTATGATTTTTGGCAAAAAATGACGTTTTTAACATAGGCGGATACCTTAAGAGCTAAAAAATTTATATGATAATCCAGAGAGGAACTCTAATTTAGAGAGTTATAATCGTTCAATTAGAAATCAATTTTACGACTGTTAAATCAACAAAAAATTAGATTTTTCAGAAAAATATATGAGAAAAGGATTCAGTTCAGAAAGGTTCAGAAATCCTTTCAGAGAGGATTTAGTTCTGAACGTTTTAAAACAATCTGTGTAAAAAAATTTCCAATATTTAGAATAGTTATGTATAAAAACTTTTCAGCTGTTTACTGTAAAGAAATTTTACGTACAAAACTTTAACTTGATTTTTCTCCAATGGTGTTTTTTTTTTATGTAGCGCTTATGTTATCTCAAAAAGTTTTTAATTTTTTTTCGTGAAATTTTAAAAATTGTATACAAGTTGAAATTTTAAAATGAAGAAATAAAAAAAATTTATGATTTTTGGCAAAAAATTACGCTTTTAACATAGACGGATACCTTAAAATTTTAACTGGAAATGAGTTGGGTTATGCTAATTTGAGTTAAGCTTTGTCAACAGTTTTGAAAGTTATTTTTTTTACCCTGGAAATCAAGTTACAACATAAAAAAAGGTAAAAGTCCAACTGCTTACATTCAGCTTTCATCCTTGTGCCACATAAGATAGAAAGCAAACAAACACGGTCAATTTCACCACTACAAGTCGTGGTGTAACTCTACCCAAGTTGCGCATTCACGTCAGGTTGCTCATTTTCTGCCAAATCTAACACACTCCGAAGAATAACCCACTAGACAACAAACAAACTCTTTTCAAAGAGTGGGGGTAACAATGCTGTGACAATCATCCGTCTTGTAACCGGGCACTCTTTTTTCAAGACTCTAAGCCAGAAGCAGTATATGGTTACTTTTTTTTCTGGCTGAGCCTTGCAAACATGGTGACATCACATCACTGTGGAAGATTTTTTGACAGGTTGATTATAAAGGCAACGTCAGGAAGCTGCATGCGTTTCCAGCCTTCCCTTTTTTTTACGTCAGGGGAGTTCGGAAGTCTTTCAGAATTCTTTCATTTGTGCTGGAAAAAATTTTTCAGAAAAGATTTTTTACGGGAAGTTAAGAACTAAAAATTATGAGTTGTATAATCTCTTCTTGAAGATATATTAAAATATTTACCTATCAAGAAATTTTTTTTTATGTTTATGCTTTGAAAAGATACAGTAGAATCAATAACGACTTTTGAAAAAATATTTTTTCGTTTACGAAAAAAAAAATAATAAAATAATTCAGCAAAGAAATGATGCAACAGTACATACCTAGAGAACAGTTCTATTTATTCGTATTTCCATTACTGAATTTTTGAAAAAAACTTTGATTGATGCTGTTTCAAGTTCATTTGGTAAACTTTCATTATCAAATTCCATATGTTATATTTGAAGAATATCTTCAGAAAAATTGTTTCATAATATTGACGCAAGATTATTCATTGAATTTTTTTCATTTACTTTTCAAAAAACGATTTTTCTCCGTCGTCGGAAACAAGTTTCTTAATTTTTAATATCGAATAAAATTATTAAATTTTCTTCAACATGTAAAGTTTTTTTTTCCGCAACAAACTCATCAAAAAGATAATTGATCTGGAAATTTGACACTGAAATGGTATTTCATTAGCGTCTGGAGTGTCATCTACCTAGAAATCAATGTCGTACGTGACGAAATCCTTTAAAGCAAACACAAAGAGATGAGTACATTTCAATTTCACCACGTACGATAATTTTAAAATAGCTCACTTGCTCATTCTGCAGTCTAAATTCTCGCTGTAAAGAAAATTTGCTGGTAACAATGACAAATCATTTCCTATGGTAAAAAAATTGGGACTTTATAAGATGGTCGTTCTAACGAAGGGGTCGTTGTATCGTGGGATCGTTAAAAAAAGGTTCTACTGTATTAAAATGATAGCATACAATTAGGTCAAATTTTTAGTTTCTTACAAACGAACACCTTCGAAATTGTTATAAATTAAATTCCGAACCTCATAGATTACATTAATTAACACTAGATTTACGGACCGAGCCAATTTGACTCATTAAAAATTTGATCACTATAAAACTTTAATATCATTTTTCAAAAACATACGTTGGTTATCAGTTAAGTAATAAAATATATGTAAACTTTCATTCCTCTTCCCCGCAGACCCCTTCATTTTGCATTACAAATGGGGTATACCTATTTCGGTTGTGATCCAATTTGACTCATAGAATGTATACCAAAATAAATAAATATAGTAATAAATATAATAAAGCATAGTACTTTACATTCATATTTCTTCCAATCTGTCATTTTTAAGGTTCCTTGTCTCCTTAAGACATTCAGGTAAAACTGTCAAATATGCAGAGCATTTTAGAGTTGAATGTCCGTAAATAGTAAGAAAATATACAGTTTGAAATGTTGTGCGAATTTACAATTTTTTATAATTACTTTTATTGGAAAATAAATAACTTAAGTTCACACTTGACAGGGAAATGGCTGATTTTACCCATCAAATGTTGTTCGTAGGTAAATCTTATTAAGCAAAATAATCATAATGATTTGAAAAATTTTTTGGATTAGAAACTGTATGCTTATCAGACATTTAAAAAGACAAAAACATTTCATGTTTCTTTTCAATTCTGCATTATTTATTGCTTTGTCTCTGTAAGAGATTAAGATAAAAAATTGTCAAATATTCAAAGTATTTTAGAGTTGAAATGTCCGTAATAGTAAGAAAATATACATTTTGAAAAGCTATTTTAGTTTTACAACGAATATGTTTTCATTGTAAATAAAAACTTAGTTTCAGATTGCCTGGAAATCAGATTTTACCTGTCAAATGATGTTTTAGGTATTTAATAAAGCAAAATAATCATTCTGATGGGAAGAATTTTTTGGATGAGTGAAGATATGCATAGTATTACAAATTTTCTTCGGGAATGTCATTTCACATGGTCTTCTTAAAAAATTTAAGATAAAATTGTAAATTTGCAGATTAATTTAAGATAAATATAAATATTAAAAAAATATACTTTTTTGAATGCAGTTTTGAATTAAAACATGTTTTTTAATAACGTTTTATTGGAAAATGAATAACTTAGTTTCACAGTTGCTGGAAAATACTGATTTACCTGTCAAATGATGTTGGTTGTAAATCATAGAAACAAAATAAATTATGGTATAAATTTTTGGATTAGAAATGCATAGCGGACTTTAAGACAATTTCATATTTCTTCTCGATTCTGTCATTTTTAAGGTTCTTTGTCTCCATAAGACATTCAGATAAAACTGTCAAATATACAGAGCGTTTTAGGAGTTGAAATGCCCGTAAATAGTAAGAAAATACACAGTTTGAAATGCTGTTTGAATTTTACAATTGTTTATAATTACGTTTTATTGGAAAATAAATAAATTAATTTCACAGTTGCCAGGGAAACGACTGATATTACCTGTCAAATGATGTTTGGTACGGTAAATCTTATAAAACAAAATAATCATTATGATTTGAAAAATTTTTTGGATCAGGAAGGGTAAACATAGTGGGACTTTACATTTCATATTTCTTCTAAATTCTGTCATTTTTAAGGTTCTTTGTCTCCTTAAGACATACAGGTAAAACTGTCAAATATGCAGAGCATTTTAGGAGGGGAAATGTCCGTAAATAGTATGAAAATATACAGTTTGAAATGCTGTTTGAGTTCTACAATTGTTTATAATTACGTTTTATTGGAAAATAAATAGCTTAATTTCACAGTTGACAGGGAAATGGCTCATTTTACCTGTCAATTGAAATTTGGTACGGTAAATCTTATGAAGCAAAATAATCATTATGGTGGGAAAAATTTTTTGGATCAGGAAGGGTAAACATAGTGGGACTTTACATTTCATATTTCTTCTAAATTCTGTCATTTTTAAGGTTCTTTGTCTCCTTAAGACATTCACATAAAACTGTCAAGTATGCAGAGCATTTTAGGAGTTGAAATGTCCGTAAATAGTAAGAAAATATACAGTTTGAAATGCTGTTTGAATTTAACAACCTGTTTTAATAAAGTTTATTGGAAAATAAATAACGTAGTTTCAGAGATGCCTGGAAATTGGCTGATTTTACCTGTCAAATGATGTTTGGTACGGTAAATCTTATAAAGTAAAATAATCATTATGTTGAGAAAAGTTTGTTTGGATCAGGAAGGGCATGCATAACGTGACCTTTTTTTTTAAGGCTAAAAACATTTCATATTTCTTCTCGATTCTGTCATTTTTAAGGTTCTTTGTCTCCATAAGACATTCAGATCAAACTATCAAATATGAAGAGCATTTTAGGAGTTGAAATGTCCGTAAATAGTATGAAAATATACAGTTTGAAATGCTGTTTGAGTTCTACAATTGTTTATAATTACGTTTTATTGGAAAATAAAATGCAATTAAAAAAAGCTACACAGTTGCCAGGAAATGGCTGAAATTATCTGTCAAATGATGTTTGATACGTATGTCTAATGAAGTAAAATAATAATTATGTTGGGAAGAAATTTTTGGATAAGGAAGGGTATGCATAGCATGACTTTTTTTAAGACTAAAAACATTTCATATTTCTTCTCAATTCTGCCATTTTTTATTGTCTTTCTCTACTTAAGACATTCAGATAAAACTGTCAAATATACAGAGCGTTTTAGGAGTTGAAATGTCCGTAAATAGTAAGAAAATATACAATTTGAAATGCTGTTTGAATTTTACAATTCTTTATAATTACGTTTTATTGGAAAATAAATAACTTAAGTTCACAGTTGACAGCGAAATGGCTCATTTTACCTGTCAACTGATGTTTGGTTCGGTAAATCTTATAAAACAAAATAATCATTATCATTTTGAAAATTTTTTTTGGATTAGGAAAGGTAAGTATATGACTTTACATTTAATATTTCTTCTCGATTTTGTCAATTTAAAGGTTCTTTGTCTCCTTAAGACATACGGGTAAAACTGTCAAATATGCAGAGCCTTTTAAGAGTTGAAATGTCAGTAAATAGTAAGAAAATATACAGTTTGAAATGCTGTTTGAATTTTACAATAGTTTATAATTAGGTTTTATTGGAAAATAAATAACTTAATTTCACAATTGACAAGGAAACGGCTGATTTTATCTGTCAAATGATGTTTGGTAAGGTAAATCTACTAATGAAGTAAAATAATAATTATGTTGAAAAAAAAAGTTTTGGATCAGGAAGGGTATGCATAGCGTGACTTTTTTAAGACTAAAAACATTTCACATTCCTACTCTGTTCTGACATTTTTAAGGTTTTTTGTCTCCTTATGACATTCAGATAAAGCTGTCAAATATACAGAGCATTTTAGGAGCTGAAATGCCCGTAAATAGTCAGAAAATGTACAGTTTGAAATGCTGTTTGAATTTTACAACTGTTTTCAATTACGTTTTATAGGGAAATAAAACGTAATTAAAATCTGTTACACAGTAGCCAAGGTAACGGCTGATTTTACCTGTCAAATGATGTTTGATACGGTAAACCTAACCGTTCTCCATGCATTGCCACCCCTACACGCACGGGTACATCGATCTTTGAGAATTCATTTGTGGGAAAAAAAAGAGAAAATCTCTAAAAGTTGACGTCCCAATAATGGGTTGAGGTTTTCAACGCGTCGAAATCCAGCGCGAGATTTCGAACATTCTTATGGAAATCTTGACCTCTTAATCCAAATTCGGACACAAGACCTGACATCCGTCAACTGCATATCCGGGGGACATAAGCTGTATTAGCGTCAGGACTCAATCACTGCCGAACTATAGAAATTCACGCAAGTCCTTTAACCTTCGCAAGAAAAAAGAAGGGGGGGGGAAGAGAAGAAGAAATATGTATATACATCTCTGATTGGATTATAATATAAGAAACTAGCAATGGGCATGGCGCAGTCGGTCTTCCGTTTCGATTTTGCCTTCTACAAGGAAAAAATGATTCTTTCTTGCTCTTACAAATGCAGACGCATAGGGACCGGATTTAGGTTCGGCCCCGAGGAAAGGGGGGGGGAAGGCAAAATTAACAACAAAAGTCTGGAAGTTTCCGAGGAGTCTATAAAATAGGAATGGTTTGGCAAAATGAACAACTGATTGTGCGGGCTTTGTGCTGCTGCTAACATGTGAATAACAACCGGCGTACATGTGTAGAAGTGAAGCCGGCCTTTTGAATCAGAAAAGAGGGGGGGATCGGAAGAAAAAAAATGTCTTTTACTAGGGCAGGCCTGCCACTCCCTGCGCAACGCGTGAATGAAAAAATAAGTGGAAAAATGAAAAAAATATATAAACTAGTATGCTATGTGACGGAGTTTTTATTGCTTATTGAGGAATTAGCTGGGATGGTGTGTCATTGTGTTAACATACGTCACTGTGTTAATAACTTAATTTAAAACATCCTGACGGTATGTTAATAATATATAAATTCGTTCACTATATGTAAAAGTATTCAGTCTCATTATTTCCTCAGATTAAATTTAGAAAAAAAAAATATGGGAAAAAGGCCTTTTTGTTTGCTTATTGAAGAATTAGTTGAGATGGCATGATATTATGTTAAAACGTGTAACTCTATTAATGACTTAATTAATAATATCAGGACGGTAATTTATAATGTATAAATAATCTGAATATATGGAAAAATATATAGTGTCACTATGTCTTCAGATTAATTGCTCTTTCCAAACAGATTTGTTCTTTTCTTATTGAAAAATTAGCTGAGATAGCATGACTTTGTTAAAATGCATAACTCTATTAATGACTTAATATTATCTATTAATGATTAATCATAACGGGGTTTTGATTATACATAAATTCTCTGAGTTTATGCAAAAGTACAGTGTTACTATGTCCTGGGATTAAATTTAGAAAAACTGTTGAAAAAAATCTGTTCATTCCTAAAAAACCGAACAGCCTTTTTTCCAAGAGCCTTATTGAAGAATTAACTGACATGGCATGACATTCTAATAAAATACATAAATGTACTAATGATTTAATTAGTAGTATCCCAAATGCATTTCAATTTCATATAAATAAGCTTAACATATTGTAAGAATGTATAATGCCACTGTGTCTTTAAATTTAGAAAAAAATTAGAAAAAGGCTCGTTTGCTTATTGAAGAATTAGCTGAGATGGCATGATATTATATTAAAACGTGTAACTCTATTAATGACTTAATCAATAATATTCCAACTGTGTTTTAGTAATATATATATATATATATATATATATATATATATATATATATATATATATATATATATATATATATATATATATATATATATATATATATATATATATATATATATATACATATATATAATAGCTAAATTTGTACAAAAAAATGTAGTACTATTATGTTCTCAAGTTAAATTTAGAAAAACTGTTGAAAAAAAAAACCTGTTTGTTTGACTATTGAAGAATTAGCTGAGATGGCATGACATTGTGTTAAAATGCGTAACTCTGTTAATGATTTAATTAATAATATTCCAACGTTATTTTAATTATATATATATATATATATATATATACATATATATATATATATATATATATATATATATATATATATATATATACTAGCATATAGCCTGTCATATGACGGGATCAGTAAAATTTTTAATTTTCCAGAATTGTAAAGATACCCTATGAGGCAGGTAAAAAATGGTTTGTTTTTTGGCTGAGAATTATCGTTCTACAAAAATAATCGATTAAAATTATCATTTATGTACCTAATCTATTATTTAAGCCAAATATAAAAGAAAATTATTTAAGTCATATCTAAGTTTAGGAATAAAACGTATGGAAATGATGCAGAAGATATTTAAATAATCTAAAAGAAATGATTAAATGAGATAGTTAAAGGAATTACGTCATTATGCTAGAAAAAAATTGTTATTTTTACCTATTTATTATGTGATAAATTGATAAATTTAATATACCTCTCTTAAAATAGGGCTTGATATAATGACATTAAATGCCCGAAAAGGGGGACGAGGTGAATTTCGAACGTTTTAAATATGACAGTATTTTCCGCTGTTATACGAGGCTTTTTCATACCAATTTATTTTAGAATCGGATCTATAGTTTAGGAAAAAATAAACTTTACTCGCTTTGAATTTTGCTAACCCTAACTCATCAAAAATCCAATATGGATGCTGTATCCATACCACGTCCAACCGCTTCATAAATTCGAGGACAGATAGACAGATAGCTTTGCTATTATTACATTACGAGAAGAAAGTTTAAGCCATAAAAAATTGAAAAATAATAAATATTTATTTTAAAAATAATAAAACAAATTTGGAAAAACAACTTTAGGAATAAGAATTTTAAAGAAAAGGCAGAATATATTAAATTAATTAGACATTTAGAAAGTCTGAGTCGGGGACAAGACCGTCAACCGAGATGTACGATGCTTACACGGTTAGCCCCTCTACCGAACGTGCTAGGCCTACACCCGCTGCAGGAAATAATTAAAGTATATGAGGGTCGAGTAAACACAGTCCAGTTTAAATATTACGCTCCGCCCTCGCTGCTCCCTCTTATTCTATACTAAATTCATATCAAGAATAAATTTAGTATAGAATAAGAGGGAGAATAAGACTTGAAATAATAGCATTAAAAGCTCGAAAAGGGGGGGTGGACTTCGAACTCGCTTTAAATTTTGCTAACCCTAACTCATAAAAAATCCAATATGGATGCCTGTATCCATTCCAGGTACAACCGCTTCATAAATTCGTGGACAGACAACTTGGGCTATTATTATATAAATATATATATATATATATATATATATATATATATATATATATATATATATATATATATATATATATATATATATATATATATATATATATATATATATATATATATATATATATATATATATATATATATATATATGTATATATATATATATATATATATATATATATATATATATATTTATTTATTTATTTATTTATTTATATATTAGGTAAGTTTGTACGAGAAATGGCATTACTATTATGTTCTCAAGTTAAATTTAGAAAAACTGTTGAAAAAAACCTGTTCTTTTGCTTATTGAAGAATTAGCTGAGATGGCATGACATTGTGTTAAAATGCGTAACTCTATTAATGACTTAATAATATCCCGGTGGTATTTTAATTACGTATAAATTAGTTGAATATATTGTAAAAGTGTATAGTATCATTGTCTTCAGATTAAACTTATTAAAATGTTTAATAAAACCTGTTTGTTTCCTTATTGAAAAATTATCTGAGATGGCATAATATGGTATATGACTTAATTAAAAATATCCTAACAGTATTTTTATAATGTATAATAAATTAACTGAATATAAGTAAAAAGGTATAGTGTCAGTCTGTCTTCAGATTTAACTAAGACAAATGTAAAAAAAAAAGACTTGTTCATTTGCTTATTAAATAATTAGTTAAAATGGTATGACGTTTTTAAATGCTTAACTTTATTAATGACTTAATGATTTCCCAATGGTATTTTAATGACATATAAATTTTATGAATATATTGTAAATCACGTATAAATTATATGAATATATTGTAAAAATGTATAGTGTCACTGTGACTTCAGATTATTTATACAAAAAATGTGAAATGAAAACTTGTTTGCTTATTGAAGAATTAGCTGAAATAGCATGATATTGTGTATGACTTGATTACCAATGTCCCAATGGTATTTTTATAATGTAGGTATTAGCTGAATATTGGTAAAAATATATAGTGTATCTATGTCTTCAGATTAAATTTAGAAAAAAATGCGAACTAAAAAAAAGACCTGTACATTTGCTTATTGAAGAATTTGCGGAGATGGCTTGATATTGTGTATGACTTGATTAAAAATATCCCAAAGGTATTTTTACAATGTATGTATTAGCTGAATATTGGTAAAAATATATGATGTATCTATGTCTGCAGATTAAATTTAGAAAAAAACGTGAAATAAAAAAAAAGCCTGTATGTTTGCATTTTGAAGAATTTGCAAAGATGTCTGGATATTGTGTATGATTTGATTAAAAATATCCCAATGATATTTTTATATTGTATAAATTAACTAAATATAAGTAAAAAATGCATAGTGTCTATGTCTTCAGATTAAACTTAGAAAAATGTGAAAAAATAGCCTGTTCATCTGCTTATTGAAAAATTATCTGAGTGGGTATGATATTATGTTAAAATGTGTAATTATATTAATAATCTAATTAAAAAATATCTTCAAAATTTTAAATAATGTATAAGTAAATATAGTAGTAAGTATAAGTAAAAATGCACATTGTTTCTTAAGTCTTCGTATGGAATTTGGAAAATTTTGAAAAAAATGTTCATAAATTTATTTTTATAACATAATATATATATATAAGAAAAAATAAAAAAAATATATTTAATTTAATCGTTTTATGCTAAGCATTCAATATTTTATTTTGTGCTTAGAGCTACAAACGTATTTAATAAATAAATATTTTAAAGCAAAATGTCTTCGTTAATTCCCAAAACAAATAAAATAATTATGAAGTTCGGAAGGAAAATTGATATCCGTGCATAGTGTTTAAAAATTTTCAAAAGTAGTATTTCCGTACACTTTCAATTTTCTTCTTAAATCCTAATACATAATTTCAATCTTTTAAACTAGATATTTTAAACTGGGGTAAACCTAATTAAAATTTAATGTTAATTAACTTAAATTATTATTTTTAATAGAAATTCAATCTTCTAATAAAACTGTTTAGATAATTAAAGAGGTTCATCTTAATGATGCAAATTTTATTTTCGTAATTCTTTTAACTTCTAATGAGTAATTTTAAGTAAAATTTACACTTAATGGGAGAATTTTATATTTTCATAAACAGCAACAAGAGTGTTTAGAAGTGGTTGCTATTATTTTGCACGCTCTCTTTCTTCAGAAAAAAAAAACTGATGTGAGTACTACATGACTTCCTTCTATGCTTATAAATTATACTTATGGAGACCCCTGCTATGACTCGACGATTCTTAAAGAAGTATTCGCAGGGATCACAACATATATATAAAACCATGCTCAGAAGGGATTCACACGATGCAGTTAAATAAAACAACTAGATCTAGACACAGGCATTTATTTAAGATAGTATAATGAATGACGTAGAGCTCCGGATATCAAACTGAACTAACGTTACAGAAGTTTAAAATACTGAAAGTACGTACAACTTACATAAACAAATATCAGCACCTTCGATGCAACCGAGCCACCTGCTACTATCACATTGACTCTTATATAGACAGACAACATATACATGCATTACAGATATTTGCCTATTTAAAAAGATGCTGTGTTGCCACCAATAAAAATACGATAATTATAAAACTTTACTCATAAGTATGAGTTTCACACAACACTGTTTCCATATAACGTGGTATAAATTAAGTATAAATTAATCTGATTTGTCTTGTCCCTATATTTCTCACAACGCAGTTTCCATAGAATGCACTTACTGATTTGAAATAAGTATGAGTTTCATTCAATACAGTTTCCATATAACGTGGTATAAATTAAGTAAAATTAATCTGACCTGTCTTGTTCCTATATTTCTCATAATGCAGTTTCCATAAAATGGTTTTACCGATTTAATTAAGTATGAGGTTCATGTTGCACTTTCCATACAACGCGGAATAAAATAATCTGATCTGTCTTGTCTCTATTTTCTCCTAACGCCATTTTCATAAATTGCATTTACCGATTTGATTAAGTATGAGGTTCATATAATACTTTCCATAGAACGCGGTATAAATTAATCTGATCTCTCTTGTCTCTAGTTTCTCCTAACGTAGTTTCCATAAAATGCATTCCCCGATTTGAATAAGTATGAGGTTCATATAATACTTTCTATATAACGCAGTATAAATTAATCTGATATGTCTTGTCTCTATTTTCTCCTTACGCAGTTTCCATAAAATGCATTTACCGATTTGATTAAGTACGAGGTTTATATAATACTTTCCATAGAGCGCTGTATAAATTAATCTGATCTCTCTTGTCCCTGTATTTCTCTCAACGCAGCTTCCATAGAATGCACTTATTGATTTGATTAAGTATGAGGTTCATATAATACTTTCTATATACCGCAGTAGAAATTAATCTGATATTTCTTGTCTCTAGTTTCTCCTAACGTAGTTTCCATAAAATGCATTCCCCGATTTGAATAAGTATGAGGTTCATATAATACTTTCTATATAACGCAGTATAAATTAATCTGATATGTCTTGTCTATATTTTTTTCCTAACGCAGTTTCCATAAAATGTATTTCCCGATTAAGTATGAGGTTCATATAATACTTTCCATAGAACGCGGTATAAATTAATCTGATCTCTCTTGTCCCTATATTTCTCTCAACGCAGATTCCATAGAATGCATTTACTGATTTGATTAAGTATGAGGTTCATATAATACTTTCCATAGAACGCGGTATAAATTAATCTGATCTCTCTTGTCCCTATATTTCTCTCAACGCAGATTCCATAGAATGCATTTACTGATTTAATTAACTATGAGGTTTGTCCCTATATTTCTCTCAACGCAGTTTCCATAGAATGCACTTACTGATTTGATTAACTATGAGGTTTGTCCCTATATTTCTCTCAACGCAGTTTCCATAGAATGCACTTACTGATTTGATTAACTATGAGGTTTGTCCCTATATTTCTCTCAACGCAGTTTCCATAGAATGCACTTACTGATTTGATTAACTATGAGGTTTGTCCCTATATTTCTCTCAACGCAGTTTCCATAGAATGCACTTACTGATTTAATTAACTATGAGGTTTGTCCCTATATTTCTCTCAACGCAGTTTCCATAGAATGCACTTACTGATTTGATTAACTATGAGGTTTGTCCCTATATTTCTCTCAACGCAGTTTCCATAGAATGCACTTACTGATTTGATTAACTATGAGGTTTGTCCCTATATTTCTCTCAACGCAGTTTCCATAGAATGCACTTACTGATTTAATTAACTATGAGGTTTGTCCCTATATTTCTCTCAACGCAGTTTTCCATAGAATGCACTTACTGATTTGATTAACTATGAGGTTTGTCCCTATATATTTCCTTCAACGCAGTTTCCATAGAATGCACTTACTGATTTGATTAACTATGAGGTTTGTCCCTATATTTCTCTCAACGCAGTTCCATAGAATGCATTACTGATTTGATTAACTATGAGGTTTGTCCCTATATTTCTCTCAACGCAGTTTCCATAGAATGCACTTACTGATTTGATTAACTATGAGGTTTGTCCCTATATTTCTCTCAACGCAGTTTCCATAGAATGCACTTACTGATTTGATTAACTATGAGGTTTGTCCCTGTATATTTCTCTCAACGCAGTTTCCATAGAATGCACTTACTAATTTAATTAACTAGGAGGTTTGTCCCTATATTTCTCTCAACGCAGTTTCCATAGAATGCATTTACTGATTTGATTAACTATGAGCTTCTTATAACACTTTCCATAGAACGCGGTATAAATTAATTTGATCTCTCTTGTCCCTATATTTCTCTCAACGCAGATTCCATAGAATGCACTTACTGATTTAATTAACTATGAGGTTTGTCCCTATATTTCTCTCAACGCAGATTCCATAGAATGCATTTACTGATTTGATTAACTATGAGGTTTGTCCCTATATTTCTCTCAACGCAGTTTCCATAGAATGCACTTACTGATTTAATTAACTATGAGGTTTGTCCCTATATTTCTCTCAACGCAGATTCCATAGAATGCACTTACTGATTTAATTAACTATGAGGTTTGTCCCTATATTTCTCTCAACGCAGTTTCCATAGAAATGCACTTACTGATTTGATCAACTATGAGGTTTGTCCCTATATTTCTCTCAACGCAGTTTCCATAGAATGCACTTACTGATTTGATTAACTATGAGGTTTGTCCCTATATTTCTCTCAACGCAGTTTCCATAGAATGCACTTACTGATTTAATTAACTATGAGGTTTGTCCCTATATTTCTCTCAACGCAGTTTCCATAGAATGCACTTACTGATTTGATTAACTATGAGGTTTGTCCCTATATTTCTCTCAACGCAGTTTCCATAGAATGCACTTACTGATTTAATTAACTATGAGGTTTGTCCCTATATTTCTCTCAACGCAGTTTCCATAGAATGCACATTACTGATTTGATTAACTATGAGGTTTGTCCCTATATATTTCTCTCAACGCAGTTTCCATAGAATGCACTTACTGATTTGATTAACTATGAGGTTTGTCCCTATATTTCTCTCAACGCAGTTTCCATAGAATGCACTTACTGATTTGATTAACTATGAGGTTTGTCCCTATATTTCTCTCAACGCAGTTTCCATAGAATGCACTTACTGATTTAATTAACTATGAGGTTTGTCCCTATATTTCTCTCAACGCAGTTTCCATAGAATGCACTTACTGATTTGATTAACTATGAGGTTTGTCCCTATATTTCTCTCAACGCAGTTTCCATAGAATGCACTTACTGATTTAATTAACTATGAGGTTTGTCCCTATATTTCTCTCAACGCAGTTTCCATAGAATGCACTTACTGATTTGATTAACTATGAGGTTTGTCCCTATATTTCTCTCAACGCAGTTTCCATAGAATGCACTTACTGATTTGATTAACTATGAGGTTTGTCCCTATATTTCTCTCAACGCAGTTTCCATAGAATGCACTTACTGATTTGATTAACTATGAGGTTTGTCCCTATATTTCTCTCAACGCAGTTTCCATAGAATGCACTTACTGATTTGATTAACTATGAGGTTTGTCCCTATATTTCTCTCAACGCAGTTTCCATAGAATGCACTTACTGATTTAATTAACTATGAGGTTTGTCCCTATATTTCTCTCAACGCAGTTTCCATAGAATGCACTTACTGATTTGATTAACTATGAGGTTTGTCCCTATATTTCTCTCAACGCAGTTTCCATAGAATGCACTTACTGATTTGATTAACTATGAGGTTTGTCCCTATATTTCTCTCAACGCAGTTTCCATAGAATGCACTTACTGATTTAATTAACTATGAGGTTTGTCCCTATATTTCTCTCAACGCAGTTTCCATAGAATGCACTTACTGATTTGATTAACTATGAGGTTTGTCCCTATATTTCTCTCAACGCAGTTTCCATAGAATGCACTTACTGATTTGATTAACTATGAGGTTTTTTCCTATATTTCTCTCAACGCAGTTTCCATAGAATGCACTTACTGATTTAATTAACTATGATTTGTCCGTATATTTCTCTCAACGCTGTTTCTATAGAATGCACTTACTGATTTAATTAACTATGAGGTTTCCTATATTTCTCTCAACGCAGTTTCCATAGAATGCACTTACTGATTTAATTAACTATGAGGTTTGTCCCTATATTTCTCTCAACGCAGTTTCCATAGAATGCACTTACTGATTTAATTAACTATGAGGTTTGTCCTTATATTACTCTCAACGCAGTTTCTATAGAATGCATTTACTGATTTGATTAAGTATGAGGTTCATATAATACTTTCCATAGAACGCGGTATAAATTAATCTGATTTGTCATATCTCTATTTTCTCCTAACGCAGATCCCATAAAATGCATTTCCTAATTTCATTTATTTATAAGTTTCATATAACATGGTAAGAAATAATCGTGTTATCAATGTCTTGACTGTATATATAAATGAAATCAGTAACAAGCATCTTTAGTTTTATAGAAATATATTTTCATAATAACTGCATAATCATAATGTGCGGTGGTACCATTCCAAAATGCATTTTCACGCTTTAGCCTCGTGCGCTGTTCACCCAAATAAATTTTGAATTAAAAAAAGAAGATAAAAAGTCAAGGATCAAAAGGAAGTGGAACACTTTGCCGGATGGGTAGTCACGAAGACCTACGTTATCAAGCCAGTCATTTGTTCTGACGACATTTCCTAAATGGATCTGCTTCCCGGATTGCCCGGCAGTCACGTGACTCGCCGCCGCTGCCATTTTTATGAGTGTGATGATCGCGTGGCCGCCGGAAACAATAGGGTGCCTCCAGCACGTGCCGCTCGTACCGCAACCCTCGCCAAAATGGACTCCCGAGTCGGTAAATTGTTCCGACCGCGGCACGTGCCGAAGATGAATTGGTTATACACCGCTTCATTTTTTTAACTCAACTTCCTATTTTGGTTGTGTCAATTGAAACGAGGTGTATCAAATTTAGCCTGGATAAAAAAAATTTGTATGGTTGAAATTCAACTTTATTTATTTTCTGGTGGGATGGGTCAACAGATGAGTCGTGGTACTGTCTGAGGTATCACTGTGTGTCTTTCCCAGACGGTATCGGGGTTGAATGGTATCTCTTCATCAGTAGCGTGCTGTCCTTATGTTCAAGGTGTGCACTGCATACCCTGGCAAAATTATGAGGGACAGTAATTTTCTTCACATATGTCTACCTATCTTTATGTGGTATATAATAAATATTATTTATAATATATTCAAATATTTTTTCGATTTGCTTGCTTGTATTCCCGCAGTGCGTGCGGTACTAGGTGCTGCACCACGTAGAGTTCTCAAAAGCAAACGAACATAGGAAGTTCTGATGTGTACGCACTGTGCACTAAATTGAAAATCACGCTTCATATCAGAGGTGGGCGAAAGCCGGTCAGCGGGTCGGATCCGGCCCTTTTGCTTGCTTTATCCGGCCCATTGAAAAATCCTGCATGTAATTTTTTAAATTTCTTATATGCGATTTTGTAGAAATCAACAGTATTTGTATGCGTAATTTACAACATATATTTGCGAAAGAACTTTTTCGTTAATGATTTACACGAAAAATAAATATCGATCCCAAATGACTGACGAAAATCTACACTCGGTATTAAGGATTGCTACAAGTGATTTGGATCCAAATTTTGAAAAAATAACATTAAATGAACATTCCAGATTTCGCGTTTCGCCTTAACTAAAACTATTCTATTTTAACGTTGATGTTTGTCTTTTCTTTCTAGAATTCTTTTTAATATTATATTTACAAAATGTAACATAAATATAAAAAGGTAATAACTATGATCAAAATAAAATAATTTGTATTGTCAAGATATGAATAAATATGAAAATAAAATCTTTCAGTAACTGATTTATTTAATGACCATTAATTCAATATAATGGATCATATTTCTTTTAAAATTACGTGACATATTTTCCTGGGCACAAATTGTTCGCATATACACCTAAGTAAGACAATTTATTATTACTATTATCTTTTATTAACTGTCAAATGTCTCTGTCCAAATGCTTTAAAATGATACTTATAGTGTTTTTGTCAAAAAAAATTTCTGGGGCAGGGAAAAAACTCCACCCAAAACATTCGATAGTGCACAGCGTACGCGGTATAGTCCTCCGGCCCGGGAGACATTTTGAAAATTTCATTTTGGCCCGCACTTAAAAGTATTTGCCCACCCCTGCTTTATATGTATGGGCTACTGGAGAAGAACAGCATACTATGACACTGAGGCAAGTGCAGCTATTTTTCTTGCACTTGGCATTCAGAATCATCCGAAGATACGGTTTATTAAGCTTTGTATTAGAGCGAGGACTTACGTGCTGAAGCGATTTTTTTTAACTGATTAACTGGCCCATACAATTTTGCAGACGGTGAATGCTTAAATTTATATATTGTAAGATTTTGTTTTCATGGAAATATAAAAGAAGTATTTCATCAATAGAAATGTTTTAATGTGGTAAATTAATTTCGGTGATGTATTATATTTATTGAAATAATTAGCTGAAAAACAATGTTGTTTTGTTTTAAAGAAACGAATTTTTACCGAAGAGTCCAAATTTTACCATTCATTGTGTCTAACAGACAGTATATAAGTCATATCTGTAACACCATATCTCTGGTTTTGTTTTTAAAAATTGTTAAGATGTTTTTCGCAGAATATATGATTTCTAATTGTTAAAAACAATTAATAAATATAATTTAATCCACTGACCGAACAAGAAACAGTTCGCTCTATTGTGCCAGCATGCAGTGAAATCCTCTGCACGTGGAATAGACAGTACTGACGGTTTGTCGGCACCAATGAGCATCAGATGAGGCAGCACCATGTGGGCTACGTATGCTAAACATATAAATTTTCTTGAAGCCCGAAGCGTTGAATGATACCATTACAACAAAAGACATGATTTTTGCTTCAGTACTAGTGGAATTCTCATAAGTTTAGCTGTTTTTATAGTTATAACTCGACTACTCGTAGGTAAATATTTTATTTATTGTATTCTTTAAATTTATATTCATGATAAATAACCCTTTTCAGAATGGAAAACTCGGATGTCTCAATAATTAAAGATTTATTGGAAAATCCATGTTCTCTGCACACCCTGCATGAAAACCTACCGCACGCCACTGCTGTTTCCTATACCAGTGCCTTAGCCAGAAACTATATACAGAGGGGTACATTATTTTTTTGTGAAGGATACGTGAATAAAACTACAGGTTTTCTTATGTATGTATACTCATAATGAGTATCATTTATACAATATGATTTTAAAATATCAAAATAATTAAAAAGTAATAAATGAACAAGCTTATAGCCTTGAATTAGTAATGTAGTGACTACACAATGAGTTTAATAATAAAATTAGCATTGGAAATATATAAACATGGTACTAAATTATAATTTTTTAAAACAGAAGTATAACTAAAAAAGAATAATTTTGAAAGAAAATGAAATTTTTACCTGTATATTAAAAAAATGTTCTTTTTTGAAATTTTCGCCAAAACTTTTTCACTATTTCTTCCGATTGTGCAACAATATTGTGATAAGTTGCTAAAAGTACTAGTCAATCGGTTCTTACGTATTGAATCCAATTTGCACCTACTCCTTAACCCTCTAAGCGGTTCGCACGTACAATTCCACCAAACCGATGATGTCTTCAAAACGTACAATTTTCGACCTCCAAATTGTTCCGAAAATGGATGTAGTGTACATTTCTGCCAGTGCTTTCCCCCATTGAGTTCTGCAGTAGGAGGGTCAATACAATTGTTTAGGAACTGCACCCTTCTTTGACTAACATTTATTGAGGGATGCACCTCTACCTCCTGAGGGACAAACACGCTGATAGCTTTTCAAAGCTTTGTAAATCTCTAATTCAAAGTATTTCGTTTGCGGTAACTGATGTATCTGTAATTTCACCACTTAAATATCTTGGGCGACTTCTGTAAAAAATATAAATAAGTCTCTCAAAGAATATTTTTATTTGCACTTTTAGAATCCATTATTTCTTATCGGATGATCTTCGAGACTTGACGAACTTTATGTGTATTAAAAATTAACAATCTATAATATCTATTCATACATCTATTTATAACCGGAAGTAAAGGGACAATAACGAGGGTGTGTTCCCTGTACTAGTCGACTAAGGGTGAAGGAAAAAATCATAGAACGGTTTGGCCACTGACACAGTAAACATTTAACGTATATTTTGGAGACTTTTTTCCTCGATGTGTTAAACTTGGAGGGTTAACACAATGTCACTGTTCTAAACCTACTGTTGTTTACGCATAGCTAGGTAGATGACACCCCCACACAAAATGTTCGTTTTCTTCCCACGAAACGGTCTTTGAGAATTCATGTGTCTGATATTAAGTAAAATTTCTTTTCCGAAATAAAAATTTATGAATAATTTTTTTGATAAAAATTACATATTACTTTTAAATTACTGCATTTTTCAAATAAGTTTTTAAGCATAACTAATTATGTACATCACAATATTTTCTTTGTCAATGATTTAAATTGAATTGATTGTTGCAATACAAACTCATTTTTCGAATTTAATGTACACAGTTTCAATGTGTTAATTATTCTATTTCCTTCTCAGTTCAATGAGGCACATTTGATGTTTACAATGTTATAAAAAGTACATTTTCTTTTGCCACAAAAAATTCTTACCAGACAAGTATTTAAAAATATTTAATAAACGGAGAATTATTTAACAATTTCTTTCAAAGAGTTATCTTTGTCTTTTACTAAAATGATTTATTTTGAAAAATAAGATGTTGCCATTAAAAGAAAATAAACATTTTAAAAATGATTATTGTAAATAGCAAACGATATGCTGTTTATTGATCATAAAACTGTTACTAAAAAAACCTATATACATGCTTACGATGTAAAATTGTAGTTGCAGATGATCCAGTTTTTATAGTTTACTAAAGTATTTCTCATATATCTACGTATAAGGCAATTTGTTGCAACGTCACGAACTACTATAATGCCCTTCCCATTTATTTTCATATTTACAACAGCCAATAGATAAACAATAAACTGCCCTTCCATTTGAAATTAAAGTAAGAATTGTCATAATTTGAGAATTTGCCCTATTGCGGGAAATCGCCTTTTATTCTTTGTTTCATAGTTACAATCTAGAATCGAAATTGAAATCAGAAAAACTAGAATTCGTTTCGAATAATCCATCAAAAAATATCTGGAACAAGTGAAGAAGTGAAACTTTTCACTTTTGCCTTTATCTCTTTTGACACATACTAGTCAGATTCTCCGGAAGCAATGAAGAGCGGGTACATCCGGAATGAATCGAAACTCTCTATTCATACAAATCACTTGCGGAATAATCATATTTCTTTTATAACCATTCTGATCATGTGGCCACAATAATGAACAGGATGACACTGGCACGCGACCGACACTTACCCGTCGCGAGGGGAAGCCTGCAAAACGCCCGTGTTTTCTTTGCAACGCCGTGCGTTTCCATTTACGTGCCATTTTTTTTTTCTTTCTCTCCCATTGATTTTGCTTCTCTTCTTTTTGTTCTACGGTAAACCACAGAGAAATGAAAAATTCGTAAAAGATACGGGATTTCTTTTTTATAGCGTGGGATGGGTCAATATAGACGTCAGAGTTGTGTAACCTTTTAATTAAGGATATAAATTGTTAAAGAACACATTATCTGCTTTTGAATACAATTCATCACTAACTCGGAGATACATCAAGTAAGGAATTCAAAATATAGAACTTCACATATAAGCAATTGTGGGTAAATTCCGGAATGAATCGAAACTCCTATTCATACAAAACACTTGCGGAATAATCATAATGTATAACCATTCTGATCAGTGGCCAACAATAATGACATATGACACTGGCAACGCGACCGACACTTACCCGTCGCGAGGGGAAGCCCTGCAAAACGCCCGTGTTTTCTTTTGCAACGCCGTTTGCGTTTATTTACGTGCCATTTTTTTTTTCTTTCTCTCCCACTGATTTTGCTTCTCTTCTTTTTGTTCTACGGTAAACCACAGAGAAGTGAAAAATTCGTAAAAGATACGTGATTTCTTTTTATAGCGTGGGATGGGTCAATACAGACGTCAGAGTTGTGTAACATTACAGCTGGAAATTTTTGGAACATCTGCTGGCTAGCTGAAGACATAGATAAAGGAAAAAAATAGCGCCATCGTGGAACTTGTGGGTATGATTCAATGAGAGATACGAGGATCAGATTTTTATTAGATTAAGGGGATATAGTATCTTTCGATACTCAAAATATTTATTACAACAGCCTTTTTTTATTCTTAATAAAATAAAACGTTCTACTTTTAATATTGATAGTTGCTACTTTAGAATGATTTCTTTTCAAGTTCTCTCATAAGTTCCGCTCTAGCTTGTTGATGTGAAATCTCAGTGATATAGTAAAATCAATTAAGAAAACTTAATTACAGCCAACGTTTAATAATTTATAATTTTTGATCATTCTTCTCCAATACATGACTGTTTATAGCTTTTAATTTACACTTTTTCTACATTAACCCCTTCCCTGCTTTGCCCGTACGCCGAACTAGCACAGCTTTCTGGCCTTACTGATTTGCCCGTACGCTGTACGGGCAATCTGATTTCTATTTCGCTTGCACTGTTTCGGCCGTATTTTTTCCAATTTTAGTAACAAATTATTCGTATAGTTGTCGTCCAGTAAATGAAAGCTTGCAGTTTATTGTATTTCCTATTCTAATTGGTTCAAAAGCGCATGTTTTTTCGCATGTTTTGTATTAGAAGATGAATTGTTATCTTTCAATGTATAGCTTTTTGGTTATATATTACTAACCGCCTGATAATTTTATTGATGTAAGAGTATGAATAATATATTTTTACTTTTAAAAATAATGGATAATTCAGCGCGTATGGAGCTAATTTCTTGTGATTCGAACTGTGACTCGGAATCAGAAACTGAATTATCTGTAAATGATAGTAGCGAAAGTTTACTAGATGACCTGGATAGTAATGACTCTGATGGTAGTACAGATGGAATCAGTCAAGCAAGACAATTTTTTAAAATTAATAGTGATTATCCTTCGGATCCGCCTCCTAGATTTGCTTTCACTGGAATTCCAAAAATTAACTTGGATATCGATGAGACTAAAGGTAAACTTCAGTTCTATGATGCTTTCACAGAAAGAAAAAAAAGTTGTAATAAATGCTTGAAAATATTAGAAATGTTAATTTTAATAACTTATCTTTACTTAAAAATGTAAAATAAACAAAAAAAGTGCAATAAAAAATGTGACATTTTTTTTTGACCGAATCCTGGAAAAAAAATGAAACTGTCAAAGCGTTAAAGGTCACAGATATTTTTAAAGGGAATGCGCATGTCAGTAAATAAATAAAAATTGTAACTGAAGAATGGGCAGGTTTTTGATAGGTCAATGATATCTTTTTTTTTTTTCCACAGTGGGTACACAATAGCTAGTGATCAATACTATAGTTGCATGCAGGGGCGTAAGCAAGGGGGGGGTTGGAGTTTAAACACCCCCTTGAGGTCAGACAAAATGGCCAAAATAAAAATTTTAGTAGAAATTATGCGAGCTATTATTTTTTAGAATTATGAACTCCCTCTTGAAAATTATGAAACGTCCTTTGAAAAAATTCTGCGTACGCTACTGGTTACATGGTATAACACTTTCTAAAAATCAAACAAGTATTACCGAACGCTGGCCGATTGGTTAGGGCGCTGATCCTCGGTACTGGAGTTCGTGGGTTCAAATCCCACTATGGCATGGATGTTCGTAGCCGTTCGGAATCGGCTTTAAGCAGTAGGTTCCGGTCTCATTAGCCCTCGTGTGCAAAACAGTAGATCGTAGAGCTCCAAACCAAACAAACAAGTATTATGCTGTGTCGTGTAGTCCTCGTTTATGTTTGGGTATTAACCTGTGATCAAATGTATAGTGGCATTTATTTTGGTTTGCTTTGTGTAAAAATATTTCAGTTCTAAATTTTACCACAGGTTCTGAGAAACTACACACATAAAATAGGAAAATAAACTAAAAGCTAAATTAAAAGCATCTGAAACCAGCTTAAAATAAAAAAAAGTAAATTTATTATAATGATATATAAACATCTATGTATACACAAACTGATTCTATCTTTATGAAATATGCTTTATCCACACCTTCAAATTAGGTGCCACTCCAATTTAGTTTTGACAATAATTTTTCATCACTTAAGTGAATATGTAAATATAAGAGAGAGGACCTAATCTCAGATTCAAACATATATGTAAAAGGGGGTAC